>JALJVW010000206.1:59034399-59599399 GCA_024865655.1 Emberiza elegans
TGTTTATTATATTAGGTTTTAAAAGTGACTTTATTAATCAATTCACCAGCTGTCTCACCACTTGCACTAGATCCAGCCAAATATAAGATTTTTAAAAAGTGTGTCTTGTTACTTTCTAAAAGCTTCTGTATCAAACTCAGTAATTTGCTTGTACACAAAAATGTACAGATCTCATTAAGAAACCTTCAAAATACTATTAAAAAAAAAAAAAAAAAGAAAGAACGGTGTTTAAAATAATTATCAAGGAGACCCATTAAGGCAAGCACGAATTTTTCACCTCTTACAGCAGACAGGTCTGAATGTGCTTTCAGCTCAGCCTATTCTGAACCACATTAACCACCATCGTGAATGTCAGGAGGAGCTTGAACTGAGGTTTTGCTCACCACTTCATGGCAGCATGCATATTTATTTGCCAGCAGGGAAGATATGAAACAAAATAAGCCTGCTCTTCTTCATAAAGGTGTTCTGGAAATTCCTTGCTTCTGGGTGTCATGCATAAAAGTGTACTAAACCAAAGCAGAAATACTGCAAAAATTAGAAAAAGTGTATGACACACAGAAGGAAAAGACAGGAAAAGACTGTGTGGAGAAGGAGAAAAAAAAATGAAAACAAAATTAAACAATAGCAATTACTCCATTGTTAGAATAATCCATTAGACTGGGCTCACACCAGATTTGCCCATTTCTGGGATAAGAACAGAAACAGATTATAGTCACTTCTCAAAGACCACATTTACTATACCCAAGCCACTAATATGCAATCTACAGCAGCAAATTCCCCACAAGGAGAGAGCAGCCATGCATGAGGCCATCCTGGTCTGTGATGCCCCAATTGCACCAGCTGGAGAAGGGCCAGAACTCTTTAAAAAGAGAGGCTGCATAGGGCCAGTCACAGAGGCTCAAGCTGAGATCAGCTCTGCATGGCGCAAGTGTGCTTGCTGGTTGAAATCCCCTCATGGCATAGATTAAAGAAATGCTGATGTTTATGTTAAAGAGAAATGCTAGCCCATGTTCAAAAAGCCCTTGGCATATTTAAGATTTGTCAGCTTTAGCTGTCCTGTGGATTTGTCTTTCAGTTTTATCTTTGAGGCTTTTAGACATGGGGCATGGATTCCTGTTCTAAGAAGCCAAAGATAGTGCATATTCCCCAAATCTTTCTCAGATGTTTTTGCATCCTGACTCAGTGTTTCTCTAGATAATGGGATAAGAAAGAAAAGCACTTTGGAGCAATCTCAGTGAATGTAATTTTCTTTATACATAATATGCCTATTTTCCAGGCATCAAACCAGATTTAAGGGAAATCATTCCCCTTCCCTTCTCCAGGTCCTACTCGAGCTGTAAACATGCTTCACATGGGGAAGCATGGCTGGCACCAGGCCTAACCAGATCACTAAACAATTTATATGAAAGTTTGGACCTGAACAGTCTCATGGAGGGAACCTTACTTAATCATCACAGAGATCAGAACTGGAACAAAATTTCCTGGCCCACAGTTTTTGGAGGTTACTTTAGGTCTCTGGCTAAAAGTTAGTCATTAATTTGTTGAATGCTTGGCCAGCATGCCAGGGAGAGCTCTCTGGATAACAACAGGTTTCAGCATGGAGGAGATTTTTCAGGGCCTGTTCTTGCAATGTAAGCTGAAAATGACACTAGAAAAGGAGTATAGGATCATATTTGCTTTCTCTGACAAATGGGCTCTTAAGCCTCTGGGAATTGAGACCTCCAACCCACTATGATAAGAAAAACAACCCTTATGAGCAGAAAGTTATGACCTTCTCCCTGTCTCCTCCTCCCTTCCTCATTCTCTTTCTGAGCAGATTATAAAACAAAGAGAGAATTTCTGGAGTTGTCTCCAGCTCCTGCAGAGTTTCCATGGACACTGGCTGCCTAAATATCTTTTTGTGTCTTAAGGGAGAAAAAGTATCTCCTTGTTTGATTCTGGGGGAGTCTATTCCTTTGAATGGCAGCCCTGTCCAGCCTCACAGAAAAAATTACTGGAGCATACCAGAAATGTAATAAAATTGAGAACTTATTTACTTGTCCCAAGCAGCAGAAGCAAACTGCTTGACTGGAAGACAGAAAGCTCCATGAAGTCACCAGGACAATCCCAAATGTATTAATACACAAATTGATTTTGGGGTTTGTGTGTGTTTGATTGGTTGTTTGGTTTTGGTTTTGTTTGAGTTTTGTTTTGTTGTTTGGGTTTTTGTTTGTTATGGGTTTTGGGGTTTTTTTTGTTTGGGTTTTGGGGTTTTTTGTGGTTTGCTTTGGTTTGGTGTTTTGGGCTTTTTCTTTGGTGTTGGTTAGTTTTCACTTTTTTGTGGTATTTTGTTTTGGTTTCCACTGTTTGTGTTGTATACCGTAAGTATGCTGTACAAGGCAGATATGTCCTTTCCAACCATGCCTCATTTTTTGGCAGATTTTGGAACATTTTGCTGTTACCATACACTGCATGAACAGTAGATTATAGGGGTGGCAACCAAATAAAGAGTTGTACACACACAAAATCAACACATTTCCTGGGCTGAGATATCTCCCACATTTTGGGTGAGATTAGATGCTTTTACACATCTGAGTACCTGATTTGAATACTGATGTCTCACCGATCAAATTTTATGTATTACTATTCAATGCTAATAATTTGTCAAACTCTATTGCTTATAGGTGTGTAAATTCAGGTAGCTTTTGAACAAGCACATTAGAATTTGGCAAATTTTGCCAGCAATTACTCTGCCTTCAAATTAGATGCATGGATATGTTCCACTTTAACTGTATCTGACATCTGTTGAGTGGTTTGGGGATACTGGTGATGGGAAGAGAGGCATAAGGTTAGGGTCATTGCCTAAGGGCAGCTCTAGTGCATGTTATTTCTTTGATCACATATTTATGCTGTGAGAGAACATAAAGGAGTCTATTCTCTGCTTGATAGACATATCTGAGTGTCATTGATGCTAGAGGACTCAGATTACCAGTTACAGCTTTGCACCACAGTCCTTTTTGTATATTAATTAGCTTGAGCATTGCATGAGGTTATTTCGATAGGGATCCTTAAAACGTACAGTCTATATTACAACCAAACTCCTGTCTCCTTCCATGGGAGCCCTGCCTTCTGTTAACATTTTGCCTGAGGATGAAGTGAAGGACTTTCTCCCTCCACCCCCTACAGAGCTTCCATCACCTCCACTTCATGTTTAAAAATCAACCCAGACTCTTGGCAAGGCGAGACGAAAAGCCAGGCATGGCAGACTAATGCAGAGTTTGTATTAACATTTTGACTCAATCTAGATTTTTACAATGGTTCCTGAAATGCTATACCAGGGAAAACACCACTGAGTTGTAAACAGAAAAACTGTACACAAGTGGCAGAATTTGCTTTACAGACTTTGTTATCTGTTAAGTAAGCAGGAAATGATGGTATTAATGCAAACAGAAAGGCAAGATTTATTCCCAGAACAGAGGGCTGTGGAAGTCTATTCATTCAGAGACATTGCCCTGGGGTCCCCGATCGATGCAATGTTTTCACCCTCCACCACATCCGGGCAGAAATTTTCCTGATGACTTCTATGCTGCATGTATATTTTGACTTCTGAAGGCTTTTAAGACTGGTTATAAATACACAAATGTCATACATACAAACAGAACATACATGTCAAATATCACAAGAGCATTAAATTTACCTATCTGGCCCCTGGGTTCATTTCAGCCCTTTTCACTGCTGTTTGCCCTGTCAGTGCTATTTCCTGGTCCAGCTCAATTAAAGGACAAATTCATCCCTGCATGTGTCCTAAGGGCCCTAATGAAGTCAGCTGTCAAGCTCCCATCATGCAGCTGCCTGGCTGCAGGATCTGATGGCCACTTGTCAGCTGCTTCACCAAGTCAACCCCGGACAAAGGCCCCTTTGATGGGCTGCCTTTCTCCAATCAATCTACACCTTCTCCTCTTGGACTTCAGCATCTGCTTCTTTGTAATTTGATTTTATATTCAGTGCAGTCTGACCCTATTGATAAATTAAATCTATCTAAACCTGATATCCTCATGCCACCACGGGGTAAATGACTTGCTTTAATTTTGGCTTTTGCCAGACGTGACATGGTATCAATACTGACTCTTTTTTGTGTGTGTGTTTGGGTCATTATTTGAATAGTCCAGGCTCCAGGTCATGATTAGGCTGGGGGGAAAGAGGAGAGAGCTGTTTTAGAAGTATGTACAAAAAAGTAAATCAGAATAATTCCTTCTAGTATTTTAGCATTGCTTTCCATAATTATGTTTGTTTCTTTCCTGATAATCACATTTTATTTCTCTGTCTTCCAAATGTATTTGATGTACACACAAAAAAACAAGCAAGCAAACAAACAAGTAACATTAATTTATAAATTCTCTAATAACCAGAATAACTACTTACAAAAGTCTGTTTTCTAGACTGAAATAGATGCACAGTTTCTACTTGTAAACAAATAAAACACATACACAAAAGCAACCAATGAGAAAAATCCTGAAACTGTATATATCTTTGTTGATATCTTCCTAATGCTTCAAAGTTAACATAAATACAATATTTTATCTCCCCAACATCCAATTTGATATGTAAAAATTGTAGAAGTCTACCTTCCTGGGAAATCCAGCACTTTTCCTTCAAACTACTGATGTTTTACAGTTCTTTTTTTTTTTTCTTTCAAAGAAGCCTAAAAACTCTGTGAGATCTCCTGCTTCCACATATACCCGTCTCCTTCACCAAAGACTTGTTGATCCCATCTTCTCTCAATCTGCTTCCTTCTTCTCTTTTGATAGACTGGGAGGGCCACCTACAGTCATCACTCTGCCGCTCAGGTCTAGGCAAAACAGTTCCAGGGCTTTTGGAAACAGCTTGTAAATAAATTCCTCAGAAAACACTCTGAGGTATTTTGGTGAAGAAGAAAATTCTTCTATTTTCACTGTAATAGTCTGAGTAGGATTCAGAAAAGGACCTTACTATTCCTATAGGTGGACTACTGTCCACCTATTCTTTGCTAGCTGTGTGTTGCCCTAAAGCTACTGCTTGAGAGCAACTGGTGCACACTGAGTTCTTCTGGAATGGGAGCTGGAGGAGGAATGAACTGAAATTCTTAACAAGCTGCCGGGCAACAAAAAACCCCAACCAACCCACCAACCAATCAACAAACCAACAGAAATTAAAAAAAAATTAAAATTAAAAAAAAAAGGGAAGGCAGAAAAGTAAAAAAAAAAATCTTCATACTACATTTGGAATGAGACCATCTGAGAGTAGGCACCAATTCATCACTACGTGACAAACTGGGATCTCCAGTCATAATGGGCAGCATCTCCTGTTATAAAACCCTGTTACCTGGCAACTAACAAATATTATAAAACCTTCCCCAGGTGGAATAAAATTCTCCATGTGATGTTATCTGGTTTGGAGTTTCTCTTTTTTTTGAAAGCTAAAAAGTTCAAAAGTTTTAGAAGTTTTGTGTAAAGACCAGAGTGTTCCCTTGGTCACCTCAAGTTCCTCACCCAAGAAGGCAGAAATAACTTCTCTTCTTAACTAAACACCCCTTGCTTACAACCAGGGCAATCAGGGCATCCTGGTCCTACCATCACATGAAGGCATCTTCCTGACCTACTTGTCCAGGTTTAATCTCCTAATTTTCTTGAAACCAGAGCATGCCTTGCTGAGAGTGCTCTTTACAAGGGAGGTTTACAAGAGGTTTCTCCTCTGCTGTCTACCTGTGTCCATAGTATGTTTGCAGACATGGCAGCTCTAGCCCCTGTCAGCTTTCTGGTTGGCTTCCTGACTCAGGCACCAAAGCCTCTGAGGAACTCTTTCTAAAGTGATGGCAGAGCTGCAGTTTTACATTTCAATCTAAACCTAACAGTTTAGTTTGGATTGTTGTTTGTTTTTTTTTTTTGATAGGTGAAATTTAAACTTTTATCCAACTTAAGAGAAAATGTCAAAGTAATTGTGTATCCATGAAGAGAAACACCATTCTTTATTTGTGTTTGAGATCTAATTACTCAAAGACTTTTCTCAGCTGTTTGTGTGCTAGCTTTACAGTGCCTTGAGAGTGGTTTGAAATTGGAGTTGCTTTTCAAGAAAGAAAAGAGTCTAGACTACAGCATTTTCCAATCACTGATGGTGTTTAGGCCTTTGTAAAGGACTGAGGCCTTTACAAACAGAAAGCAATCAGTGACCACTATCAGGATTACTCTATTTCAAATAAATGCCTTTAGATATTTTTAAACCGGGACACCAAACTTCCAAAATATGCACAAAATATGCACTTCTTCTTCTTCTTCTTCTTCTTCTTCTTCTTCTTCTTCTTCTTCTTCTTAATTATTTATTTATTTATTTATTATTATTATTATTATTACATTTTATCCTTCCTTATAGTGGTATAAAGTGGAATGAAGTGCACAGATGCACCAGTCTAGAAGAAAATCTGTGATCTTCCACTCTGCTAAGTTTTGTCTATCTCACCCCACCCTAAGAAACCCTTAAAGTTTCCAGCAGAGAACTGCAGACGGCAAAGCCAGGTCCCTATTTGCCCTGTAAAGTGGCCAAAGACCAACACTTCTATGAGGAATCAGCCATGTGGATTGAGAGGACAAGGGTGTCTAACTCCACATGAATGCATCTGCACACAATCTGTGAGATTCCTTAAAACAAAGCTACTCAGCTTTGACCATGTCCCAGAAGAAGGACCTTAGGAGATGACAGTAAATGCCTGTGGGTCTGAGTCAGTCTCAGTTGTGCACCTTGACCCGTGTTTTAGAAACACAGTAATTCTGGTACAACATTTGAGTAATTCCCTAGGAGTGCCCACCCATGAAGGGTTGTTTCACTGTGGCAGCCTTACTACAGCCAGTCTTGGGGCTGGATCCTGAGGACCATGGAAGATATTTGCCCTGTCACTGTTAGAGCTGGTTTCATCAGGTTGTTGTCATTATACTTGTGTCTGTTTTTGTTTCTACAGGCTACAGTTAGATTGTTTTTTTTTTTTTTTTTTTGTTTTGTTTCAGAAAGTGAAGAAAATTCAGCAATCCAGTATAAACTGCTTTGGATTTGGGAATTATTGGTTCCATCTTTTCCTTCCAACCTTATTTTTGCTGTGACCTAATGTCAACATCTTGTCAAGTCTGGAGTGTAAAAAGCTTCTTCTACAGAAACCCTGAAACTCCAAGATTTGTCCAGAATGAGTGTGATAGGCCAGTAATGCAATGATTGACACTCACAATTAACAGACAAATATCATGTGTATAGGTTAAGAAAAGTTTTATAGGTTTATGTTTTATTTTACCCCTTGTGCAGTTGTCAAGAGACAGCTGGAGTTGGGATATCTGGGGGGGTCAGCTTGTCAGTACAGCACATCTGACCTCCAATCAGGATTTGAGGAAGAGATCTCCACCACTGGACAGCAAAGAAGGGGTTGATGGACAGAACTTTGGGAGGGGTTAAAGGGTTAAAAGGTGAAACACCCATTATGTGGGCAAGCACATGGTGTGAAAGTCCTTTGCTCCCAGCACCGTAACCTTTTTCTGTGAGGTATTTCTGGTAACATTTAATAAACCTTTCTAAATTATGAAAAGTGAGTAACCATTTCTCACAATGAGGACAAAAATAAGCAGCCAACAGGTACAAACACATCTGCCCACTTGGAGCAGCACAAAGGAACAGTGCATGTCCAAAGGACAGCACAGCAGTGCCACTTCCAGCTGCAGCTGCACTTACAGAGAAACTGTTAGAAATCCCATTCTTCCTGAACCTTTCTCATGCTCCCTAATTGGCTTGAGATTTTGGGAGGGACACTAGCTTTTACTTACAATATTCAGTTTAAATGCATATATATAAAATGCACATAAAATTTATGTGAATATAAATAACTTTATTTTAAAAGTTTAACTATTATTTCTGTGAAAACTCTGAAAGTGAGAAAAAGTGCTTCTTTTTGGGTGAAAATATAATTTGTGTAAAGCTGTTGCTGTTAAATAAATTTTGACAGCTGTCAGAACTGACAGCAGCCAGTGGTACTTCCACTGTTACCTTTATTAATCTATATGAGCTTTTAAAATTTGAAGTATCCTCTTCCAGCTGTTGAAGTTAGGATAAAATTACAGCTTCTACATTGTTCAGCTCTTAGTTCTTCCATTTAAGCTGCATATTCATGGAGGGATTGCAATGTGACAAAATTGGTTCGAAACTAATGCCATAGTGAATTATGTCCATCAGTAGTTACTGAAAGTCCACTGACTTAATGCAAGGTAATTTCAAGTTGATCTCATTTCTAGCATTTAAAGGAAAAAAAAAAACATCCTTATAAAACTTCATATTGCAGCCCATAATTCCATTATTTTGATGAATTGAAGAAAGGTTTGTATTGGAAGAGATCTCAAAGATCCATTTCTAACAGTCCCCACAATGGGCAAGGACACTTCCCACTAAACTAGGTTGTTCAAAGGCCACCCAACCCAGCCTTGAACACTTCCAGGGATGGGACATCCATAATTTATGAGGGAAGCATGTTCCAGTGCCTCACCACCCTCACAGTAAAGAATTTCTTCCTAACACCTAATCTAAATCTACCCTCTTTCAGTTTAAAACCATTACCCCTTGTCCTGTCACTACATGCCCTTGTAAAAATCCCCACTGTCCTGTAGGCTCACTTCAGGTACAGGAAGGTGCTATGAGGTATCCCTGGGACATTTTCATCTTCAGGCTAAACAATCCAACTGTCTTAGTCCATCCTCATAGAGGAGGTCCCTTGGTCATCTTTGTAGACCTCCTCCAGGTATGGTCTCACAAGAGTAAAGGGGAGAATCAGCTCCCTTGATTTGCTCGCCACAAATCTTTTTCCCTTTTTAAACCTGGGGGTTATGTTTCCCCATTTTGCAACTCCTGACAAACTTCTATCCTTGGTTTTGGCTGGCAAATAGTTAATTGTTGTCACAGTAGCTTTTATGAGGCTTTGTTTTGGATTTGGGCTTAAATCTTTGTTGATAATGTAGACATGTTTATGTTATTGCTGGGCAGTGCTTACATAGAGCCAAGGCCTTTTCTGCCCCTCACACCACCTCACCAGCAAATAGGTGCGGGGAATAAGAAGTAGGAGATGACATAACCAGGACAGTTGATTCCAAGTCACCAAACGGATATTTCCTGTGACATTGTGCTCAGAAATTAAAAACAAGGTGAAGAAGAAGGAAAGGGAGGACAGTTGGAGTGATGGCATTCTGACTTCCCTGGTAACCATTGTTCATTATGTAATCCTGCTTTCCTGAAGATGGCTGCCCTCTCCCCATAGGAAGTGGTGAATCAATTCCTTGTTTTACTCTGCCTGTGTGTGGCTTTCACTTTCCTGATTTAACTGCCTTTATCTCAACCCATGAGTCTTCTCCTCCACCATACCAGGGGAAAGCAAGCAATTGGCTGCATGGCACTCAATTGCCAGCTGTGGGTAAACCATGAGAGAACTTCACTAGTCTGCAAAAACTTTTCAAATATGATCCAAATGGCTTAGTAACTTCATCTGCCAGTTCCCTCAAGACCCTTGGATTTATCTTTTCAGGTCTTATGGACTTGTGCACAGTAAGGTTCCTTATAAAACCGGCCAACCAGAACCACTCAGTGGTTGAGCATAGACAACTTAGAAGGAAATCAATGATAGTCTCACTTCTGAAAACCTGACCTTGCTCACTGAAGCATAGCTAAGTTGCATCAACCTCACCTAAACCAATCATCCCTTTATATTTACCCATATGAGTGGAAATAAGCAAAGAGTTAAAAACAAAGATACACTTACTAGTCTTTCAGTAGAGATTGTTATCTGCCCTTAGTGTAAAAAAGCCACTTGTTTTATACCTGCTGGCACATATCCATGAACCCAAATGCTGTACTGAGAACACGCCTAAACTAGACTAGAAGTTGGCTGCTTGACACAGTAGTTCACAATACTTCTTTTACATTAAAAAGGAAAAGTAATTACTAATTGTTTTCAAGACATTGTAGAGGAACAGCAATGCCTTCATTGTGCTCTTACACTGGAAAAAAATCCATTCCTTTTATTGTTTCGAAAGTTTTACGTTTTTATTGTTATCCCTCTTGCTTCTTCTGTTTTAGAAAGGCCAGTATTTCCAAGTATTGAATTTGGCAATGCAAATGTGAGTGTGGAGATGGGTGTCAAGGAGAAGTGGTCTCCAAAGCTCAGCTATTTCTATTTTGACAAGGCATAAACTTTGTGACTGCCTTCCCTTTGCCATACTAGTCCTCCTCACTCCACCCAAACATCTCTAAATGATGTGTCCTCTTTCTCTAATAAGACATAAGTTCAAAAATCAGTCTCTATTATGTAGTTAGTGGGTCAACAGTGCTGAGATTAAACTTAAGAGGTTTAAGACTAAGCATCATGTCTCAACAGGCTAGAAAAGCTTGGACATGCAATGACAGAAAATTCTGATATGAAAAATTTAAATAGCAACGGACTAATTTTCTGATTTCATTACATTCAAGTCTGTTGCTGTTTTTTCCTCACAGATATTCTTCTTTTTTATTTATTTAGTCTGAGAGGTATTCTTTTTATGTACCACCTAGTGAGATAATATAGGTGTTCACTGTGATTTTTCATGGCTTGATCTGATAAAGGCAACCAAAATAATCTAGGATCATTAATCAAACTCCTCTTTAGCCAGTGAGAACTCAACCAGCACTCATGCAACACTATGGTCATGCAAGTGCACCTCATTTACAAAGAGTACAAAGTTGATCTGACCTTGAAAGAGATGCATTGGCTCACTGAACCTCTTCCTGGCAACAATAAATGAGGATCTTAGATGGACATCAACTAAGAAGTACACAATAATAGTTGAGGCTAGAGTTTTTCATTCATTCTCTTCAGATAATTATTCACAGTACTCTGTGAGAGGAAGAAATCAGATCAGGTTATTTTGCCACTCCTTAAATTACACTTCTCTGTTTTGAAGTTTCCTACTAAAATTACTGAAGATCTCTGTCACAATTTATTTGATAGTCTATAGGTGTAGGAATCACAATTATAGAACTGCACATAAAATACAGGATAGAAAAAGGAGAAAAGAAAGTCAATGCAACCATCATATATATCACTCTCTACACAAATTTATTTGCTATGTGTTTGGGAACAATTTGTTCATTATGCAAAGTCATTCAGGCCGACTCTTTCTGTAAAAATGCTGCTAAGATTTGAACTGCTAATGGAGGTCATTTGTGTAACTGCCCCTTCATCATTAAAGGTTCTTGACAGGTAGCTGTCATCCTACAAATATTCTGAAATTGAATTTCATAGCTTTTTGTTTTGTCAAAAATTCCTGCTAGAAAAACAACAGGTATTTTTTGTAAAGGGCAAAAAAAGCCACCATAAAAGCAAAACAGTGCTAAACTAATTTTTCTTTTTTTCTTTTTGGTGGGGAGAGGTGTTTAGCACTTGTGTAACTAGTTGAAATAGAGGCTTGCAACCTGAATCCAGCTCTACATGGGATATTCACTTTCTATCCTATGAACATTTCCACCCTTTTCTGATTTATGGCCTTTTGTAACTTGTTCTACAGCAGTCACAGAGCGCACCGATCAAACAGGTTTTTACTAATTCCTTTCCAACAGCAAAATATTATACAACAGCAACTTAATGAGTGGCCTGTTATGTAAATAAATGGAATTTAACATGTAAAAGAGTAGCTGGTGTTGGCAAAAAGAATGACAGCTAAAATTAAAAAATCAACAACTGATATGAATGCTTCATATTCATATGAAATATTTTTTTCATATTCCTTCACTCCCCTAGATCAAGACCTTGGTAGGGTAATTATAAGTGTTAAGAGCTAAACTAAGTCATCAGTTTCATTTTTTTTCTTTTAATTAGACATATTATATTAGACACTAGCCTGCAAAAGCCATTCTACTGGACACCCTTAAATAGATCAGTAATGCTCAGCTGCAATGTTATATATAAAGGGAAAAGAAAAGAGCAACAGAGAGATGGTGGAAGTGGGTTGCCTGGGAGATGACTTACCTCAAAACAACCTGGAAAGAAGCACATGTCAGGGCATGGGATCAGGGTGGAGGGATGACATCAGTCTTCATGGCCTTAGGCTTAGCTGATGTGTATCCATTTTGAAATTTAGTAGTTGCTGCTATACAGGTTCATGAAAAGTACAGTATACCAAGTTCATACTTTACTCTTATGCTTCAGTTTTCTCTGCTCTGAGTTTCAATAGTATTTAAGACAAGCAGACTTGCTGCTGGATGAGCAGGAGTCATCTGGAAGCATATTACGTTTGTGTGGCCCCAGGAAACCTACCACAACAGGTGAGGTAAGCATAGGAGTACTTGCTATAGTGAGTACTTGCTATAGGAACCGGCTGTGATGTACATTAAAAACATGGAATGTTTTAATAAAACATGGAATGCTTTAATAAAACAACTGGGTAAACAACGGCTTGATGGACTAAAGAAGTTCAAGGATCCTTCTGCCTTTATCTCTCTCTTCATTTTTGCAGTAGAATATTTATCAATGGAATTGATTCTGAAAAAGATTGCAGAACACTTGTTTTCAGCCTAAACATTGCTCCAGCTGAGTCCATTTGTCTTTTTGCTCCCTTTGTCCTGAAACCTGCACCATCAAGATTTTAAGATGAGAATAAAACACAGGCTTCATTAATGTTTTTAAGGATAAATATTGCTCCTACAGGGATTTTCATCAGAGCTTGCAAAAGCCAGATCTCAACAGTGTATCGTAAGATTAACAAAAGCAGAAGTAAATGCACCTGTAGTGAACCCCAAGGATACAGGAAAAGCTCCTTGGAGAATTGAATGCTGAGTCATTCCTGAGCAAGTGTTATCCTGTCCCTCTGACCCGACCGTGTTGAAACCCTGCCCTTTAATCAGTTAAGGCAATACTATTGTAACCCTTAGCTATTGGTCAGTTAAGGAATATGCTTAAACCTGCGGCTATTGGCTGGTTTTGGATCCATGCCAAGCCTATAAAAATAGCCCTCTGTACCCCCACAAGTTGGAGAAGAAGAAGCTGTAACCCTTCGCAGGCTTCCCGAATAAACCCCACTGCGGAACTCGCATATTCTCTTCCTCTCTCTCTCTCCGTCTGCTATGCCATTGCCCCGAGGCGACTCCTTCCTAGCAGCAGAGCTGAATTCATGAAAGAGCTGAAATCACTGAGCTGGATATCACTTAGCTTTGCTAGGAAGGAGTTCGGTGGTTTGCCCCTTGCTTAACTCAGCTATTGGGTCTCCGCTAAAGACTTGATCTACTGAGCTAGTTGGCATATTATATATAATAATAACTGCTTACCTAGAGAGGCCTGCTTTATTATATATATATTGGCGCCACCTATCGCTCGACCACGGATCTCTCCTGAGAAGATTCCTAGTTGAGCATCGAAAACCCCCGGGCTTCAGTTAATTGCCTGTCAAACGCGCCGCTCGCTGGGAAAAGGTACTTCTTCGCTCTAGAGGGAAACTCTCTCCCAGCGTCAGATTCAACTCACATCTAACACCTGAACATAGATTGTTCGAGGAGAACTTGACTAGCAGACGCTTTCCACAGAATTCGGCCCCAAAGGATTGGTATGTATAATTAACATTTGCGCGCGACCTTCTGGGGTTATGATTTTTTTGGGGTTTTTTTTCTTTTTTTCTGTTTTTTTTCTGTTGGAAGGAATATGGGTGCCTCTTTACGCACCCCAAAGCTTTCTGATATCGAGAGAGAGATTTATTTAACCATTGTAGAAATTCTATCTACTAACAACTTTTCCTTTTCTTCTGGTAAACTTTCAAAAAGCAGTCTTAAAAAATTTGTTGTATGGATTACCTCGCATTTTCCTGAAACTAATAAGAACACTGTTACTGACGATTCCTTTTGGGACAAAATAGGCAACACTCTCTATATAACTCAAACTAGACAAGATTTCTCTGTAACTAATTTCTTGCCTTTATTTCATTTTATAACTAAAAGCGTTCAGAATTTTAACTCGCAAAACTTTTTGCAAACGTGTTCAGTTAGTGGCCTTTCGAATGCAAATGGCTTGAGTGATAAGACCCTGCTAATCAGCCCAGATGCCACTGTCCCCGCGGGCTCTGAGATAACACTCTCCTCTCCCACCGCGGGTCCTGGGGGGCCCGACCCCCACAGCAATTCCTTATCTATTTCGCCACACATCCTGCCTACCCCGGGCCTGGCCTCCTGTCCTTGCCAGGTTCCGAGGGTCTCGTTCCCGTCCCCAGCCAATCTCCCCCCCGCGCCCCCACCCCTGCCCTCCCCCGCTCTCCCTCCGGCCGCGTTTCCGCCGTCCCCCCGACATCCCCCACCGCTGCCACTCCATTCGCTCCTCCCTGCCCGCCCCCTACCGGGACCTGCCCCCCCGTCCCCCTCCCCCCTCCCTTGGTTCTCTCCCTCTGTTCCCCCCCATCCTGCCATGGTGGCACCCACCCCACCCCTCCTTCCGCCCCCCCCTCCGCCTCTCCCTGCCAGCTCTGTCCCCCCCGCCCCTGTCCTCAGCCTTTCCGGGACAGGAGAACGTCACTAGCGCCATCCAAACACCTATCCACCCTGTAACCCGGTATTTCAATCCGCAACGCGGAGTGCGTGCTCCCACCCCTATCCCCGCACCCCCACCCTGTTCAGCCCCCTGCCCTCCCCCTCCCGCCCTCCTCAACACCCCTCCCCCCCCCGATGGAATTTCAGAAACCCCCAAGTTATGAAACCCCCACCGTTCCTGTGCTTGTGGTGCTTCTACCCTGGTGCCAATAGCGCCACCCTCTGACCAGCCTGTGAAACCCTTGAAAAATGTTTCTAAGCGAATAAAACGCAAACCCAAATTAATAATACAGTCCTCCTCAGAGGCCTCCTCCAGTGAATCAGATTCTGAAACGATTCATTCAGACCCATGGGCTCTCATTAAGATGGAGGTCGCCAAAACTGGTGATTGGGATCTTGCACAGAAAATTAATGCATTTCCAGTCGAGTACAAGAAGGACGGAATGGTGGAGCAGCCACCATTAAAATGTGGAAAGCAATTTCGAATAAGGAATTAGTGCAATTAAGAAATATAGCCAAAGACCATGGCAGAGGTGCACATATCTTTAGAAATTTTCTAGAAGCTATGTTCTCTGCATATGTTTTACTTCCACATGATGTAAAAAATATTGCAAATTGTCTCCTATCCCCAGCAGAATATATGCTATGGGAAAGGAATTGGAAAAAACATTTGAAAATATTATCAGATTCCTATGCTGCAGATGCTAATAAGAGAAACTTTTCAGTAGACCAACTTGCAGGTGAAGGTGCATTACAACAACCTGCAGACCAATTAGAAACTTTAACAAAGACGCATTACAAGATGTTGCAACTGCAGCAAAAACCTCTCTGCTTCTCATGCATGATGAGTCAATGCCAACAATGCATTTTTCTACTATTAAACAAGGGTTAGATGAAAGTTTTATTAAATTTGTGGACAGAATTAAAGATGCTTTGGAGAAACAGATTGAAAGTGCAGAGGCAAGGAAGGAACTCTTATGTAAGCTTGCTTTAAGTAATTCAAATGAAAGGTGCAAAGCCATTTTGAGGTCCCTACCCGTGGATACAAACCCTACTATAGAGCAAATGCTAGAATGCTGTATGCGTCACATGTCCCCTGAAAACACAGTGGCTCAAGCAGTTGCTAAGGGTATTGCTGAAGGAGTTTCTGGGGCTTATGCAGTAATGACTTCTAAAGACCAAGCTAAGTGCCATCACTGTGGCGAACTTGGACATTACATAAAGGACTGTCCTGAGAGGTCACCTCCCCGATACCACCGCTACCCTCATCAGAGACCCCAGATCCAGCAACGCCTCCAGCAGCGTCCGGGAAACGCCTTGCGGAGCCCGGTCCAGGGGCCCCGGGCGATGACAACAAATCAAAGGCCATTCAGACCCTACCACGCTTCAGCCCAAGGCGTTCCAGACCACAAGAAGAGGATCCAACCCACGGGACAACCCAGATGGGAACCCGCCGACAACTGGTAACTGCTTTGTCTATTGAGTTTACTAATGACAATGTCCACAGAATTCCCACTGGTAAATATGGACCTAAAGGTGATCCCTCAGACATTTTAATTACAGGGGACTCTCTTAATTGCCCAAAGGAAATATTTGTTGTTCCAGAAGTGCTTACGGTGATGCCAGGACAAGAAATCCTCATCCAGGTATATTGCATGGACTTACCATTTTTTCTTTCAAAGGGAACTCCAATAGCACAAGCCTTTTGGCTTCCAAAGAATCACAGGGAACAGATACCTCTCAACCCTACAGCCATGTGGGCACAAGTCGTGGGAACATCCAAGCTTTTCATCGAGTGCGGCCTCACCTGCAAAAGAGAGTTGACCCACCTGCCAGGGATGCTGGACACCGGTGCTGACGTGACTATCATCGCTCGCTCAGATTGGCCAAAGCGCTGGGAGCTACATCCTGTTGCAGGGATGATTTCCGGGATTGGTGGAAATACAGTATCCATGAGGAGCAAGCACAACATCCTTGTTGAAGGTCCTGAAGGTCAGATGGCAACCATCCGCCCATTTGTGGTAAGGGCCCCCATCACCCTTTGGGGCAGAGACGTTTTATCCCAGTGGGGAGCCACCTTAAGTATTCCCACTCGGGATTTTTCAGTGGGGCCACTGAGTTAGGGGCGCTTCCTGAAACACCTCGACTCATCTGGAAAAGTGACAAGCCTATACATGTCCAACAGTGGCCCCTTTCTAAAGTTAAGTTACGCCCCTAAACGCTCTTGCGGAAGAACAGCTAGCTAAAGGTCACATCGTTGAGTCCGACAGCCCTTGGAATTCTCCTGTCTTCGTTCTACCAAAACCTGGGACAAACAGATGGAGGCTTCTCCACGACCTTCGCAGAATCAACGAGGTCATCGAGGACATGGGCTCCCTCCAGCCTGGTTTGCCCTCCCCATCGATGTTGCCTAGAGACTGGGAACTTGTTGTCATAGACATTAAGGACTGTTTCTTCAGCATTCCTCTACATCCAGATGATGCTCCTCGGTTTGCCTTCTCCGTTCCTTCGCTCAACAACGAGGCCCCGCTCAAAAGATACCATTGGACCGTTCTTCCTCAGGGACTTAAAACGTCGCCAGTATCTGCCAGTGGTATGTGGCTCACATCTTGTCTCCCATTCGAAATTATTTCCAGATTCTATAATCTACCATTATATGGATGATATCCTGGTGTGTGCTTCAGACAAAACTCATTTGGACAACACAGTTAAAAAAGACTATTGAAGCCATAGAAAAGGCAGGGATGGAGATTCGTGAGGACAAAATCCAGTACATCAAGCCATGGACTTACCTTGGAGTCCAGATCCGGGAAAGGACCATCGTACCTCAGCAGATCACCATACTTGATGACCCAAAACCTTGAGAGACTTACACAGCCTGTGTGGATCCATCAACTGGGTACGTCCACTGCTAGGAATTACAACAGAGGACCTTGCTCCTTGTTCAACCTTCTTAGGGGACCTAAGGAATTGGACTCTCCCTGCACTCTCACAGATGAAGCCAGAGGTGCCATCGTCAAAGTCCAGGAAGCTCTGTCTTCACGCAAAGCTCATCGCTTGAGCCCAGCCTGCCTTTCCAGTTCATCATTCTGGGAAAAGCACCCCGATTCCATGGACTGATTTTTCAATGGGACTCTAAGCTTGAGATCCTCTGCTGATATTAGAATGGATTTTTACAAGTAACCAACCCACAAAGACACTTACCACCTACCAGGAGATCATAGCTCACCTAATAAAAAGGCTAGGACTCGCCTTCGCTCTCTTTTCAGGTTGTGACTTTGAATGCATATACTTGCCAATAACTCTTACTGATTTTGAGAATCTGATCCAAACTAATGAGAGTCTTCAATTTGCCTTAGACAGCTACACTGGTCGAACCACAGTTGAAATCCCAAAGCACAAACTTTTCAATTCTAAGGAAAC
Source organism: Emberiza elegans (assembly GCA_024865655.1). Taxonomy (NCBI): domain Eukaryota; kingdom Metazoa; phylum Chordata; class Aves; order Passeriformes; family Fringillidae; genus Emberiza; species Emberiza elegans. The sequence continues at coordinate 59,052,394 of JALJVW010000206.1, forward strand.
CTTCCATTTGATTCCAAAACGAATCCAAAGCGTAAAACCTCTTAAAGCTCTAACCCTCTTTACTGATGGCTCAGGGTCCTCCCACAAGTCAGTGATTACATGGAGAGACCCCAAACACAAAATTGGGAATCTGACATACATATTGTACAGGGTTCACCACAGATTGCAGAATTAGCAGCTGTAGTCAGAACTTTTGAAAGATTTAAAATGAACCCTTTAATCTGGTCACAGATTCAGCTTATGTTGCTGGTATAGCTATGAGAGCAGAACACGCTCTTCTCAAAGAGGTTTCTAACCCAAAGTTGTACCAACTGCTCTCTAAATTGGTACGCCTAATCTCCCACAGAAAGCAGCCTTACCATATAATGCATGTGAGGTCCCACACGGACCTTCAAGGTATTATTGCAGAAGGCAACAGGAAAGCAGATGCTTTAGCAATGGCTGTAGAAACTGCTAATGTTCCTGACATCTTTGCCCAGGCAAAGCTGTCTCATGTTTTTTCATCAAAATGTGCCTGCCCTTAGGAGAATGTTCAAACTCTCAAAGGATCAGGCAAAGGCTATTGTGGCTACATGTCCAAACTGTCAGTCCTATCAGATACCATCTATGGGAATGGGAGTCAATCCCAGAGGTCTGAGCAGCTGCCAGCTGTGGCAGACAGATGTAACTCACTTTGCACCGTTTGGAAGATCAAAATACGTGCATGTATCGGTTGACACATTCTCAGGAGCTGTGTTTGCATCATCACATGCAGGAGAAAATGCACTGCATACAATAAAACACTTTCTACTCGCTTTTGCCACCCTGGGAGTACCAAAGGAAATCAAAACAGATAACGGACCAGCCTACACTTCCCGTAAGTTAAAGGAGTTCTTCAATGCATGGGGCATAGCACACAAGACTGGCATACCTGTAAACCCCACAGGACAATCCATCGTGGAAAAGGACACATCAAACCCTCAAAAGAGTCCTCAATCAGCAGAACAGAGACACGAAATTCACATCTCCAGTGGAAAGACTTTGTAAGGCTCTCTATGTCATCAATTTTTGAACTGTTCAGTTTCAGAGCCTGATCCACCAATACTTCGCCACTTTCAAATTCCACCCAAGCAAAGCTTACTGAAAAACCACCAGTGCTCGTGAAGGATCCTGAATCACATCAACTTTCTGGGCCTTATCAGCTGATTACTTGGGGTAGAGGACATGCGTGTGTGCTACTGCCATCCGGTCCAAGGTGGTACCCAGGAAAAAATGTAAAACCATACTTAGAATCTACGAATACCGCTCCTGCAGATGAAGACAAGAACTCTCCTGAGGCAAACACAAGACCACCTCAGAACCAAACCAGCTCGGCCTGGAGAAGAAGACGTCGCCCGAACTCCCTCTAACACCAGCACAGACCGCCCCATCACAAGACAGCAGACAAAACTGAGGACAACATAATGTCCTACTGCATCAAGCCATAGATAGCCTTAACACGAAAGTGTTTTTTTTGAATTATGTGTTGTTACTCTGTTTTTGCATTTTAAATACCCTATTGTTCCTTTTCTCTAACTTTTAAAAAAAAAAAAAAAAACCTCCTGCTTTCTACCCACCCTTCTCCCTTAGCATAACTTAGAAATTAAAAGAAAAAGGGGGAGGACAGGAACAGGAAAAGATCTAGGCAAAACCCTCTCATCATAAAGATAACAATTTTGTTTATATTCCCTATCAGAAGCCCTATTCCTGCCCAAAGATGAAAAATATCTCCGTTGGTGCTGTCCTCACTGCAGCCTGGATGCTCTTCACTGCACCGCATGTCTCCGGCTGGATCAGCCCTCAGCCCAGTCATAATGTCTGGGTAACCTTAGCAAAAAAGCTAAAACAGGACAACCTGTGCTTGTCCATGGGAAGCATTGATAACCCACTTTCCACATGTCTAGTAGGAATTCCCTTTGTTGCAGATGATTGGCCTTTCTATAACTCAGAGGTTCTCCGCACCACAGGTAAGACACCCAATGTGGTTGATACTTGGGACGAGTGGACAAAAATTCTGCCAGATGATAATCAGGAGCCCCAAGAATTGGATCTATTGGGGTCCTCCATGGCCACATATTGCGTCAAATTTTACTTTAGACGTCCAAAAAATAGTAATTGGCCAGGAATTGACCAGAACAAAAACACATATCGAAAAGATGTATCACCAATTAACAAAGCCTATAACCCTCACGATTGGTGCAATTACATGGCTCGTGTGATCTCTGTGTCCTCTCTCCATCCCAAAGTACTACCCAAGGGAATGTTTCTCATCTGTGGTGACAGGGTTTGGGCAGGGATCCCCTCCCGACTTTAGGGAGGTCCCTGTACCCTTGGAAAACTTTCCACCCTTACTCCAAACATCACCCTGTTACATAATTGGAAAAAGGAAAGCGAATCAAAATGCCAAAAAAGGTCCTACACTGAATTTGATGAAAATTGTGACCCCAAATTGTACGATTGGAACAAACCGAAAAAGATTGCGGTCTCCTTGTTTTTACCCTGGGTAGCTGCAGCTAAAGCCCTCGGTGAAATCAGTCACCTTGGGTGCTGGCTCAGCAAACAAGCTAATGCCACATCTGCAGCCCTGAGTGATCTCTTAAAGGATGAAGAAACTACAAGACAAGCTTCACTCCAGAATCGAGCAGCAATCGACTTCCTGCTACTTGCCCACGGACACGGCTGTGAGGACTTCGAAGGAATGTGCTGCTTCAACCTCTCTTCACGATCGGAATCCATCCATGCGAACATCCAGAAACTGAAAGATCTCGTGAAGGACTTGAAAGTAGAAACGATTCCAGACTGGGTTAATGAACTTTTTGGGCATTGGGGATTAACAGGATGGGCTGCTTCTTTGGTTAAGGGAATTTTGCTGATTCTCCTTGTAGTTGTGATTGTGTTAGCTATGTTCTCATGCCTTTTTCACTGTTTTAAAAGAACTATAGGGAATGCCTTTTTAGTAAAAACAGAAAGGGGAGTTGTAGTGAACCCCAAGGATACAGGAAAAGCTCCTTGGAGAATTGAATGCTGAGTCATTCCTGAGCAAGTGTTATCCTGTCCCTCTGACCCGACCGTGTTGAAACCCTGCCCTTTAATCAGTTAAGGCAATACTATTGTAACCCTTAGCTATTGGTCAGTTAAGGAATATGCTTAAACCTGCGGCTATTGGCTGGTTTTGGATCCATGCCAAGCCTATAAAAATAGCCCTCTGTACCCCCACAAGTTGGAGAAGAAGAAGCGCTGTAACCCTTCGCAGGCTTCCCGAATAAACCTCACTGCGGAACTTCGGCGTATTCTCTTCCCCTCTCTCTCTCCGTCTGCTATGCCATTGCCCCGAGGCGACCTTCCTAGCAGCAGAGCTGAATTCATGAAAGAGCTGAAATCACTGAGCTGATATCACTAGCTTGCTAGGAAGGAGCTCGGTGGCTTGGCCCTTGCTTAACTCAGCTATTGGGTCTCCGCTAAAGACTTGATCTACTGAGCTAGCTGGGCATATTATATATAATAATCGGGCCTACCTAGAGAGGCTCACTTTATTATATATATATGCACCAACATATAAACAAGAGTATAGAGCAAAGTCATGATATGCACTGATAGAAATCCAAAGGCATTTCAGAAACACTGAATTTTACACAAAATTTAACAGTCTGGAGTCCTACATAGTTTGAACTCTAATAGAACTGGTTTTAAGGGGAGGGGAGTTAAACATCAACTTTGCTAAACAGTTTTGATTGAGAAGGCAAATCCTACTTGCAAATGCACCAAGTTTGGAGTATGTTTCCTACCAATGAATCTAATGGTAACATCCATAAAGGGGGCTGAAACATTTCTCTTTGACATTTAAAGTACAATGTCTGTGATCTGTTTGCAAAAGCCTTGATTTTAACTTTAAAAGAGTAATTCATTTTACCAGGACCTGTAGAAATAAAGCAAAAGGTTACCAAAAACTAAAAAAAAACCAATTTTGTTTTAATTCGGGTTGAATTCTACTTAATGAAAACTTTTATTTTCATTTTACTTAAAACCCTCCAAAAATTCTTGGTTTTTTTCTGAACTTATCCCAATATTTTTTGAACTTTTTTCTCCATTATTTACCAAGTTTCATATGTAAAGATTTTGATTTATGTATTTTAACTGTACTATATTGTACATGACAAAGTTTTTAAGAAGAGACATAGCACATCTTATTATCAGACTGAGGGAGAAGTTGGCATACACCCAGGATTTTTCTCAGACCATGTTTCAGGCAGCAGCTGGACCAGAAAGATCACCTATTTTTCCCCACCACATATGTAATCTGATTCAGTAACAGGGATTTTACTGTATTAGGAGCCCCTTTGTTTCAGGTATTTTCTTATTTTTCTTGTTTTATAACACGATTGTAGGACTACAAAAACTATTTGCAGGCTGAAGCTGAATTAGGTAAATAGTGTCTATGCCCTAATTTACTTACTTTTCTTTTGTTCATAGTAATTGTAGATGTCAAACACTTTGATACATTTTACAAAAAAATATTACAACGCTTTGTTCTATTTCTCTTCAGAATAGATATTTTTGGTTATTTTTAATTGAATAAAAAGAAAGTTATAATGTTAACAATAGCAAAACAATTTTACTTCAAGGTCAACTCTTTGCCTCTGCACGACCTTAAAAGTAGTGGTCAATCATTTGCTGCCATTGACATAAGCTTGGAATTTGAAGGATGAGTGGTAATGTCTCAGCCAGGAAAACTTCTTCTTCCATTAAATGGAGCAGTAGTACAGGGCACTGCACAAACAAACTGGGAACTTCTGGGCTTTTTTCTCTAACTTCTCTTGCTGCTATCCCTCCTGGTCATATCTTTGTTCATAACCAGCTCTTCCAAGAGAGGCAGGTGGAGCCATTGGGGAAAAATCTTCCACATTTCTCATGAAAACATGAGAAGTTATGCTGTCATGTTAAATAGCACACACTCTTTAAAAAAGAAAAGGCAAGATGAAGACTAATCTATCTGTGTTACTGAGATGTAAATTAATGGGACACATGCAAAATGTTATTTTAAAACAAGATACATCAAATTCCAAAACTGTGAGTACATATGTTTGCCACTTCACATGCCAATATTGCATTCCTGAGGACAACGAATGTATAGTTTAAAACCATTTTTTTCCCAAGAGTATTTTGTATATATTTCTGTGCTGTACATATATTCCTATGCATTAGCTGTCTCTTCTACTGGGACAAAAAAAATCACACTGCCAAAACCAGTCAGCAACAGTCATAAAGAAAAAAACAGTAAAAAAAAGGTATAAGATTGCTTTTGCCTTGAAACTAATTACAAGTGTAAAAAGAAGAGTAATCACACTTAGAGATGCAAACATTCTTCTATGTGGCTTAGTCGATGGGGTGCTTGCAATCAGAAAAGAGAAATCAGAAATCTTTGTGTGTCAGCTGGTTTTTCATAGGCAGAGGGAATCATCTGCAATTGTTCTGCAGCAGTGACAGCCTGTAGAGCCTTGGGGTCCTACGCTGCACTGCTAAGGGGGAAGGCAAAGCCTGCTGTCATGTCTTCAGTGTCTCAGAGTAGTACAGGAAACTGAATAATGAACTGGGAACTTCAGGACATTTTTCTCTCTCCTCTCTTGCTGCCATCCCTCGTCCTGGTCGTATTTGTTGCTACCCAGATAACTCCAAAAAACAAGGGAAAAGAAAAAAAAGGCCCAAACCCCACTTATCCAATCTATGCTTGCATTCAACATTTTATAAAACTCTGCTGTCCACATGGCTCAGTATCTGATTGAGCTTGTGTTTCAGATGGTGCCTCCTATTGTTTCAGATATCTTACTCCAAAAGGGGCTTAATTGCTTCTTCTGTTTATTTGAACAAAAAAGTAGCATCCCATCTGCATACCAGATGCAACAGGACTGAACCCAACTTTTCATCAGTATTTTAAATGAAGTGCTTGTTTGCTGGTAGCTGACAGCCTGTAGCAGCAGACTCAGATTCTAGGAAGATAAATGAAATAATGAAATAACTCAATTGCCCCCTTCCAATTACCCTCTGCAAAAGGGCACACAAAAGGGAGAACAACTAGCCCAATCCATCCTTAAACTGCATGCAAATTCAAGATCTAATTAAGCACATCAGTTTCCTGGTGTGGGTGTTTCCTTCATGTTCTTAGCTTGATTCTAAGCTAAATAACATTTCTAAATAGTCATTACAACTCCATTGGTTTGCTTTTGCAGCAGATAGTTTTGGAATAACTATTCTTAGGAAAGTAGTGTGTCTTTTCCTCTATTTTTGTGTGCATAGATTGCATCATTACAGAGACCAGCCAGTCCTTCGGGAGTGAATCTGAGTAGAAGAAAATATCTCCCCCTGAGTTTGATCATAAAATATGCATTTTCTGTGTCAATTTATAATCAAAATCAAATACATGAGTGAAATGTAACTAGTCACCTTTGCACATGAGGCTTTTCCCTGTGAAAAATTCAAAACTAAAAACAGGATTCTAGTGGAGCAACTGATTTTTACCAAGCAGAAAAGATCCAGAGCTTTCCAGATAAAAATTATAATAAACCCCAGGAGGTTATGATGGCATTTTCAATTATAGACAATCATTTTCTGGGGAAAATTTCATCTTAACACTTTCCGTTTGGGGTTTCATGGCTCTTACAGCTCAAACTGCAAGGTTACTTGCTATAAAACTGAACTTACAGTATATACTCAGAAATGTGGCGGGGGGGGGGGTGTTCCATGAATGTAGTCACGTTGACAGCTACAAATAAATAAGAGCATTAGGAGCTAACCTGTTCTTCCAATACAAGAAAAAAAAACCCACCCTAACTGTACCAATAGATAGACTTGTGTATCATTTAGAATGCTATTTCAGGACTCAATTACAACAAACAACATTAGTACATGCTTTGTTAAGCAATTTCTGTTTTAATAAGCTAACCAGAGCAGCCACTCCTAAGCGGCATGAAAGTCAAGGTTTTGAGTAGTCCAGGCTACTAAATGGAAACACATATTGAAACCTTTTTATGCTTTGTCAACAAAAAAGAATTCAAAAGAAAATATAAATAAAGCATCATCTCAAACACTCATGCCAAGTACACTAAGCCAAAATCACATTAGTCCTGCCACAAGGATAAAATCTCCCCTAGTCCTCCATTAGTGCTGCTAGATAGACTCTGCAGTGTTTGCACATACCTCCTAAATGCAAGTCCTGCTGCTCAGGTGGCAAGAATGCTGTTAATCAAATTTAACTCTACTTACAATGCAGAGAGGAGAGCATTTTTGAGGAACAATTCTGCCCTATTCAATAACACTTTGCAAATACCTCTACTTTCCATAAAAGTCCACCTTTTTTATATTTCTTACATATCTGGTCACAATCCCCTTGCACACAGGAATTCCTCAAACCAAAAAAGTATGGTGTTCTATAGACAGAATCTGCAGCATCAAAAGAGTGTATTTTACTCCATGACTTTTGATTTAAGGTGATTTCCTAAAAAAACTTTAACTCCTGTACTGGTGGATTAATCAGCCTTAAAGATTGACAGGATTCCTCAGTTTAGCATGCAATTCTGCTGCTGGAGATGCTGCAGCCTTTATGACAGGGCTCCTTCACCATGAAAATATCAGATTATTTTGATTATGGTTGGAAAGAAAGAAAAAAAGCAGCTATTACAATGAACTTTCATACAGAAAGAAAGAGAAAGGAAACTCAGAGGAAGATGTACACTACTCAGTTTGGGGGGTAGAAGATGCTCACAAGGCCCCATCTCCCAACTCCTTATAATCACATGGAAGAGACCAATTCTTAAATGGTTGCTCCAGAATCCACAGCCTCACCCAAGGTACACTTTAGCTCCTGTTACATGCCTGCAGTCCAAGGCTCCAAATATCCCCAGCACTGTCCCTGGAGTTTCAGCCCAGAATTTCAGCCCTGTTTTCCAAAGCACTGAACATCATAACAATTGTGGTATTTGCTTTTCTAACAGCACAGAAGAAAATAAAAGTAGGAGTTTCTCATTCTAGCAAGAAGTCAGCTTCCTGTCTACATTTTATTACTTTCCAGATTCAGGTTTGATTCTTTCAAGTAACAAAGATACTCAGGAAAGTTATGTTGTCTGAAATACTAGGAACTCTCTGAAGCTTGGTTTTGGGCCAGTATCTTCATTTCCTTTACAAAACATGACATCCAATTGCAAGAATGTGGACTTGCTTATTGTCACAGAACACATCAGAGCTTTTGTTTTAATTTTATGGAAGCAAATTCCCTCTACTCTCACCCTGAAGGATATTAAAAGCAGCAGTGAGGTAGGATATTCAGTCTAGCAGTGACTCTTACTCAGTGAAGCCAGACACATGCTCTTAAAGAAGTGCTCACAGTGATGGGAGAAGGCTGTGTGAGAAGGACCTCATCATTGCTTCTGGACATGATGTTCTTTCTCCTCTTCCCACTACAATTAAGACTTCTTTCCAAACAGCAGATGCTCAGGCCCATTTCTGGTTTTAAAATGTGAATTTTTCCAAGGCCACAGAGGTGCAAAATATTTGGAAAAGGAGGTAAATAGAGATTAGATTTACACCTGTATGTAAATTAAGCAGCAGGCTTGCAACATGAATCAACATCTGCTGGGTGAACTATTTATTTTTGCTGTGTAACAGCATTAGATGTGTCTGTACAAGCACAGAACCTCTCTCACCACTGTGATTAGATTGCATTGTGGTTGTACCCAAACTAAGAAACCAATTGTTAATTAAATCAAAGAGATCACATGGTGTCAGAGTATGTGGTGCACTCATTCATCATGCAAACTATGGACAAAGGTGCTCCGAAGTGTTATAAAACTTGTTGCAAACCAGTGATTTATTCCCATGTCAGGACCCTGGGAGAAGTTTTTTGAACACCTGATCCTGAGGCAGCAGCAATCATTTGCTGGCACTTCAAATCCTGTCCCATGCCTTCCTTGGAAGGCCTATTAAAAATTTATTTCTAAAATAAAGAATACTTCATTGTTATTTTCATTTTTTTTAAACAAACCATAAATCTATATGGACCAGTATGGGTTACTGCTTTGTTTTCCGGCAGTGTTCAGCAGGGTTCTGCAAGTTTCATTACATATTTTGAATAGTTATATTTGGTTATCTGATTGCATGTTCTGAATACATAATGGCTGCAAAGTAATTTTTCACTGCAATATTAGATTCATCAAGAACTCAATCACCAGCTAGATGGGATGTCTTATGCACATAGAGAAGACAATGCAGATTTACAATTTCATTTAAGAAGTGTTAACAGAGAAACTATGAAAAAAAAGTGACCCCATGTTAGCAGTAATTAGTCAGTGAAAAAATATCAGGGGCATGGAAGACATTCCATTTCCATATGACTTTATCACCTTGTAAATCTCCTTTTGCAGTGCCAGGACAAAGGGAGCTGGTAGCTTGCCTTTGTACAACAGCTCCAGTACTTCCTTGTTAAGGTTCCATCATTTTGAATACAATTGTAGAAGAAGAGAAACAGACCTAGCAGCTCCACTAATTCTCCCCCTTCTCTGAGCTCAGAAGTAATTTGCCTTTCTCCCCTTGGTGTTGGCCTCAAAGACAACCCCACAAACCTTCATTGCAGGAAAAAAAAAAACAACAAAAAAAGTGGTGTTTTTTTTATTTTAATTGATACAGTTTCTGATACAAGCGCCCCAAACAGAGCATCTGAATTTGAATAAAATCGTATCATGGCAAATGATAGCTAGATACTGCCTGTTATTATTAATAATAAAAATTATCAAGCTCTTCTGAAGGTACTAAATGGAATAAGGAGAAGTAAATACTTCACCCAGTACCTTGAACAAAATCTAACAGGATTTGGCTAAAAAATCTCAAAAAGTATTGTACTTACACAATCACAATAGAAAGACAGCAACTAGATATGGTTTTAAAAGTAAAAATACTATACAATAATAAAATACCACTATTTGAATTGTGAGACATTGATGAACACAGTAACATGGAAAAAAAAAACACGTTGATTTTTTTAACCATCAGGTCAATTCTGAGGAAAGCTCCAATCCACAGTCTCACATTTGAGTCTAACAGGACTTTCTAAAATGTATGTAGGTGCCAAAGTTTAAATAAATTTCTCTTTGTGTAAATAATTTAAAATTCCAGGTTATGTTTTTACACCTTTTTTTACAGCCCAGAATAATTAAACTAATTTACAGAAGAACTTTGAATCCAACTGAATAAGCATATGTGTAATGCACCATTAAAGTACACTCCATCACATAATAGCATAATGCAGTTTCTGAAATGGATCTGTAGAAAGGATTCATTAAGATAAAGTCCCAGCATTCCACCTGAGGCCAATAAAAATTCTGTGCAAACCTCTTCAAATTAAATTTTCTTCTTGAACATATCCTGTCTAATTATGTTTAGTATTATCCTCCTTTAGGAATTCTGATTCATCAGTGCTATTAAGGGAAGGAAAAGGAAAACCAGATGCTGTGGACCGGATACCCAGCTGGTAAGAAATCACTATAGTTTCACAGAAGCCAAAAGAGCTACAGTGATTTATATCAGCTATGGGTTTGTTATATACATAGGAACACACATACGGACAGATGTACAGAGAATTATATTTATATCTGAAGTTACACCAGCAGAGAGTAAGTCTGTGGAGTTGCACCACCAGGGAATTTGACCCAGAAGCTCTAATAAGATGAAGTTTATAAAGGAGCCACAGCTGTGTTGAGATTTCTTGTCTTTCACTCTCTAGAACTGAAAATAAATGTAAGAAACAGAAGTGCTCTAATTAGATATTTGACTTTAAAAATCAGGAAGATAGCCAGCTAATGTCTAAGCACTTTTTTGTTCTGGGGAGTTAGGCAAACAAAGATATCATAATTACAATCATACTACATACAGATTAAGTGCACAGAATATATTGGTAAACCGAGTTGAGGGACTGAATTAGATTCCAGCTAAGTTTTTGTTGTTCTTGTAGTCCATACAGTAAGCACAAATTTAGAGTGAGATTTCCAAGTGCATCTAACCAAGCTGCAATCAAAACAAAACTTCTGGGTATCACCTGTGTTCTTCTATTCCACTAACATTTCTACATCTACAGCCCCAGACCTGCCTGCACCACTGACCAAAAAGGTACCGCTCAGTACACTTGGTGTCTGCCTCAGTTTCCATGAGCCAGCCAACTCATGCTGTAAGCTCTTGCTATGCCTTTGGCTTTCCTCACCCTGACATTTGTGCCCCAAACACCCCTGCACCCCACTTCACCTCCCATTTGTGAGACCCTTCTGACTTAAAGGCTGGAAGAGAAGAGGAAAGAGAAGTGCCCACTCCTTTGCCTTTACCAAATAACACTATATGTGAAAATTTAGTATAAAATTTACTCTATACCTACTCTTCCCAGTACTTGCTGGGTGTTTGAAGAGGACTTCATCCTCCCCAGGCTTTACATCTGGGACTGCAGTCAGCCTTTGAAAGCTGAACAGATAATCTTCAAGAAGCAATGCTTAGGTATCATAGCCTGAGCTCTACTCTGTTAGACAGAGGGCACCTTAAAGGAAAACTGAGTTGTAATGAGGTTGTTTTTCAGTTTTCTAATATTTTATCCAGCAGCTCAGTGCTAGATAACACAGACATGGGACCCAGCAAACCCAGGCTGCATTTCCATTCCTTGGAGGGAAAGCAATTAGCTGTCCCACTGCTGGCCACTGCGTGCTGCCTCTGTGCTGCTGCCTGTGACCCCATAGCACAGAGCACCTCGAGGCTTGCTAGTCAGGAGAGAAACAGCCCCAAGCCACCACAACCACTGTACCAGGAGGCACATGGCTGCACTTCCATTCCTCTGTCAGGGACTGTTTTCCTTACAGGAATCAATCATTGAATGAAAGAGCTAATTAAGCCTCAGGACAAGGACCTCAGGCTGCTCAAATCTTTCACACTTAGAAGCACATAACAGCAGGAGTAGAGAGATTCTCTGTTTCACTGACCTTTTAATCCAAATAATTAGGCCATTTATTACAAGATATACAGATTTGACCTCCTGCTGCACAAGTGCCAAATCTCCAGTTCCCATGTTCTGGACACGTGTTCTAAATACTGTTTTTTGATACAGGCAGAGAAGGCAGCAATGCCAGCTCCTCTACATCAGGGTTTGAAAATGAGATAGACAGATGCCAAAACTCTGACTGAGAGCTCACTACAGTGGAAGCATCCAGAAAACATTCATTATACTGAACTGGTGTCACAGAACAGCCCATTTTGTGGATTCCTGCAGTGCTTAATGCTGAATTATATTTATGCCTTCCAAAAGCAGGCAACTTCTGTGGTTACACAGAAACAGAACACAATGTACCTCAAATCTCTGCTGACACAATCTTCCTCCTGATCTAGGGCATTTGTAGAGTTAAATGGCAGCTGAGAAAATTTTGAGGTTTCAACTTCAGATGCCTAAGCCCTCCCCTCGGTCCAGCTGTTTTCACATCTTATGCTGCACTTTCACATGTACTATTATTTTCTAGGTGTATTTCATATGTGCAATAGAAATTTGAACCTATAAAAAACTTCACATTCAGATCCAAGTTCTCCTCAAGAACTTCTAATTGCTCTTCAGATAGCTTTTAACCGCCAATGTACTTATAATTATTAGCATGAAAGTAAAAATAATTTGAAAAGAAAGACCCAGAGCAAATAGTGCTCACTTTCCAAGAAACATAATTTTGCTTGGAGGTAGGAATTGGAATTATTTGATAAGCGCATTAAAACATAACTATAATTCTTCTCCTTGGCTCTGAGATACTCCCATAGCTACTACTAAAGCTTTATTGGAAGGTCACAGTCAGCATCTTTATATATCTCATAGGAGTTATCCTTGAAGAATAAATAATGTATGCTCCCTTTCTGGTAGTAAAAGCATTTCTTTGCATGGTAGGATGTCTCATTTGCTATTTGAGTCAACTACACAAATATTCAAGAAATATATGTCTTCAAATACAGGTGTAATTTGCTGTAGTAATGTCTACAGGGACAATGTGCACCATACCTTGTTCCATACCATACCATAAATTATATTGAGGTACAAAAACATATTAGGTCTCTTCCAGTTGTTCATTTCTCCTTAAAATAAGTCCATCCATGACCATGTCCTGGGATCATGCTGAAAACACCGCACATTTCTGAAAGATAATAGCAGCAGTCTTAATGGACATTAAAGTGGAGATGTTTCTGAGGTATCTTGGAGGAAGATAATATTACTGTGCCTTCAAAAGGAAAGAATACAGCAGGAGCTCCAGAGAGTCAAATGCAAATACTTGGGACCAAAAGCAATTCTGCCACCTCTGCGTTTTCCTTTGCCCTCACCTGTTTCCTCACCTGGCTGGAAAACTGCCTCCAACTGGACCTGTCCTTTTCTCTAACACCCTGGAGTGATTAACTTTGAGCAGTTAAAGGTTTTTGGATGAGATGGTCTGTTCTCACCCCTGCCCCCATAGCCATGGGATACCTGAAATGGGACACCCATGGCAGGACCCATGCAATTGATGCCTCACATGCCCCTGGCAGAGAAGATTTCATTTCAGAGTTTTTTCCAGAACAGCTTGTACAACAAATAGCTTTTAGCATATACAATTTGCAAAGTTGCCAGTTTATCATGAATAGAGCTATTTGTAGTCTAGTCATATCATAAAATCTTGTTAAAAGAAACAACACAAAGAGACTGCTCACTTTTCAGTTATGGCGTTTTTGAATTAATTTGAATCCAGATTGCCTCATGAGTATTGTTTGTTCCAATATGAAACAGTTTATGGTGATAAATTGCAGCAGCATCACTTGAGAGCTGCCTGGTACAGTGTACCGCAGCAGAAGTTGAGTCAGCTTTCATACTGAGTATGCACTGTAGCTACAGTGCACCCAGGTTTTTTGGTTTGGGGGAAACCTAACTGAGAAAGTCAGCAAAACTAGAGTATTTTGTGGCATGCGCAGGTATTGGGCAAGGTCAGGGGTTGTAGGGGCAAAAGCAACCAAAGCAAGCAGTGAAAATCTAGTAACCTACTTCCTATCTGAGCCCTCTTGTCCCACTCAGCCAGGTATTTACTCAGCATTCAGAAGTAACATCTATAGAGACTGACATTGGGCTGTTTCAGACATATAAATACTAATACAAATACTAAGCCATTTAAGGTATAAGAATTTTTCATCTAGCTCTAAATTTACTATTACAGCAGATGCTAGAGTCAAATCTCATTAGTTAAGGTTTCAGTAAGTTGCAGAGTAATGACAAAAGATTTCTGCATCCTCTCAGTTATAACCTTAATTAAGACTAAGCAGGGTATATTGTGTAACATATTGCCTATGAATACTCACTCTCATGTAAACCATCATGGGCCTGATTCAGAGAGGGAGCAAGCATTTGTTCTTCCCACCAAAATCATTAGGGAATCAGGAAGTCAGTACTCCTCCACTGGACCAGTTCCTTACTACTACATGATGCAGTATCTTAAAGATTTTCTGTAGCCACTGAGAGGAGGAGACAGTAGTTCCCCAACTCAGCCAAACATACTGATATCCATAGCCTTATGACAAGTATTTAAGGTCATGCCCAGTGCTGCTAGATCTCGTCATAAGGCAGAAGAGTCACAGCTGTCACCTCACACTTGAAATATTTTTTCACATTTAATGAAATTAATGAACTTGATGAAGCAGTATGCCAAATTAATCTCTAGTGCCCTTCCTTCACATGCAACTGAGTTAAACAGGGATTAATTGAGGCCCATGCAATTACCTCTTAATTAACCTTGAAGGATTGGGATTAACCCTGCTGTTCAGGGTTAGATATGAATGTGTTTGTCATGGGAACTCCCATATCATGGGTATCACAAAGTCAGCAACATTGACCAAAATGTCTGTGCCAAAACACATTTGGGGAATGAAGCAGATTGCTCTTGCTCTCCTGCCCTCAGCATGTTGCAGGATTCTGGGGGCTGCTCTTACTAGAAGGAAAAATCAAGGTTCCAACCAGTTCCTCCAAACTTATCTATTAACATAATACATGCACAGCAGGAAGGCAGACAGCAGGAAACAGTCCTTTTCCTTCTGCTTCCAAGCATCTTTTCAAAGACTGTCCTCCTCAGAATCTTGCTGTAGGATTTTCTTAAAAATTGCAAGAATGTTTTATTCCCAGGCTTGGATTCCTAGCTGCATTTTCTCTCTGTTGTTTTGAGTATGCCTACATTGCAGTCTGGGGTGGGAAGCAGAAGTGCTGGAATTAGCAAGAAAACTGAGCAGAAGCAGTATTCAGCAGACCCTTACCAACATTTCCACCTGCCTGCAGGAGTTACTATTTGCAAAGATCAAAACTGATCAACTGCTGCAATGTAATTCAGTACCATGCAGATCTTGGACATCTTCAGGGACTTCAACACATATCCACATTTCTACTACCCTTCCCTCCTCCTGCATACATAGAGATAAAGAAATTGTTCATTCACCCATTTGATGTGTATTCAGGGACTCAAGAAAAAGCCTGCAGCCTAACTAGGGTTACACCCAGTCAGATGTTCAAGTACTGCCCTTCTCTTTGCCTGCTGATTGCGAAGCTGGAAGGTACGTGTCTGTAATTTGGTCTGAATGAAAAAAGCTGTTGTAGCAAAGAGTTTCAGTGAAGCAATAGAACTGGCCAGTATCCAGCAGAACCCTGCACAAAGATTGCCACAGGATGCTGTGTATGTAATTCCCACATGTTTCATAGTAATTATGACAACGGCAGTGGCTTACAAACAACATTTAGTGAAACAGAAGTTTAAACCAAGACTGCTGTACTAAACAAGTACATATCATAGCTATCCTGCAATTGGTTCTGTAAGGCTCTGCAAATGAAAATAAAAATGGGTTTTGTCCATGTGAAGAAGAAACAGAAGAAAACTGAACCTCTCACCCTCCTCTTTTGTGGAGATCTCATCTTTTGACCAGCATCTTGAAACAAGTAGAAAAGCAGATTCTGGAGCGCAAATGCATCTTCTTAGAGAACCAAGAGTGAGAAGTCAAAAACAAATAAGGGCTCCTACAAGAGCTTATCCAGCAATCAGCTCTTTAACCAAACACCACTCCCTTTCAAACCATCAACCCACACTAAAATAAACCAGGAAATGGTTTATTTTTGTGAAAGAATTTAGTGGGACCACTGGTATTTCTTTAATGTAGAGTCAGAGGAACGTCTCCCTGACAGAGAACTGCTGGTTTGCATTTGTCTTTAAATTATGAAGACACCCAGGAAAATAGAATTTGTGATAAATATGTTGAAACAGACCAAGAAAAATTTTGGTAAGGATTTGACTCAGCAGACAAGGGGAAGGAAGCAGGGGACAAACCAGTCCTTCTAGGCTTCCCAGTCTCTATTTCAACTTTTAAAGTAATAGCAATATCAACTTAACATATTCCTATCTTTTCCCAGGATGAAGACAAGTAGCTACAGCATGCCTCTTATTAAATTCAACACTCGGCACACAGGAGCACAGTTTAACTCAAAGGTTTGCTACATCATCCTACAACAGTTGGCAAAATTGCTCAACTTAGAGTTGAAGTCCCAAATTCAACACTAATTTAAGAGTAACAATTTGAATTCTCATTGCCAAATATACTAACAACTATAGAAAATGAACACAACTTGACAAAATGCATTGGTACAGCGGAACTGTTATCAGCATGTAAAAGATATCAAGAATATATTATCATAGTGACTCTGGGTCATGCCAGACTCATTTCAGAATTCAAGAGAAATAGTTTTGCATGATACAAAGGCACTGAAATATGATTAAAATGCACTGCACATCTCACTGTCTTAGAGATCAGTGCATACATGAAGTCTGAAATATGCTAAGGAGGTTTTTCCTCAACAATTTTAATCATCCATAGTAACTGCTGATCATGGTAATTCCAAATCATAGTGACAAACATTTAAAAAATCCTTCATTTAGAATGAATGTAAAGTATCACACAGAAAAATGAGAAGTGTATTGTGCACTACCTTGCAGAACAACTTATAAACCATATCCATATGAGCAGTAAATAGTACATGAATATCCTCTTTTGCCAACACAATTTTGTACTTTCCACCCACAATTCAATTGGCAGAATTTTTGCTGTTGAAACCAGTGAAAACTCTATGCCCAACAGCAGGGAGTTGAAAACTTGCAGTGTCTTTTTACTACAGTATTTTACTACCATCATTGTCTTATTTTGCAAAAGTGTTGATAATAAAGCTATTATATTTTCTATTTTAGACTACAAAACAACCCCTTAAAATGGCAGGACTGGGGGGACAACAGACATATATACATACATACACACCACACACAGAGACAAGCTTCATATCCTTCATTCAGTGTAGAGAACTATAGCTTTTTTCTGAAATTTTTTTTAGGAAGGAAGAAATTCATTCACCTCACTGAAGGATTTAAAGATGCAGGTGAACACCAACGGTCCTTGTGTTCTTGAAATAGCTTATTAGGTTTTCTAATGCTCTTTAGGTCCTAATATATACATTTTTTTTATTTCCAAAGAAAAACCCAAACAGCTTATCCCAGCAAACGTGAATTATACAGACCACAAATTAAACACCTTTCTTCTAGCCTTTCTTTGGCAATAAAGTCTCAGCCATTTCTCAGCCCTCAGCTTAGCTCTGCACATCTCTGTCAATGCATTCATTCCTCCTGGCAAAAGATACTGAAGAACAGTGAAATATTTTTAAAAAGTGAAAATTAATAATCACTATATGTAATTGCCTGTAGTCACACCTACCCATTTTCCCCCATGAATCCCATTTCTAAGACAGTTCTGCAGAGCAACTGATAAGGAACTCAAGCTTTAGACCCAGAATTTGTCAGCTTCCTTTGCTGCTGAATGCAAACGCAGGGACTCTCTTACTCACAAAACAGGGAAAGCTTTAAAATAATGGAGACAACTTGCTTCTTAGAATTACCAAGTTATGCTGGAAGGTGAGGAAAGCTTGACCAGTGTCATGGTTTGACACTGGCCCAACACCAGGCACCCACAAGAGTGGCTCACTCACCCTCTCTGGGCATAGCTGGGCAAAGGAGGGAAAAGGGGAAAAAAGTTAACAAAGGCTTAATGAGTGAGATAAGGACCAGGAGAAATATTTCAAGGGCAAAACCAGCTTAACTTTAGATGCAAAGTGAGTTTATTACTTACAGGATCAGAGGAGGATAATGAGAAGTAAAATAAGCCTGTAAAACACTGTTTCCCCCCCAGGCCCTCCCTTCTGTCCTCTGACAGTGCAGGGAGACCGGGCATGGGAGCTTTGGTCAGTTCATCACTGAGGTTTGCTTCCACTTCTCCAGAAGAGGAGTCCTCCCCCTGTGAGACTGCGGGGTCCCTCCCACGGGAGACAGCTCTCTTCCCTGAGAAGAGAACTTTTTCAGTGAACTTCCCCAGCATGGGTCCAGTCTCAGGAGCAGCAGCCAGACCACACCTGCTGCAATGTGAACTTCCCCCACAGGCAGACAGTCCTCCCAAAACTGCTGTGACATGGGTCTCTCTTTCCATGGGGTGCAGTCCTCCAAGGACAAGCTGCTCCAGCCTGGAAGCAGGGACCCCCTCTCTCCACTGGGTCTCCCACTGGATCACAGCCTCCTCCAGGCATAAACCCACTTGCATGGGCACCTCCCCCACAGACTGCAGGTGGATCTCTGCATTCCCCATGGATCCCCATGGGCTGCAGGAGCACAGCTGCTTCACCATGGTCATTATTACCATGTCCTGCAGAGGAATCTCAGCTCTGGTGCCTGGAGCACCTCCTGCCCTCCTTCTGCACTGACCTTGCTGTCTCACATGTTCTCACCCCCTCCTCTTCTCTGACTAGAAGCAAAACACATGACTTGGTTTTGATTTTCTTAAATATATTATCACAGAGGTGTTACCATCATCTCTCATTGGTCCAGTTTTGGCCAGCAGCATGCCTCAGAGCCATCAGGAATTGGCTCTGCTGGACATGGTGGGAAGCTTCCAGCAGCTTCCACAGGAGCAATTTTTGTGACCCCCCTGCTACCAAAAACCAGGCCAGGCCAAACCAATGTAATCAGGAACACCTAAGTGCTGTTTACAGTATTGTAATTGAAGTAAAAGGGGGGAAAACACCACAAACCTAGAAGAAAAAACCCAAGTAATTAAATAGGAACTGCTGAGCTGTATCAGTCCATCAGTCTATCTGGTCTGGTAACCCACCTTTCCTAAGTTGTACTGGTCAAGCAGAGTGTTCTGTCAGAAAATAACAGCTGCTAACACAGTTAAAGAAGTGATATTGATATATAGCCAAGTACAAATTAGCTACTTAAGGGCTAGTTTTGTGTGGTCTTATAAAATGGAAATAATTAGACCAGAACAGGTATATTAGAGTGAAAAAAAATCCACTATAAACCAAAATCAGCTTTCAAAATTATTTTCTCTGACTTAAACCAGCCCTTTCTATTACACTGTTACTGAATTCACCATTCAACAAACACTGTTGAATGAGTAGTAGTGTCTAGAGCAGAAATATGAACACAGAATTTAATATTGAGTAATGGACCATACTGCCTAAGTAGATCTCACGGTCACAGCACCAGTCAAAGGAGCCTTGGGACCAACCTCACATTGCCCTTCACCAATCCTGGTAGAGACAGAGACAAGAAATGCTTAGGCTACACGAAGTACTTCCCAGCACAAGTGTTAGAGAGACAGCTTCAGATGAAAAGCCAACTTTGTTTTGTTCCCCCCAAACCCCAGGGATGGTGCATTTACAATCACTTTCTTCTAAACTGTTCTTTGCTCAAAACCATCCTTTTAATTTTTAGTTACCTTGCTATCCTGTTCACCCACAATACCCACATAATTACCAGCAGCCAAATCACCATCATGCTGTATTACAGACACTCAATAGGAGTTGCATGCAGTACTTACACATAAATGAGAAAGAAATTCAGACTTATTGGGTAGGCGGAAGAGGGGGAGGGGAGAAGCTAGCAGCTCTGAGGTAAGAGAGAAATTTAGTCATGTAAATCCCATATTCATTTATTAAGCCTCTCATTTGAGTCCTGTGGTAAAAGCATATAGACATCATCACTCAAAATAAAATGCACAAATTATATGACTGTGAAATAATAAAAGTTATAAAGCAAGAGGCATAAACTGCTATATCCAGGGGCTTTGGATTACATTTTATTGTAATTGTTACTAAGCATGACGCATTTGCAAAGTGGTTGAACAATTCTCGTACTCAAACCTTCAGCAAACACACAGACCATAAGAGAAGAGAGTAGCTTTTAAAAACCTTACTCTATACTTTCAGGGAAAAAATTTTGAAACTTTAAACTTTTTGTATGGTCCTTGCAACACAGCTGTCCAAACTGAGGGTCAGTCAAGGGACCATCTATCCACGCTCACCATCCTGAAACTTTCCCATCAGCTTTGCCACTACAGAAGTGAACAAGAGGCCTAAAGCTGCACCACTACAAACCACAGTTTGAGAGGAAGTAGTGGTCCCAAGTACATTTCCAAGCCACTTGGCTCTCTCTTGGCATGTTGGGAAACCTTGGAGAAGACCTACTTGATTGATAAGCACATCCAAGAATATACAGAGAAATCACTTTGCCTTCTCGCCCTTAATGAGTCTCACTGTAAGGATACTGAACTGTGGTGTTTGTGAGGGTCCCCAGGATGAGGTGAGAGATGAGAATTTGACTCCATGTTCTCCAAAGGCTGATTTATTATTTTATATCATATTAAAAGAATGCTATACTAAAGCTATACTAAAGAAAGAGAAAGGATACATCAGAAGGCTCAACAAGAATGAATAACAAAAAACTTTGACTGACTCAGAGTCTGACACAGCTGGCCATGATTGGCCATTAAGAAAAAAACAATTCATATGGAACCAATCAAATATTCACATGTTGGTAAACAATGTCCAAGTCACATTCCAAAGCAGCAAACACAGGAGCAGCTATCAGATAATTATTGTTCTCATTCCTCTCTGAGGCTTCTCAGGTTCCCAGGAGAAAATCCCGGGCAAAGAGGATTTTTCAAAATATATCATGGTGACACTGAACCACTTAGTCCTGGTGTGGACTGAGGTATTCCACTGCACTTGGAGAGGCACAGCTCCATGCTTCAGGCATGCCTATGCAATCAAAATGAATTAAGTCAACAGTACCTACACAAGAGAGCAGTAGCTGTGTAGGGGCTGTTAGAAACACCATTTCGGGATTCAGACAGCTCAAGCTAGAAATAATTCTCCAGAGGGAAAACAAAAAAATAACATAGAAATGAACATGTATAAGCAAACTACTAAGAAAATAATCTATTTCTGCATTTGACCAAGGCAACAGCAGATTTCTCTGTGCCAGTCCAGGCATACCTGCTATGTCCAGGAGATGGAAAGCAAGTGTGACTCCAGATTTACCAATTAATGAATTCCTGCACTTTTGCTGTTTTCCTTTGGTTTCTGCTAACAAAGTTGGAACAAGTGTCCGAACTCCACAGTCACATGCTGTGTGGAGCTGTGTTAAATCACAGCAAAATCTGAAGCTCACAAAAGGTGGGCCATACTAATTGAATCAAAAGAAGCAACAACTGAGGAAAACAAAGTCCTGTGTGATAAATGTTGGTCCTTTGATCCTCTAGCTTCTGTAAAGGATGAAAATTAGGATGGGCTGTTTAGCTAGATTTCAGCTAAAAATATTAAAGGATCTGTTGAATCTTTCCATTACTGAGTAAGAATAGCCTCACAAGCCTAAGGGGTCTATCAGGTGTAAGCAGAAAAGACTGGCTATGCATGCATTTAATGCCTCTCTTGAGCTGCTGTGGGCTGGTGGCATCTCCGCAGGAAATCACAGAAGAGAAAAGCAGGAAGACAGAAAAGGTATCAGACACTTAGGGCTATGGAGGAACAAAAAGGGAGAAATCACATAAAACCGCATGCCATAGAATGAAAAAAATATTGTTAATGTTGTATATGCATCTCCTCACGTATTTCAAAGCACATGGAAAAGTTATACAAATACCAACACGTTTGTGAAGGAAGCTGAAAGGGAGGCAAACATTTTATTCATTTGCAAACAGTTATCAGGGAACAGAGCAAAAGCCCACACAGACACAGGCTAGCCAAGGTACTCTGATTTTTGAAGTGAGAAAGGAAGAGTTTGGATTGTTCATGAGACTTTCTTTTTTAAATTGAAAAACAATATATGAGATAATGGGGAAAAGACAGAACAATAGAGTAGCAGCTATTTTATTCTTGCTGTTTGATTTTACTGTATTAAAGTCAGACTGGGTAAATAAAGTCCATCTAAAAACAATCAGGAACATTTCTTGACACTAAGCCCAGTTAGAACTGTCCCTCCCATAGCCCAGGGAGGAAAACAACCTGTGTGCCTTTGAAGTACACCAATAGCCAAGCCCTTTACTGTACTTGTAGGTCATCAACATCATACTACTTTTCTAATGTCCTTCACAATTACACAGCATAAACCCACCCCTTATTCTGGCCATCTGCATGACAAACCAGAGGCTGCAGTGCCTTCTTGCCCCCTCCCTCTTCCATCTGAAGCAGGTCCTGTGCAGTCATTCAATCCCAGCCTTGTCTGTTCCCAATTACACATGGATTAAACTCAGTGTAGCAGGTTTATCACATGTGCAAATCCACTACTGTTTAATCTTGCCAGTGCTGTGTTTGGTTTTGATATATTCTGACTGTCTTGCCTCTCAGCAGCAGGCTGAAGAATATTAAATAGTGTGATGCACAGTAATTCACACACACTTTCATATTTATTTGTGCTGTGTGACTTCTATTAAATCAAGCATTTCCAAATCACGCAGTGTGGACAAAACCACAGCAAGAAGGTGCTTCAAGGAAGGTGAGCAAAAATGCTTCAGAAATATGAGGTGATTCAGGCTTGCAGTGTTGGGAGACATCAGCCCAAGGAGATTTCAGGCCGTAAGAAAACAAGCAAGAAAACTTTCAGACTCTCCCTTTTCGAGCTGTTTGCTCAAACACTACTAAAACTCTCAGCAATGCTACCCACTAACACCCAAGCACTGATGCAGTACATGCAACAAAGCAGAACAATGACAGGAATATCCAGAGACTCTTTGTAACACTCTGTTATGCCATGGGGGGTGCAATCCCAGATAATTAACTACTGAGTGAAGAAGTCCTTGCTAACATCCTCTGCCTACAATCAGCTGATGAAATGACTCTTCTTTGTGCCTTACACTGACAGCAGGGGTGAGGGCCAAAATCTGTGCTCACATGCTGGACCAGACCTCCCTTTTAGTTCCTGTAGCTTTGGTCAGGTCAGTATCAAATTCAAGTGTTCATTGTTCTTCCCTTTTGCCAGAGGAGAGTCTCAAGTACCTTTTGGAAATTTCTGCTAAGTGAAGAATGGGTCTGTCCTTCAACCATCTCACCTCCACTGCAAAAGAAAAGTCATCATAGGATTCAACAAATATTATTTCCTTAGGCAAAGTTTTAAAATACATTATAAAATCTGATGTAAAATTTGATCTTTCACCTTCCTCATTTCCCTGCAAAGGAGTCCTTTCTCTGGCTGATGTCAGGCTCTGATTCTCCAAACATGTATTCTGCACATGCAGAGTGCTGCTGGCATTACTGGCTTTACCTAGAGGCATGCATTGGAACAGATACAAACAACAACAGGCAGAGGCCATTGGGATAACACTAGCAAGATAGTGTCTACTGAAAAGTATCTCTTCTTTAGGATAAGTAGGACATGCTAGTGGTCTTTTGCCTATAGTTCTTGTGTTAGAACATGGTTTTAAACATTTTTAATAGTTGAGGGCGGTGGAACAGCTGATGTTTATGCTTTCAAGACCTACAAAGATTCCTATTTCACTGTAAAAAAAAGGCTTTGGCTGGCCTCCAGCAGCTGCCTAAGGTGCTACATGCACTCATTTCTTCACATTTAGCAGGGGGACATGCAAAAGTGAACATATTTATTGTTGTTTTTAATCCTTTTGGGGCAGGGACTCAATTTTGCTCTGGACTGGTGCGTAGTCAAGTAGAAGATGACTATAAGGAATAGAGGATGGATTTTGGTGTCAGGTAAGGATTAATAATGAGGTAATTGAGAACATAGCAAACATAAACCTGGATGTTTCCTTGGAGAATATGCTTCATTGACTGATGAAACCACAAGAACAATTTCATAATAAAGGTGGTTCAGTTTTCTGAAACTGCCCATTCTTAGTTTGCTAAGGTTTCCCCCAAAACTATTAGCTTTCCTGTGAGCTGGCTGAGTGTCATTTGCAGATCTACCCAGCCTCTCTGAGATGTTAACACCCCACTGAGAATTTCTTTTTTTCCCTCAGTATCACAGCACACATGTGTGTGTGTGTGTATGCTACATATATATAAAAAACACATATATAACCCTTCAGAATCCCAAACAGGTAAGAGAACTGGAAAAGACCACCCAGTCACAACATTCAACTCCTTGCAACTACATAATAAACACTTTTTTGGTAGGAAAACCTACAAAATATGCACTTCACACATGCCTTCATAAAAAGCAAGCTGGGCCCAGCTCAAGAACTCCAGCACCCCTACCACCCTCCCAGTTCCAGGACTCTGGCCTAGGGCACTATGACCACACAGTCATGCAGACCCCTAAGCAAAAGCATTTTCCACCAACAGATCCACATTCTCTCAGCACAGTCCACCCCCACACCTAAACATCAGCTTTGCCTGCATTTCCACTTGCCCTTTGCTCACTAGACCTCATTTAGAGAGTTGAAGAGTTAAGACAGTCTTTTATCTCTCTGGCTTCAGCTTCTGGTACTTCATCCAAGTTCCCATCCCTGTTCAGAAAAGTCAGCTGGTGAATCCCTCAGCTCCTTTCCCCAGCCTCAGCCAGGAAGAAAAACACCTCTATCATTCCCTCAACCCTTCCACTGGACCTCTCTCAACCTTCCCAGCAGGTTCTCCAGCTTCCTCTTCCTTCATTGCTTTCATATGCTGCCCTGCCCTCTTAATTTGACTCAGCTGGGAAGAGTTGAACTTTCCTCACCTGGTACTCCCAGAACCACACACACAATTCCACACATCAACACATTTTCTGCCAGGCTCGTGTGTTTACTGTTCCAGAGTTTCACAGTCAGTGTCAGTACAGCAAGGGAGGGCCTACAGTTCAGATGTCTGTGAACCAAATCAGGCATACAAATGTTGCAAACCTATCTGGAAAAAGCTTATGAAGAAAAAAAGACAATGTCAGAGAATCTCATTATAGCAGCACAAAATTACCTCTGTTTGCTATATATATTCCAGGGGTTATTTTTACTTTTTTTTAAACATTTATTTATTTTATATTACTATTTTTTTCTTCTTTGATTACCTACTTTTTCCATGTAAAACCCTTCATAAATCAGTGGTCCAGGTTCTCAAATGCTATTACTGCTCCTCAACTTTCTGGAACTGTAACTGTGTGCATAAGCTGACTAACTGGTGATTCATTTCCCAAAGCTGCTTTTAGCATCATAAACAAGTGTCCTCACTGGAACTGCTCAGAAACATAATTATTGTAACAAAGCCTAAACTCTCTCTTCTAAGATGTGAGCTTATTAATAACAAGGGGAAAGCAGGAAAGCAAAAGACTAGCTCAAATCTTTCAGGTTTCACTACTTATAAAATTTCTTTCCTCAAGTTTTCTTGATCTAAGCGATTGTCCTTAGACAGTTTCTCCTACCACACTTATAATCATGTGGAGGCTGAGTGCCTGTGTTACTGAATCTATAGAACCTCCACAGATATCAGAATAACTGATATCTGTCTGCAGGATGGAAAGATCTATTATTGTCTTTGAAATAGAGTTTCTGTTTTTCCCAGAAACATTGTTTTATGAATTACTGAAGACAACCTGCTTATCTGAGAATGATCTGTGGAAGTGGCTGACTCCTTAATTAAGATGCTGGAAAGAAGAGAAAATGCTTCTCTGACCCACACTGACCTTCTCTTTCCAAGGAAGATATGAGTGAGACTATTCCAATAAAACCACTAGGACCAGGTGGCCTAGGTGGGCTACTGCAACCACACTGTTTTTGCTTTGCTTTGGCATTACCTATTAATACTTGGACAAAAACTGCTGCCTTGTGCACAGAAGAATCACTATGCCTGTCATTTGGTACAATAATTGTTAACCTACAGCAGAATTTGAGCCTGGGCTACGATACTCATCATTAGCAGGTTTGTCATATATTCCCTGGGCCAATTTACCTCTGTGTGTGTACAATAATTTTTTAAAAGCCCACACACAATGCAGTTTTGGCTGCTGGAAATAATTCCATAATTTGGTGAGTTTTTTTTCCTGAACTTTATTTTACTCAGTCTTGCATTTCTTATTAAATATATCAAAAGTTCCAGAGTTCGTTTGAACAGTAAAAGAGCTTTGCAAACTAAGCTTCATTTCAGCATTGATTAGGCCAAGGACATAACCTGGCAGAGGTATAAAATCTGTGTCTTAGAGGAATTCAATGGGAGCTTTGAAGTAGATTTTTTCTGTAGTATTTCATTTCACCATGAATTCCCGTACCACCCTTTTAGAAGTTTGTTACTGAAGAAGCTATTGCATTTCCTTACCCTGTAGGTCTGTATTGAGAGGCCTTTGCATGGCATCCACACAAACAGCCAAAGATGGGTCTGTTACAGAAGAAGGAAAAAAACCCCAAAAAACAAGAGAATTCTTTCACTTTTAAGAAGGGAGGATGTTGAATAAAAAAAAAGCCCACTTAAATCCATGGCACACTAAAAGATGCCTGGAGATTTTAATTATTTTTGTAAAGAACTGCTTTGAAAACATGAAATGTTGAAATACCATTAACCATTTTTAATTTAAAGGGGCTGATTTTCCTTATTATAGTCCACCAATTTTAAATATTGAATAGTACTAAAATACCCAAAAGACTAAGTGAATATTTTTTGTGATATGGAAGATCAGATAATACTTTATGGTGTTTCAGTACAGTGGAGTATTGAAATATTACTGTGGCCTTTCTCTCAGCATGATTTCATTTGGTTTTGTTTGAAATTGATTTTGATTTGAAACAAGAACCTGAAGGTCTGATGTACCTTAACCTTTGTTCCATCACACTGTTTTCATCATGCAAGTCTGAAAAAATTTTTCCCCACTCTTTAATAACTCATTTGCATATATCTTCACTTCTCCATAGTAATTTTTTGAAGTATGTATTGCAGGCTAACAGCACTCATAGCATAAATTTCAAGGTGAATTCTCTAGAACAATTTTGTTATAAAGAAAAAGAAGGCATATGAACTTTTCCTTGTCTTTCCATTAAAAATTCTTGTAATATTTGAATAGTTGCCCTCTTTGAACCATGGCTTTCATATTTAAGAAATTTTAACTTAGTTTGCACTAAGACTGGTGCCACTGCTCTCTACTGGGCCCCTGCCTTTGCACTATGGTGGATTCTTACAGTCCTCACAGAGGGAGGAGAGTTTCTCCTAAATTCAAGGACCTACCTTCATGCCAGTGTTAACTGGCTAGCCTCTGTAGACAAGCATTACAGAGAAATAGTATTCTCTGAATCGTACTTCAGAGTAGAATCTTAACCTGATGGAACAAAACTGTTTTCAAAGAGCCTTTCCTACTCAGTATGTATTATAAACACAAAACTAAGGCTTGTAAATTGCATGACTGTACCTGGCACATCCTTTCCACTTCCTGGAAAATATATGAATATATAAAAATACTGCACAGTTTGCAATGGAAATTTGAGTTAATTTTAAACAAGATATAGAATATAAAGGTAAAATGATAACTCACAGGTTTGCAATGGAAATTTGAGTTAATTTTAAACAAGATATAGTTGTGTAAGTTGTATGAAAGGTGGATGAGGCTTTAATGATAACTCAGGTAGGTCAGCATCTATGAGGGAAAACAAACAGGTACTAAATCAAAAGCATTTATGGCCAAAAAAAGTATACTGTTTAAATTACAACACTTGAAACTTTAGGGGTGTTTTAATGTTTTTCAACTATACCTAGAGCTGAGGGAATAATATCTTGACAAAAATCAGCCAGCTGCTGAGATACTAGAGTAGGAGACACCAAAGTTCCATGGCCTAAAGTGATCTTGAAGGGAATGGTTATCACTGAACGAGTGGGAAGGTGGTACCTCTGAACTGCCTTCAGGAGATGAAGGGCCTCATTCAAACCCAGTACTAGGCTATGTGGCATCTAATTGTAGCATGTCCTTCAGCAACTTCCTTCAATTTCATGTTAAAGAAGGAGAGCAGAATCATCCACCACATAAAATATTATAAAATAATTTCTCAGATTCTTCAAATTCCCCTTTACTCTTAGCTTTTTGGGGGTTTATTTTTGGTTTTGTATTTTTAGTTTTTGGGGTTGGTTGTTGTTGTTGGTTGGTTGATTGGTTGTTTGTTTGGGGTTTTTGTTCTTGTCCTAATGCCACTTCTGATGCAGCTGGTGAAAAATGCCCCAGCCCCCAAGCAGACTTGGGTGACATAGCATTTGGACCACACATTCTTTTTACACCCATCACAGCCTCCTGCCTTAAGTCTGGTCTTTGCTTTCTAAAGTGATTTCAGTTGCATCATTGTTAATTGTGAGCATGCTAAGCTGTGTCAGGGATCCTGATGGTACTCTGATTCATGGCCTAATTTATCTGCTTCCATCAGGGAATATTTCCAATGAAGAGGAAGAACTGAGTCAGGCTGAGAACTGATTTCTCTGCCCCCCCATTTCAAAGAAGCAATCTCTAGTATTTACAGAAAACAAGTGTTTAGAGATTTATAAGAAAAGAGGATATTTTTCTTAAATGCATGGTGTTAGGGGACTAAAATCCCAAATCAAAGAATCTGTTTTGAGCAACTTATTGTTTATTAATCTGAACAAAAGAAGTCAAAGAAGAGGGTTTATCAAACCACATACAGCTCCTACATAAGTGAATTCACATCAGGTCTATTACTCTGAGCAAAAACTCTTCCTGGTCTAATATTACAGAGATGATTAATTGAATAATGCATTCAGTCACAGCATCAAAATGTGTCAATATAGTAAATGGACAGTATTCAATCAGTTCCAGTAAACACCAGTTAAAATACTCTGGGAAATGAAGAACTCTTTGCCAGAATTCTATTTAACAGAAAATTATTCACAGACAATTTGACTGGCCCCATACAGATGAATTATTTCATGCTCAACTAGGAATTAGAGGGAAAAAAATACCGGACACTATAAGATTCTCTATTCCTTGGAAATCTAAGTCAGAAATTATATTCTAAATCACAAAAATAATTGGGACATGCTATCAGAAGTCAAAAATATTGGAAAATACTTATAACAAAAAATATATATGTGATTGAAAATTGCATACCATTTTGCATATATTTGCATTCTTTTAATCCTAACTATTTGCACACAAATAAGGAATCCTTAAGTGCATTTTAAACTCTACACTACCTTGAAAAATAGAGAATTTTAAAGACACATTTATTATTCTGTAGGAAAGGTAACAGTAATATGAACCAAATAATTACTTTGTTTGAATAGTGATAAGATTTATTTGTAACAAAATCCTCTTATAAATATAAAGAAGGAGAACTGAACATTATGGAGCTTGACAAGAAAAATAACAGAAAATGTCATCAAGAAAATTTGCATTCATAGGTGAAAAACTTTCAATACATTACTTTTCAATATATCTCTACTACTAATGTCAGAGTAACATGTCAAGGCATATCCAGCATATGCCATGTTTATCAGGCAGAAATAAAATGTAGATTGACAAAAAGAAAAAAGAAGTCAGAAGTATCTGAACTCCTTTCACTTTGGAGGATTTTCTTGTGAAACAGTTTTTTTTAAAGCTGCTGAACCAATGTTTTAATTTAGTAAAAATAAATATAATTTCCTGTGTGTGACCTTGAATTTTAAGTCTTAGCCCAGAGGGAATATTTACAACTTGTAAACAGGCTCTGATAATGGAAATTCTGACAAATCTCACCATTATAATGCTAGTTACATTTATCCTCCATTTTTTCCCTTCTCTTCTCCCTCTCTAAAACATAAATATCCATAGCTGAGTAAAATCCTTGTCTTAGGTATCTATGAAAATGTGTCAGACCTTTATAGTATAAAATCCACAGGATCACTTTTCATTTACTTTGACTTGGCTCTACCTTAGTGTGTCTAAAGTCGGTTTGTATTCAGGCCTGTATTCCATTTTGGAGTCTTTCATAAAGTAACTCATATTGGCAAAATTTAAGCACATGATTATCTTCATTCTCACAAAGGCTGTAGCAATCAAAAAGTGCTTTTTTTTGGTGTGTTTGAACTGGCTTTCCTATCTCCTGCTGCTACTGTAAAGCAGGAGATTTCTCTCCCACTGCCTTTCAGAGTCCATCCATCCCCCACCTAGCACAATACTGACAATACAGGCAATATAGGCACTTTTTGGAGACAAAGAGTGGTGTCTGGGTTCTTATGAATACATATGCAATGCCCACAAGCAATGCTACTCTCAGGTTACACAAAGTCCCTTTATTGTTTTGTGGGGAGAGTGAGATGGTGAAGGAGCTACACAACTAATACTGATGACAAATCTCAGTAGTCACATTTTCACACTGCAGCAGGGTTTTGCTCAGCTCAACAGGGACCATGGAAACATCCTCACCAGCAATGATTTCCAAGAGTGGACTTGCATATGCCCTAAAACTTCCATGTGCTATCCAGGTGCTCTCTCTCTGTATCATGAGTGCTCTGTCTCTAGCCTGACAGACAACGTCTTTTGCTCCAGCCCTTCCCATCATCACATGGCACACACCAAGTACAAATCCTGATGAGGTCATGCAGACCAGGCATGCTTTGACCAACTACCAACTACCATCAGCTGCTCTGTAATGTGGAGGGGTGGGTCAGAGAAAGAGAGGACACACACCCAAAGTCCATATGGCAACAGAGAGCTTTATTCTTTGAACCCAGCCTTACATAGGGGGTTTGAAACATCCCAGTTTAAAATGCTCATTGGTCTGCTCTTAACACCTCCTGTTTCTCTGACCAGAGAGATGTCTGCAGCTTAGGATGGAACGTGAGTGGTTGTGTTTCTTGTGTGTAAACCCAGGGGCCAGTTTACAGAACAGGGCTGGGTTTCTTATTGATAACTCAACTAATTGCTCAGTCACAGACTGGCTGTGACACTGTTGCATGGGCCTTATTCCAGTGGTAAACTTGGTTTTGTGCAGTGGTCACACAAGACCTTTTCTGCTCCTCACACTGCCCTGCCAGTGAGGAGGCAGGGAGTGCACAAGAAACTGGGAGGGGACACAGCCAGGACATCTGATCCCAGGTGACCAAAGAGGGTCAGTGCAATATTCAATTGCCAGATTTGTTTACTGCAGTATATACAGGGGACTGAGGAAGCAGCCTTGTGGTGCTTAGTTGCCAGGTGTGTTTTGGAGATTGGGCTTTATAAAGCCAAACCTATAAACCGTCCCTTGCTGATCATCTTAATTCTTGTGCCAAGAACATCATTAACCTGTGCTTTTTCTTACTTATTGTACACTTCATTTTCAGCATGGCTGCAACTTGTCTTCAGAAGAAAAGGATGCCCAGATCTTAAGTTCTTCTCAACCATTTCTTCTGGTTGGAAGAAAAATATTTTACTATGCCAGTACACTTCACCTATTGTAGTGTTCTTTGGGTTTTAGGATTCACAGTTATTCATGTCTATCACTGTTATTTCAGTATTTGGGGAATGAAAGAAGAAAATAAAATCTTCTCTAGAATCTGTCTCTTGCAAATATATTCATTAAATGGGAAGTCTGTGAGAGGCCTTGATGTCAGCTCTCTTGTTGACTTGGAACTGTACCACTACAGGTTGTAACAAGTGTCTTTGTGAAAGTCCTCTTCTATGTGACATCACAAGCTGATTATACCTCCTTATACTCTGGAAAAGAAGTTCAGATGTTAATTTGGGGAAAGCAGTCTCAGCAATGTGCTGACTGAAATTCCGGCCTTATTGCATCAGATAGGTCTAAGGAGAGGGCAAACCTTCCAGCAAGTGAAACACCATGTTGTATGCCTTTCAAAATCCAGAGGAAAGATTGTTCCTTGCTCAAGAAGAAAATACTAAATGCTCTCAAAACAAGCCAAAACCTTCAGCACCACAAGCATTTTGTCTTTTGATCTGTACCTCTTCTTCCATATATTAGCTTATGATAACATGCTACAATACTGCACATCCGCTTTTTGTTTGTTTGTTTGTTTGTTTTGCTTCCTAAAGCTACAGTTCTGCTAGGAACAGTCTGGCTTAAACTGCTATTCAAGCTCCAGAATCATACTGAAAAAGTAAAATTCAGTGCAGCTATGTGTGCAGATATGTTCAGTAACTGTGATGGAAAAAGAAAATGACCCCAAAGCAGAAACAAGCTGTATCCAAGCATGTATAGCAGCATGTATAATTTTCCATAGCCTTGGGCAAGAAATCTATCCACAGAAAAAATTCCTAAGGTGTCAGAGTAACCAGAAATGCATTAACAAGTAGATAATTAGGGACTGATTATGAAGACTTACGAGATGGGTATAAAATTAAAGTTTGGGGTTTTTTTTTTAGTTTTGAGTTTTTATATATTACCCAAGTAACCTGTATTTAGCTGCAGTCCACAATTTTATTCTTCCCATTACCCAGTATAGCCAAGAAGTTATTTAAGAGTTGTTACTGGAATTTCACTCACACATTCTTCCTAATTTGATTCAAAATGCTTCATCTGGTACCCAGTTCATGCCTTTTTTCACTAGGGTGTCAAAAGGTTCAAAATAATCAGTAAATAAGCAGAAGTATTTTTCATTTTGAAGCAGTTGTAGAAGGAATTGCCTTTTCAAAAATATTTCCATTACAAGTAGCTGGTTTTCTTTCAAAAAGTACTTTTCTTCAGAAAAAGGGTATCCTTTATGTTGTCTAACATCCATAAAAATGGCCTTAGTGAGGTACTGTGTTTAGGAGTCTAGGTATGTAAAGTTCACTGTCCAAGCTTCCCAGCTAATTTGATCTCATTTACACACAGTGAAAACTTCTTTCATGGCTGTATACAGCAAACAGTGCCCATACCTGTGACATCTAAGTTTAAAACTAAATTGATTAGACTAGCAAGAGAGAAGGAAAAGCCAAAGTTGCTATCAACAGGTAGACTGAAAGTGTCTAAGTTTCATCACAAGATGACAGCTTCATCTTTAATGATCTATAAGTCATACAGGGAGAAAGTTTTCTGTTAACAAAGCACCAAATTGTGTAAGTAAAATACAAGCAGTGCAAATTTTCCAAAATGTCCTTTTGCTGTGTCACAAACCACTACTGGCAGGGCAGCTCCTGAAAACTATACTGTCAGTTCATTGCTGCCTCACTGAGATTGCAAGTGTGAGTGTCAATAAATGCTTCAAAAAAAAAAAAAAGCTTCACCACTAAAAAATGAGTTCATTTAACATAATTTTCTAAACAGCTGTCAAATGGTAACAGCTTTTGTTTATTACTACTACAGTCAAATCATTGCTCTGGATTCAAAATCTCCAGGTTTGAATTATCAATTCCCCAGCCTCTTCAATCTCTCCAATTGTCCATTCACATGTCAGCTGTAAGGGCTCTTGCTTTATAAGAGAGCTGTGGCAAATACATGCATTATGCAAAAAATATTTACCACTCAAAGGAATCTATGGATGAGTACACCCTAAACTCACAGCAGTGCTCTGAATATCATCTTGGTGATGCCATTAGATTTTAAATCTCAGGAATGCAGAGATCTCTGATAGCTCTCCTAAGTCCATCCTCACCCTGCATCCCCAAAACAAAGAGAACTGATGCATGAACAAAGAGAAGGAGACAAGAGAGAAATTTTTGTGTGCTCTCACTAAATAAGTTGTCTGACAGGGAACAAGGAGAGTTGTACTGCGCATATGTACTATTGTGGGAAAACCTATTTGGGTCTATTACAATAAAGAAACAGATGAAGAAAAGTCCATCTGTGCACAAATATGACCCCTGTGATGCTGCCAACATCGCAGTGATCTGCCAAATGATACCATCTGCACAAATGGAAATTCTTCCATGGGCAGATTGAGCTCATGTGCAGATTTAGTAAAACTCTTAAAGGAGCACTGTATCCAAGGGGGCTGTCCACTTTGGAGGTGGAGGAGGCTTGCTATCTGCTAATGCTTGTCTGCTGAATGGCACACTGGGGGTTTGAAGGATGTTGTCCTTCCCAGAAGTGGGGAGGAGGGGGTAAAGAGAGTAGGGCAATGAACTTCTACATCTCCTGGGATCCTTGAGCAGGACAAGTACATCTTGTTTTCCAGTTAGAAAGAGCTAGCTCTTTTCCTTGCACTCCTCTAGGATAATTCCTCCTTGTCACCTCAATGAGAGCAACTGGAAGACCCTTGTTCAGGGCTGCATTATCACTTAATTACAAGGACCTTATGGCACAATGGTTTTGGATTCCTGATTTTGGGTGGAACACCTCATCTAACAGAGCTCCTAACCCACAGCTCCTAACCCTCTAGCACAGCACCTTGAGTGATTTTCAATTGTGACTCCATTTCTGTTTGCAACCTGTCATCCCAAAGAGTAGCATAGGTGGTTGAATCCATGTTGGCCTTAAACGCTTTCTTGAGAACACATCCTAGAAAGAGGACATCTGTACCCTGGAGCACAAGGAAGTTGCCTAATTTCACTGACACTTTCACAGTTCACCTTATCTGAAGGACATTGCCAAATAAAGCCACCAGAATCACCTGGCAGGGAGAGAAGCTGTCTGCTCTGGAAGTAAATTGTGTCCCATGGCTTGAGAAAGTGTATTGTTGAAGTAATATAAATATTCATGCACAGGTACAATCGTCTTTGAAAGGGGCTGTATATAAAATTAAGATGGTGAGGCAAGGATCTGCCCATAGATGGTGTTGAAAAAGAGTCTGATCTAAAACAGAAATTTAAAATTAGTTTGGAAGTTTTACCTCTTGCTGAGTCCCTTTGACAATTTCTCTGGATTTACAATCACATTTTAAAATCCTCATGTGTCCCCTGTTGCTTTTTGAAAGGCCAGTACATAAATGGATAGATCAAGAACTGACTTTGTAGTGAAAACTAAATCTGACCATGCACAAAGCACTGCCAAGAGACAATTGTCAAATTAGAAAGGACAAAAATTTATATTTTCTTTATTCCTCTTTTTGGAAGACATTTTAAGTGCTACTTATAACAACAAACAATAATAAAATCAGATATAACGTGTTAATGATATCCCTGGAAAAATACACAGAACATGAACTTCACTCATGGCCTTATGCCACTTTCAGTCAATACTATTTCTGTTGATAAAAGTTTGGGTATTTTAGCAAGAAAGGTGTTATCTTTACATATCTTTCTTCTGAATGTCTTTCTAACACAGGGAGATATCCTCCACAGGGAGATATTTTTTTTATCCAGAAGCAAAAAATTTCTAAGCGGTATTTGCTGGTCCCGATCTGAGATACAGGCCTTGTATCCACAGGTATTTGTTAAATAAAGCCTAGTTCCAAAACTGGCCTTAGTCTGCAATGATGAGCACTGAAATAATGAGCTCGAGGAGCTGAAGTTCTGGAACAGGAATTGTATTGCTGTGGCAGGTACTTGGAGATCTCCCCTGGGCATCCCAGAGGTGGGTGTCCAGTGCAGCAGGACCGCTGAGGGCAGGCACATGTATGAAACACTGTGCTTTGCCAGGCGTCCTTGCCCCATGCAATGCAAACTAGAGAAGCCCTGCTCTCTCCAAAGTCTTTCTTCCCTGGAAAAAAATAACAACTTGTCTTTTTCTTCCCTTGGAGAGAAGAGTTACTGTAGGACATGGCCTCACCCTTTTACGTAAATAAATCACCTTTCAAAAATGCAGAAGAGTAATTTTAACTGTATTCCTCAGCCTGAAGGGGTTCACAGCTACACCTCTCCCAAGAGCATGTTAAAGCTACCAACTGTTCAGGAAAGAAGGTATTCTTCTATCCTGTGGCAAAAAAGAAGATATTAAAAGTGCCTTCACAAGTAGGTATCAGATAAGGAGGTTAACCATCAATGATTTTTCACATGAAACTGAAGCAGCCTGTGGAGCACAGAACTTCTCCATCTCCTGCAAGCACCCTAATTACAAATTTATAACCTAAATCAGTTGCAATTAAAAAAAAAAAAAAACTTTTATTCTGTTTAATGAGAGATGCCACCCCCCAAAATGTCCATGCTTAATTTAGTCTGGTTTTTTTTTTTTCAGGGAAAGTACTAAGATATTCAAACATGTTTAAAAAATAAGAAAAGAAAAAAAGGAAAAAAGATCCTACATACTTGTGAGAGACGACTGATTGATACATGCTGTCAATGGACCAGTTTCCAAGCTGATGGTGACAGCTCTTCCAATACTGCTTTAGAACTAGGTTTTGAGGGTGCAGGGAAATATGTATAAATATAGGTATAACAGAATGCCTTCTGTTCAAAATTATTTTACTTCTTCCAAGAAATGTTTTAAATGTTGACAACCAAGCTGTATCAGAAAACTAATCAGCACATCGACACCTCAGAGTCAAAATGAAATGCAGACTCCACTTAGCTTGAATGGCAGTCGCATAGTGACACTTGTCTTCTGTGAAAATTATTATGGAACAGAACCAAGACCTGAAACATTCGGGTTCTTTGTTTTACCAGTCTTCCTGTGAGATACTAACCAAGATACGAGACTTATTTTTGTGTGTGTGTTTTGTGGTTTTTTTTTTTTTTTTTTTTGTTTTGGTTTTTTGTTTTTAGGTTTTTGGGTTTTTTTTTTTTTTTTTTTTTTTTTTTTGTGGTTGTTGTTGTTGGGGTTTTTTTTTAAGTTATGCATTATCTTACTTTTCAGTTATGTGAGTAGTTTAGTTCAGAAAGGGATAAAAAATTTTTGGATGAATAGCATCAGCCTGCTGTGTACATTTTGCAATCATACTAATCACTCAGGGACACATCTGAGATTAGGCACTAAAGAAAACAGCAATATACCTAGAGGGAAGGTCCAGTGTTTTCTTCTTCAGAAGCAAGAAGTTATCTGAATAAAAAAATCTTCTTCAGGAGATATCTGTTCACATAATTTCAACATGATTTTTTTTTGCTTCCAGTTTGCTGCATCATTTTATTATAACATAATTCAGACAAATATGGACAATCTTGGATCAATTTCCTTAACTTTTCTCTTGAACAACTTAACTTTTTAAAAATAAAAATCTATATGCAGTAATGTAATAATATATTACTGTAAGAATACTAGACATATGTAAACCACTCAGCAAATTACGATTTTTTTTTTCTTGTCAGCATAAGATATCTTGTTTCATCCATCTTCATTCTGCAGTAAATACTTAGGAAAACAAAAATATGGACAGGTTCTTATAAAAATCTGATGCATTAAAACAGAGAAATGTATATCAAAGAGAAAATAATAAAAATGAGACCAGTGTTAATGAAGGTTAATTTTTACCTAATTTTAGATTTCCTGCTGATAATAAAGCTCGTTGATGCAATTCTTTTTCAAGAAAAAACAAATAGATAAAAGTAGGAGTAATTGTTTGCTTCATGCAAGATGAATAATTTAGCTAGGTATTTTCTACTTTTGTTCCAGCTGAGAAGTCTTTCAATTAAGGCTGAATAGGTTGTGTTATCAGAAAGATACTGCCTTTCTCTGAGTATTTTGCACATTGGGGAATATCCCAAGGACAACTCTTGTTCCTCTCTTGTCAAGGTATTCCATAAACTGTCAGGTTATTCTATCCAGCTGAAGGTCTGTCTTGAAGGATATTTGATTATGTTCATCTGATCAAGACAGAGATCTTGCATTACCACAAGGATGGTAATTTCTATTGCCAAGTTAAATGTTCAGAGTTACATGCATTTAACAGAGTTCTGTCTCCTATTTCAGACCCCTTGTAGATTAAATTTCTTCCCTGGTAAGACATCGATCTTATTGCAAGTTCAAGACTGCACCAATCTCATCTGACAGCATTATCTTTTATGCCATATTACAAGATTAATTATGCCTTATTACAAGATTTACTCAGCTTCATAAACGACAAACTCGGTTCTAAAACTTTGCTATTTCTCTGATTTAGAAATCATTATGAGTAAAAGCATTTAAAACTGTGTGGCCCAAATCATGAAGAAGAAATGGCCATGAGCTGACTTCACACCTCAAACAGTTATTCTCCTTAAATTTTGAGCAACCATATCCTATATGGTTTAAATCATTGAGTATTTTTTTAATAGAAAAGGAAAAGCTTGTGCAGGTATTATCAAAAGCTCTCCCCCAAGGTACCAAGCATACAAAATTTGAAAGATTAATCGACCTCCAGGAAAAAGATGGATGACCATCGATTACCATGCACACGTGTCCAAGATAATAGATGAGTCCTGCTGGACCATTGATCTTTGTGAATGAGCCTGCCTTTGGTCAACTTATCACTCGTCTTTGGGAGTCCTTCCATTAGCAGCTAACCTTAAGCAAAGAAAAACAAACAAAAACCAGCACATTCCACTGTGTTCTAAGCCACTACTTTGTACACAGTCTCATCAATACAGCCTTAGCTCATCATATTGCTGTTCTGCAAAATAAAAGAGATAGTTTCATTTATTCACATTTCTCTAAAAGAATCCACAAGATTTTTTTTGTGTTCTTCTGCCAGGACCTACATCCAATCTCTTGCTCAGGTCATTTTTCCTGTTAAAGTTTACATTTACATTTTGAGAACAGGTTGAAAATGTGAGAAACCATTCTGTAAAGAAAGAAATGTTTATCAAAACTTTCCCCTGGCTCTCATTCTGATTTTATACTTTTATACTTTCACAGTGTCAGATGAGTTTTAAACAAATGTTTCTGCTATCCACCAACAGAAGCAAGATCTGGAGCAGTCTATTGAAAATAGATATTAATGTTCTGCTGACCTTTGTTGTGCTGTAGAAGATCTGGGCCAAATAATCAAGGTTTCCTTTATATCATCTGTTGGAGGATGTCAAGCAACCTAAATTCTTCCGCAGCAGGAGACAAAGGAGATGAAATAGATAAATTTTTGAATAACATTCCTATTCCCTATTCTTTTTCTGAGATTCTACTCTGAAGATCAGCTGTAATTACTACATGCAGCACCAAATTCAAAATCTGATCAGTGTATGTAGACACATCTTTTGAAATTAAACAGCTATATGAGGAAATTAAACGTGCCTATTTTGCCACCAGCTGTGCACAGGCTTCTTGGAACTATTGATCATGTTTTGGCTTGTCATTATTCACAGCAAGATCCTCAGCTTCAATTTTCAGAGTTCATTGACACTGTATACAAACTCACAAGTAACAGATGATTTTTAAGCTTGATGTGAACTTCCAAGAATGACCGTGTCTGTATGCTGTTATTAATGTCAAGGGAACTTAGCCTGGGCACACACTGGCCTCATGCCCAGTGAAGATTATAGAACCTGCTGGCCAGATTTCTAAGGATATATGTTCCTGACAACCCAGGAAACATTTCAGCATGTGTACTGCCTGAGATTTTAATACTGATAATTAAGAGAGAAAAGTCTAATAGGCAGGAAAAATTCTCATTAAACATGATCATTTCATCCACAATTCCTTCCTTGCCCCCAGAGAAGGTCTGTTCTGACAGCAAAGGAAGAAATCACTCCAGGAAAGGGGTTGAAACCAAGAAAAGTGAAGAGTGGATTATTTCATATTGTGCTCTGGATAAGTATCTAAATGCACTTGATTTGCAGCAGATAAAGCAGACTATATGCAAACCTTACTCTTAATGTTACATAAATCATGATCTGAGGTCTAAAAACTACACTTTATTAACAACTGTACTTCACGGCTCCTAATAAGGAAGATCAAATATGTTATGCAAGGGAAAGAAAGGTACAGGTGTCAACGCTACAAAGGGCCATTGCAGGTCAGGATTAAAGAAATTAATTATTTTACTGTACTCAAGGTAGAAGTGAGAAAGAAAAAGTATTTGGCATATCACAGGAAGTTTATGAATTGTTAAAATCTATTCAGTGCCTAAACTGATTACAGAACAGTGTTGGCCAAAATCAGTTTCCACCGCATGGATAATTCAAATATTTCAGTGTTTGTTTGCATCCAGAATTAAAATGAAAAATCCATGCCTTCAAATTATTCATGGAAGGGTTCAGTTTCATAGAAATGCCTCAGAAATGTCAAAATGAAATCTGACATTGCCAAGAGAGTCAAAATATTTTGTCATTTGCAAACTTCTCTCATTTCACTTAACAGCACAAGAAGTATTGGGAGGGATGAAGGTACGTTCAGCACATCCACTTTCCTCAGCAGTGCTGCAGAACTCTGCAAATCATAGCCTACATTGCCAGGTCCACACATTCCTTGGTGGATGGGATTCTATCCTGACAACAGGTGTGAGAATGCTCTGTGCTCATTTGACTTAAAAAGTGCCCCTTGAGTTCAATCAAGTGAGCAAACATAATTATCTGAATATTTAGGGTAAATTTCCACTTTATGAATACTGTGGCTGTCATACAAAGCAATCAAATACTAAAGTTCATAAAGAGTTTTAAAAAAATGTAGCTTAAGTTCCCTTGTTGTAGTGTTGTATGAAGAGCAGGGCTCAAATTATAGGGTGCTTAAGCACCTTTTCTAATAAAATTGTAGAACAAGTTGCTTCAAGATCAACCCAAACCCTGTGATTGATCTCTTGTACTGGAACCAAACTAAAATACTCAATTTCTTTTTTTCTTCTGTGTAGCTGCTCTCACTTCAGTCTGCTACCAGATGCCTATTTTCTGTCAGACTGTCATATTCTTTTAGGAAGCATTTTGCTCGCTTTAAAAATGTTTCCACTTAATCATTTCACTTGACCAAGCTGACTTTTTAACATGTGAAGTTCTAATCAATGCAAGTTCTGAGCCTGTTTTTCATTCAAATCCCTTCTGTTTTCACTGATCTCTTGCTGAGAGAGAAATTTAACCTCCTTTGGTTATCCTTCAAATATCATATATAACGGCTGTTGTACAAATATTTGTCTGTGCCTTCCACACCACCATCTTTCTAGTTATCAAGAGAGGACTGCTGTATTAAATAAAATCCTTTTTATACTTTTGGGGGTTTTTTGTTGGATTTTGTTTGTTTTAGGTTGGTGTTGTTGCTGGTTTTTTGGTTTTTTTGCTGTTGTAGGGTTTTTTTAGCAACATCTATGAACCTGTGCCATTCATGTTTGTTATCACAGGATAAAGCAGTTGGAAGGAGGACACCCAACCCTACACTCTGCTCTAAGACTGCATAATATCTCTGTGACCCTGCTTGGCTACCACCATGGGGAGTCTGAGCCTCTCTCATTTCAGATTGTTCCCATTGTCCCTTGTGCTCCTGAGCTACCATTAGCATTTGTGAATTTTAGGGAAGTTCTCTTGCTCTTTTTTCATTAACTTCTGTGCCAGGTTGGTGGTCACTCCACATCTGTACTGCACAAGGTCTGTGTAAAGCATGCTCAGGATACCTGTTTTTGCTCAGGTGCCTCCATCTGCCACTGTTAGTGTTAGCAAGGACATCTCATTTTGGGTGCTGGAGGTGTATTTAGCCCAGAACTCCATCCCAGAAGGAAGTGACAAAGTCCTGATATATTCCTCTGCAGGAACATCAAGGTCTGAAGCCTGTTGATCTTTAGTTATAGTTTATTTCTCTAATCCATGTAAAATACTAATTTTTAAGAAAATAACCCGCTGAAGTGAAAGCTCCACTGTTCCTGAAGAAACTGAAAGTAATGAAAGTTTCCCATTATGAAAAATAAGAAAGATTTCTAGTAGGAAAGAAGTAATATATGTAGTACCTCTTGGATCATCCTGTATAATTACATACCTGTCCTCCCATACTAATTTCATTTCCCTCGTTCTTCTCTCAATCAGGCTGATGTAATTCCAGAAGGTTCAATCATCCAAACTCTTCTGCATGACAGTGACACTGCTTCTCCTCAAACCATGGTGGAGGTATCTGCTCTTCTGCCTGTCAGGAATGGTCCCACAAACACTGAAAGCACACCTAATAACCATTCAGAATAGCAGAGTATGAAATTATATGCAACACCATTGTTTTTTTTCACAATCATTTTCATAATCTCTCATTGTCATCCTCCAAACACATTCTAAATCCAGTACAACTTTCCATGCTTTTATCATACCCAGTAAAAGTACTGACACTTGTTCTTAGTCTTGGCTGTAAGTCAGGACTGAATACTCTGAGTACCTCCTCTCAACCTGTCAGTCCAAGAATCTCTGATACACGTGGAAAACTATCCTATTGAAAGTCATATATTTTTACCTTATCCTTCATCTTGTTTGAAGAGGAATTCTGCTGCAACTGAGCTTCCACAACATAGTCCCCATGTTTCTTCAAACTCCTCTTAGGAATTACATGATCCGTGGTAACTTTAAAACACATTCATAACCTGGACAGATAATAATCAAATTCAAGGCATATTATGTCTTCATTTGTATTCATAATTTCTTTGACCCAATCACATGTTGCACTGCAATTAAACCAGACAGCCATACAGTTATATGTCCCCTTGAGTTAAAAGATCTGAATGGTTCTTAAATTTTCCTCATTAATCAGAAAAGCAGGTTATGCACCTTGCACATCTCACAGCATTTCATACCATGGCACATATACCTACTCTTGAGCTGGCAGCATTAGGCACTTAAGTTTGAAGTTAGAGGTATTAAATGTGCACTCAGGCCACTGCTTTGCCTTTAGCTTTCCTTGAGCCATGGGACCATTTCTGTGCCCTCCTTTCTGCTAGGAAGTAGATTTTCATTGTCTGAACTTGTTCCACATTTTCAAGCTGTTCAATGAAATAATCATTATTTTCTGCACCTGTTTCCCCAGCTATGTTGTCCCCTGTGTATCATCATTAAAGGTTTGTGCAAAGAGAATTTTCTGAATTCATCCTAAATTTGTGAATATTTTTGGTCATATGCAGTTTTACTCTTCAGACAATTGGTTTTTTATGTGGAATATTACCATTCCTTTAATCCAAAGAACAAGACTACCTCCAGTTTTATAAGACCTAACTTCTGTGATGCTTCGTGCCAAAATATTTCTAAAAGGTAAGTTTAAGGAGTAATTGTCCCAGATGTCAGCATGAAAGCAGTTCTTGGAGCCTTAGGAAATGCTTTGACAACTCCAGATGAAAGATGTAGGTAAGACCTAAGGGAATTCTCTGTATTTCTGGCAATGTATTTAATTTGCTGCAGGATTAAACTTCTGCATCCTCTAAGTTTCTTCAGCAAGTGCAAGCATTTCCTTTTATTTTTCTCTGTAAACTT
Source organism: Emberiza elegans (assembly GCA_024865655.1). Classification (NCBI taxonomy): domain Eukaryota; kingdom Metazoa; phylum Chordata; class Aves; order Passeriformes; family Fringillidae; genus Emberiza; species Emberiza elegans. Next base: position 59,095,836 of record JALJVW010000206.1, read on the forward strand.
ATAAAACTGGAGGTAGTGGTGTTCTTTGAATTAGAGGAATGGTAATATTCCACATAAAAAAAACAATTGTCTGAAGAGTAAAACTGTATATGACCAAAACAAAAACTCTGGGCACTCCCTTTCTTATGGTCAATTGTTATACTCATTCTTCTGAATTTTTAAAGGAAAATACATGTTGTTTTGCAGCTTCATCTCCTTTCTGATTTTTATTTAAAAATATATTTTTGGCACATGCTATGAATAGGAGTAATTATGGTTGAAAATAGGGTACGTTGGTTTTGGACCTTTTTTAACATGTGGCCCTATTTGGAAAAATTTCCATTAACATTATGTCTGTGAAGACAAAAAAGAGAGGAGGGATGGGGAATTTAAATCCTTTTTGTTTAATACAGGAATATTTTACAGAAGATTTTCCTTTCAACCAAACAGGAAAAAAAGACCAGAAAATTAAAAAATTTCTTTCAAGTCCCCTCAGGGTTTCTCAACCTGGTTAATTGCCCTACCGTGAGCTTTTTAGTTTACAAGACCGTGGTCCATCCGGAGAGACACAGCTTTATTAAAGACCCTGTCAAAGAGCAAGAGCATGAAGCATTGAAACAACTGTTCCTTGGCTCTTGGCCACATCTTGAGTATGTTTATCATCCAGCCCTGTATAAGATCTCTGGGTACTGCCAAAGTCAAAACAGTTTTAAATGAAAATGAACATGTTCAGATTGTAGCAGCCATATACTGTCCTGGACATTTGATGGAGTTGAAATGGTAAATTACGATTCTTTTCAGATAACCAATACATTGAGAAGTAGGATTCCAAGAGTGCTCTGTACTTGCTGGGTAGAAAAAAGTAATAATTATTCTGATATTATTGTGATCATAATCAGAAGGAAAGCTTTCATTTTTCTTGGCCAAGACAGTCAGAGGTGGCTTGATGATCTGCTTGATGTGTGCTGATAATTATTTATTTCACCAGAAATTAATCTGCTAAGGTGTTTCATGTAGCCATTAAATTTTTTAAAACAAGATGCTGTCTGAAATGTATTTTCATGTATGTCCCTCTCAGTCAGATCTACTGAAATCAAATACAACAATTACAAGATAAGCACAATTTTAAATATGTCTCTACACATCCAAAGAAAGAGCAAACTAATTCTTGTTCCATGTTCTTTAATATGATCCAGAAGTAGTCCATCTTTGAAGGCACTGGCCATGAAGAGGGTATATCCTGATTGGTGTGTGATGACTAAAACCTGTGCGTGTCTGAACCTTGAGGCATGGGGTACATCTATTAAATATGAAAAAGAAGTTTATTTACCAGCCGTGCACAATGCTGCAACCTGTTTTCTATGTTGGAGTTGCACAGTCTTCTGCCACAACTGAGGTGGTTTTCCATTCTAAAAATAAAGAAACAAATCTCATCTTTTCCATATAACACAGGTGGGAGCTGTTAGCCTTTTCAACATCTACTGGGTATGGTTTGCAGAGGGCCTGAGCAAACAGAGCTTCATCATGGCCAAGGCTGCACATGGAAATACAGTGCTACCCTTCACTGGAGAAATTACAGCCCAGCTTGTGTTTTATTAGGGCAAAAGAAAAGCCCTACACTTCTTGCCTGCCCTGCTTCATGTTTTCTAAAAAGTAGTGGGTGTTGCTCTGCCAACAATAGCTGCACTGCTGGGTCCCTGGGAATCATTCAAGCAGAGGAGAGACAGGAGCACCATTCCTCATCTCCAAGGAGAGCAGTTTACTAAAGATGTTTCCCAAAACCTCCAGAACTGGGTTACTTCCTTCCTACTTCAGGAGGTGCCACCCTTGATTATGCCTCTCTTTGCTAACCATTAGTGTTGGCAATGTCTTCTTATCAAACAAATTTTTTGTTAAACTTCCATAAACTCCTCTTTATTTAGCCTGAAAGCAAACAACAACAAAAAAAAAACAACCTACTCTACTCCTGCAAGAGAAACTGGTGAAGCAAAGGGCCTGCTATCGACCAGAAATAACTAACTCTGTGGAATATCTTCCAACATCAAGGCATATGGAAAGGTCATGTGAGCATACACAGCCCTTTGTACTCTGACAGGGAAGGACTCCCAGAAGCCCACAGCAGTTGCCTCTCCTCCCTACACACAAAGGGTCTCAGTGAGCCCCTACTGCTTCCCAGTGCTGGCCATTAAAAAAGCTGATGGCTAACAAAGCCTTGCTGCTTGTCCTGGGGTGACTTTATAATGCTTATAATGCCCCTAAACCAGGACACTGCTCCATTCCTCCTGGGTTCTGCTCCTGCCTGGGGAGAAGGGTGGCCTATTGTATTTGGGTTTCCCCCAGATGAAAGAAGGAATGATGACTCTGACTCCATGTTCTCAGAAGGCTAATTTATTATTTTATGATACTATATTATACTAAAGAATACTGTACTAAAACTATACTGAAGAATACAGAAAGGATACTTACAGAAGGCTAAAAAGATAATAATGAAAACTCATTACTCTCTTCAGAGTATTGACACAGCTTGACCCTGATTGGCCAAAGAGTCAAAACAACCCACAGCAGAAACCAATGAAACAACCACCTGTTGGTAAACAATCTCCAAACACATTCCAAAGGAGCAAAACACAGGAGAAGCAAATCAGATAATTATTGTTTTCCTTTTTCTCTGAGGCTTTTCAGCTGCCCAGGAGAAAAATCCTGGGCAAAGGGATTTTTCCAGAAAATGTGAATGCCACAGTGGCCCACAGTGATCCTTTCACAACATCACAGAATGCCCATATGGGGTTGGAAGAGCAGAGTATTCAGGCCATATCATGTCTGAGGGGAACCTGGGCTGCTTCAAATGTGTTCTGAGGCACCCCAAACACTAGTCTGCCTGAGGAGATCCTGTGCACAGAGTCTGAGTTAAACTTATGCCTGTGTGATTAGGATGGAGACACTGAAAACACAGTTATGAAAGGAAATGCATTTAAACCTAGCAATAGAAATCCCTTGTCTGAAACTTTCCCCTGTCCTTGCCCTGGTCTTAGTAGCAATGAATCTGTTTCATTCACATACCTTAACCTGCTGTAAGATTTTATAACACCTTATAAATACATGTTCTCAAATCTCACAGGCCTGCCTAAAAAATGCTTATTTCATACTATATTTTCAGACATATATTTGATAAACTGTTAATTAATTAGTTTCCTCATCACATCCAGAACTGTTTTGTTTATGTCACCACAGTTCAGTATAAAACAAATTATTATTTTGATTCCCCAAATCTGTTGCAACAGAGTCACTTCTTCAGGTTTTGTCTTTTTTCTTCTTTTCTTTTTTTCCCTCTCAGCACATTCTACTACCACAAACAGGATGTAGCTAAGAAGGATGAGAATTGCAGACAGAAGTCTGCAAGCCCTGACTTCTGTAAGGGACTCTCCTGAGAGTACTGGCAGATGAGATTAATTCCACAACCACAGATTTTAGAAGAACCCCAAATTAGAGTTGATCTCCATAGAAAGGTGAAAAAACCCCTGAGCAGCCATGAGCTGAAAGACCCTCTCAATGATTATCCATTTCCACAAAATATAAGCCAAGGACTGGCCAACCTTCCTTTTGGAGCATGAGCTTATGTCCTGGATCAGCAGCCAGCCTGGGAGAGCATTATTGACTCCCTTCCACTCCCTCCAAATGCTCTTGATAGCAGACCTGGGGCAAGATGCCCTGTATTTTGTTTTTTCAAAGAAAGAAGAGACAGATGGCTCCCTTGTGGCTAAGATTCTCATAAATTCTGAGACCTCTTGGTCCAAAGAATTAAATGTGAATTTTCTTCCTGTGGGTGAACTCTGGAAACAATAACAGTACCCAGGACAAGCAAAACAGATTGCAGCACCTTTAATTATGTTTTTATCACCCTTCTTAATCACCAGGCAAAGCAGAGCTCTTCATATGCATGATTAATGTGATAATTTAACAAGAGATCTATAGCAAAGGCACAGCAAGGAAAGTGGAGGCTTAGTTTGTTGGCAAGCAAACATCCATCTGCCTACCAACAAACAGCACAATCCGATCTTCAGGGAGATGGCCTGATATGGACACTGCTCTGACCTGATCTTTTAAAATATTTATATAGGTACTGTACTCCCTTATGGACCTCTGCAATAGTGAGTTGGAGGCACTTAGTCCTTCTGCTGCTCTTTCACTGTGGTAAATATTTGATCACAGAGGGAAGTGTGCCTTTGCAAGAGGAAGCATCAGTCACGGACTCTTAAAAACAGCACAAAGGGCACTATTACCTAGAAGTATTTTATTCTGTAGTCTAGGAGTCAAGAAAGGTCCATCTAATTATTTCTGCAGTGAAATAGCAGTCTCTCTCTGTGAATTTGACATTTATCCCCTCTTCTCTGGAAAAAAAAACCAACTTGAATACAGAATTATGGGCTTTTCTGGCTAGTTTATGACTAAATTTTGTAGCAGGATGCACGTTGTTTGATTAGGAAGCCAGCAGTATTTAATTTGGTTTCTAAAACTGAGATGCAGGCAGTACGTGTTCTGGGACTACCAAAAAATCTCATGCCAGGTCATGCTTATACTGCCATCTAAAGTTACCTCTGTCAGGACAGAGTTTTTAGTAATTCTTTAGAAAGTGTACACATGTATTTGACATAATTCAAAATCTGGTTTAACTGACTCAGGTGATAAAGAATTAATGGCAAAAAGACATCTGTTTTTATGAGTTTGACAGATTTGCTGTAATCCTGAAAGATTGTTAGGATAGTTAGGATCCATGCAAAAATCAATTGTTATCAGAAATGGGGATGGATAAATGCAACTTGGTATATACAGCAAATAAAGTGATGATCTGAGCAGGTATAAGGAGTCATAACTCATAGAACGAATGAAAAGTAACAGGATAAGAAAAATGGAGCAGAATGCAATTATTTTGGACTCTGAAAAATTTAGAGGGTCATAATATATTCTTTCTTCTTTGAGTCTGTTCTACTAGAGATCTGGATTGTTACACAAATGTAACTCTTAATGTTTGGCAGATAAATATTACCTATAATGTAAAAAGTAAAATTAAAAATTATTTTGCTTGAGTCTTAGCACTTTGTTTTGGGGTTTTTTTCTAATTGGGATGCATACTGGGAATACAAAGTTAGGTAAGACAATGAAAGGGTACAAGTATTAAATCACTGCTTCTTTTGATACTGAATTATATTGCAATTCATTAGTCAGAAACTATCTCAAAGCATATTCTCTAGTTTAAATTTTCAGACAGTGGCTTCCATTGGAGTTGATGACATAAGTTTTTCTTAATTATGCTGGAATAAATCAAAAGTAATAATGCAGCAATCTGTTGAATTGCTTTGGGTATACAACAACATAATTGGAAACACAATCTGAATCACTAATTCAATGGGTTTTTTTTTACTGCTTCTTGTGTGTGTATATGTTGCGCTACATTAATTTTATATTAGGAATATTCTAGAAACTCAAACTAACCTATAAGTATTACTTTTTATTTTGTCTGACAGGTATGTGTATTTGTTGCAATTTAGATCATTTAGGTAAAAATAATTTCTGGGAAAGTTACACTAGGGATAAAGTAATTTCAGGATGATATTACAATAAAAGTCATGTAAGGCTTCTGATCTACCCAAGGGCATCTTTTTTAAGAAATATTTTTGATCGTGAAATAAATCTGGATCCTAAAGCCAAGACTGAGGAGTAGGCAGCACATGAGGACTCTAAAAAAGCGTTGACAAAGAGAACAGCAGACATAAAAATGTCGATATGGTAGGGTTTTGTCAATAAAACAGGTTTCTAGAAAATGTCCAGGAACTGAAGTTCAGGTAAATCCATGCTCACAAGTTAATAATCCTCAAGTAGTAAAACTACCAATACCACACACAAGGTTTCCTTTTATTAAAATTGGTGTTTTGCAGTTGGTTTGTAATGAAAACCTAATCAAAAAAAGCAGGTCCATAGAGAGGAAATTGATGAATAAGGGATAGACCACACACAGGCACATACAATTTCCATTTCATTTTCTGGTAGTGGTGAGATGCAGTTTGTGGTCATCACTGACAAAAGACTGAAGTTTCACTTAATTTGTTACATGCTTAAAGCATTGGACCAAATGAATTGGGAAGATTGTTATCAGACATCTGGCAAGGAATCTGCATTGCAATTCAGGCTTGTGTATTATTTTGATGTTTCAGATTTGTCACTTCCACTACTGACTATCAAAGTGTATGAAATCTGACAGATGCAGGTCAACAGCTGGGTGTCCACACACAGAGCTTTCTTCCTTAGTTCAAAGATGGAATTCCATTTCTGTTCTCTGTGGCTGTCATCCAGGAAATGAGAAACTGCAAACAAAAAATTTGCCATGAGAAATTTTTTTTTACAAAATCGTGTGCTCTCCTGGGAAAAAAATCATGTCAGTGGAAAATTTCTGGCTCCACACAGCTCAAGGTATTCCTATGAATGCATGTGTCATTATTGCCTGAGAAGCCTTCTTCACCAGTATTTTACTATGGGTTGTCTCTCGTTGCCAATCCCAAGCTTAATGAGGTGAGACTCTTAGAATTTGTTGCAAGGCACAGACAGCCTGATCAGGCTGATGATGAGGTCTAGGGCCTGGGCCATATTAACAAACTTTATACTTATAATGTACTGCATGCCAAGGCAGCATCCAAAAAGCAAGGCATTTTGGATGGTTTTTTTTACCAATGTAATAAACAAATACATAAAACCCAAGGATTTAAAGTGATTCCAAGGCCCATAGACAAAAATCTGCATTTGAACACCTGACAAAACTGTTTTCAATATAACAAACAAGTCCCATGAACCAGAATCCTACACCTTAGGTTTGAGACCTCATCAGAGTAGGCGATTAAGGAGTCCTGCGGTTCTCCAGGGCTGATGCTGTGAGTTCAGAGCCCACATGGGAGCATGGGATAGACACATAATCCTGACAAATCAGACTATCTAACCAGAAAGGGTCTCAGTGGGGATGCAGTTACCACTTCCCTTGTGAAAATCTTGTATAGTTATGACAAAGGGAGAACAGCCCCATGAGCCCAGATGTGGACATCAACCACCTCATAGACTGTGTGTACTTCCAGATATCCCTCCATACCTCCAGGTAAGGTTGGTTGTCTCACATAGGCTTCCCTTTAGAAATAACCACACTCTCAGCACTAGATAGTTACATGTAATCTAAAATGTCACCCTGATATGCCTAGGATGAAAAAGACAGGCACAATAGAATCATATCTCTCAGGTATGACCAGAGCAGAGGTTCCTGGATGTGCGTCTTCACACACAGGCACTAAAGTGCTGACTGATTTTTTGGAGGAAGATGTCACTTGGGAATTTCCCTCACGATGATCTTTCAGAGGTACACCTGGCCAAGGAAGCCAAACAGAAACATACTGCCAGGGTAGGGTCAAGAGCAGTGAGCAGACTCTGAGCTCATACTATCCCTGGGTGGTGGTTGGAGCCACTAAAGGCACATCCCATCAAAACCCACGCACATTGCATCCCAGATGTGTCAAGCTTATCTGCAGCATCCAGCAGTTCTTATACATATCACTCCCAAAGGAGTCGTCTCATATCTGAAAATCCCCTTGGACCTATCATCCTTAACAATAAAAATCACATTAAAAAGTGAGATTAAAAGCCATAATCAATCTATAATTATAATGTAAAAAGCCAAGAAGTTGTTAGAATGGAAGGTACCCTTTTTTCTTTTTTTTTTTTTTTAACATGACAGCATAATAGCAATGGACCAGCACTGTTAGTTTGAAGGGCTGTCCCAGCTCAGAATAAGAAAGTAAATTTTTGTGCACATTTTAATATTAATGGAACAATTAAGCAGTTCTCTCTCAAAAGAGAGAATATCTTCTCTCATAATCTTTGTGTGTACTTTAGCCAAACTGTGGCATCTCACATTTGCGAATCGTTGGCCAAGACATAAAACCAAATTGTTGCATTTCTGGCACCTATGATTAAATATGCTTATTCAGTCTAGTTTCAAATATTTCAGAAATGCATATGAGGAGTGAGATCCTGAAAAGGAGGCATCTTGCTTGCAGGTGTGTGGAAGTTTTGAAGTCTTCGGCTGAAACCTGAGGAAGGAACTTCTTTTTTCATTATTTCTCTGAGAAACAAAGGAACACTGACTCATTCATTTTGGTTCAATCATTAAGAAATGACTAGATAATAATAAGGTTTCATCTCTTTGACAAAGACCCATTTTCAGAAAGGCTATTAATTGAAAATATGCTAAGTATTACTTTCTGTTATCAATGCATTGTTTTAATGTAGTATTACATTAGAATGACTACAAAACAGTAATCCATAAGATACTACAATTCAGTACTATATATATATATAATGTATATGTATATGTATATGTATATGTATATGTATATGTGTATATATATATAATGTGTATATATATATATATAATGTGTATATATATATATATATATATAATGTGTGTGTATATATATATATATATATATATATAAATAGTTATATAAAATTCAAATTACTCCTTTTTTAGCAAATTACAGTGAAAGGTAACATAGAGACCTTCCCAGGAATTAAAATTAAGGTGGCTTCTGGTGAGAGATGAATCTTTAGAAGAAAATTGCTTTTGTGGGTTGTTGTCAAACAGTGTTTTACAGCAGTGAAAGTAACTTGTGTACTGCTTCTTAAGAATTGTTGTGAACTCCCCAGGGCATATCCCACCTATTTTTAGCTGAAATTTTCAGCTACAAGAAAGGATAGAAGGGGAAAAGAGAAAGATTATGACAGCTGTTAATAAGTAGTCTGCACAACCATGAAATTAGGAGTCAGATTAGAAGACAGAAGGAAAGGAAATTAGAGAGAACTGTGAAAGTAAGAGAAAAGCAGAGAGAAGTGCCATCTGAAGACTGTTTGAGAGGGAGACTACAAAAAATAAAAGGTTTCACAGTGAAGATAATAGATCTTAATTGTGGTCAAATAAATCAGCAGAAAGAACCAGGGGCTGCTGTCTGCCCATCAGAGGTTGATGTGTCAGGCTGACCAAGGCCTCAGCATAAGCGTGGCTGCTCATGGGTGTGTGCAATGCACACAGGCTCTACCAAGTCACCACCAGGCACCAGGTCCCAGCCAGCATCCTCCTAAATTCTTGCAGTGCAGCAGTGGCAGCTGCCCTTAGCAGCTCTCCTCTATTGGAGAGAAGGGTCACTAAATCCTAGAGGAATTATTTTAACTTTAGTCAGTATTGGACGCTAGGAAAAAAACCAGCAAGTTCAATTTTTTCCCAGATCTCTGAGACAATATTTTTGCCTACTTGGCCACCTATCATCAAGTAGATACATTTAAAAAAAAAACCAGACATTAGTGCAATATTGTTAAGCCCTTTGCAAAGCCAATGAAGTTTATTGGATAAAGAAGATCTTAGGGAACACAGACAGGGACAAAAACACAGGTTATATTTAGGTTGTATTTTCTTTGGTCATTTTTATTTCTTGACTATATTTGATTCAAAACCTTATTTGACAGAATGCTGCCAAGCTTTGCACATTCAAAATGGGACTTGCCTATTTTTGGTTAATTTTAGGGATAAATAGTTAAATACTCTCATTTCTTTATTACCACTTGCTTCTGCTGCTACCAGAAAGCTCACAGCCAAGTAAATCAAAGTATCCAGATGGATGAGAAAAACAATTCACTCAAGAAATGGATTTCAGCTTCAGTTTTCCCAAGAAGCTTTTATAAACACTAAGGCACAGAATGTTTATGAAAAATGTCTCGTCAGTGTTCTTTTAAATGTGCCATGCATATGGAGCATATACAAAAATGCTAGAGAGAAGATGAAGTTCGTGTAGATACTCCATGTCATTTGGGCATTTGAAAGCCACACAAGCCCCAACTTCAGGGTATATTCAGCAATACCTATAAGCCCAACAATGATCCATTAAAAGAAAGGTTTCTGTCTGCCATATATGGGAGAGAAGCACATTGAGTGGAATATGTTTGGTTTGGGAAATCTGGTTCTGCCTGTAAAGCAGAGCTCTCTTTACACATTAATAGAAAGATGAACCTAATGTTCATTGCCTCATGTGGTTTTGTGTGTCCCAGGAATACTACTACTACAGTGTACAACTACAAGGCTCCATCTGGCTGCTCAATTAAAGCCCAATGTGACAACTGATTGTTATGCAAAACAATTGATTAGATTTTTATGTCCCTCAACAAGCTGACTCAATTACAATGAGTATAATTTTTCTTTTATTTTATTTTTTATTTTCTCTTTGCTTTATAGTTTATAGTTTATTTTATTGTTTTCCAGTTCTGGCATTGAATTCTGTGGACTATCAAATGCCCTTGCCAAGAGGAAGCTATACTACTCTAGGAGCTTGATGTGCTGTGAAGGACTTCTGGGAGGCTCAGCAGAAACTTTGCCAAAGCACAGTTGATCATGCAGCATTCAGACAGAATTTCTGAGTAGTCTTGCTAACCGCCTCTCCAAAACAATTGGGAGATGAATATTAAAAAGGAATTTGAGTTACTGGCTGTTCATCTGTTCATATCTTTGAAACTGGTGTGCTCTTCCCTTTTTAAAGCTCTGCTTTTGAGACAGGGTGAGCTAAAGCAAGCCTCATCAGTACTGGTCATGCCCATTTTGCACAGACCAGGAACAAGATCCAGGGGAAAGAGGCCAGCAGGAGCTACGAATTTAGCAGACATATAATACTCTTCTTCTGAAAGAATTGTTTTCCAGCTAAGTTCTTCACATCTCTATTGATGGTCTGAGAATAGAATTTGGGCCTCAGAGCTGGATATTTTTCCCAGCATTATACTGATGAGCTGAAGGGTAAATAAAGCTCCTTCTCTCTGACATATCTTGTATTTGGGGATGACATCCTTGCATTTACAGATATTTGAGACTGATTTACTTATTTTCCCAATATCCAGGGTATGTGTATGTACAAAAGAGTGCACTTTATTTGCTTAGGCCATTAAAGCACTTCCTAAATATGGAATGAGGAATCAAAAGAAAGTTTATAGTTTATTTTATTGTTTTCCAGTTCTGGCATTGAATTCTGTGGACTATCAAATGCCCTTGCCAAGAGGAAAGCTATACTACTCTAGGAGCTTGATGTGCTGTGAAGGACTTCTGGGAGGCTCAGCAGAAACTTTGCCAAAGCACAGTTGATCATGCAGCATTCAGACAGAATTTCTGAGTAGTCTTGCTAACCGCCTCTCCAAAACAATTGGGAGATGAATATTAAAAAGGAATTTGAGTTACTGGCTGTTCATCTGTTCATATCTTTGAAACTGGTGTGCTCTTCCCTTTTTAAAGCTCTGCTTTTGAGACAGGGTGAGCCAAAGCAAGCCTCATCAGTACTGGTCATGCCCATTTTGCACAGACCAGGAACAAGATCCAGGGGAAAGAGGCCAGCAGGAGCTACAAATTTAGCAGACATATAATACTCTTCTTCTGAAAGAATTGTTTTCCAGCTAAGTTCTTCACATCTCTATTGATGGTCTGAGAATAGAATTTGGGCCTCAGAGCTGGATATTTTTCCCAGCATTATACTGATGAGCTGAAGGGCAAATAAAGCTCCTTCTCTCTGACATATCTTGTATTTGGGGATGACATCCTTGCATTTACAGATATTTGAGACTGATTTACTTATTTTCCCAATATCCAGGGTATGTGTATATACAAAAGAGTGCACTTTATCTGCTTAGGCCATTAAAGCACTTCCTAAATATGGAATGAGGAATCAAAAAGAAACAAAAAAGACTGTACATACTTGTGACCTGCTAGAGACATTGCATTTTTCTTAAAAGTGGAAATTTGGCTCAGGTCCAAAAGTTATCTTATCCTGAGTAATTCAAAGGTGTTTCAATTCAAACCCAATAAAAAAGCATCAAAGTACAGTATAGTCCGTTCTCATTATGTCCTAATCCAATCCTTACAAATATAGGTCTTCCATATTTTAAAAGAGTTTATGAAAATAGTTTCTCAAGGCAGAAATATGGTGGCGCCATTTCCCCCTACATCAGAAAGCAAATGTGTTCCTTTCTTGTAGATGAATGATGCTATTTGAGGAATTCCTAGGAAAAACGGAGTTTTGGTAACAGTTTTATTTCATGACTTACACACAATCCAACAGCACAAGGATACCTCCCAACACACTGGGCCAGTGACATAACCTTCTGCTTTTTCCTCGCTGCTCTGTGTAAGTCAAAGGCTCCATGCATCAGCTATTGCCGCAGGGAAAAGGTGGGAAGATAGTTAGTTCTCCCCACTCTGAAGTTTATTTTTATTGCTCTAGATGCTGCTTTTGAATTCCTCCTCTTATGAGGATTTTCTAATCATGGTTTCACTAATTGTTCTTGTCATAAAAAAAAAAAAGCCAGAATGTTCCAAAAACATCTGGGAAGGAAAGAAATTTATATATTTACATATTCAATGAAAAAGTATTTTTCTCAGTTAGCTGTTAATATGAAAAGTGAGCAACACAATATTAATTTCTCAAACAAAAAAAAAAAATTCAATAGATTTTTTCATTGGGTTGTAAGTTTGTTTGTGTTTTTTTTTTTTTCTTCAAGGGAAAATAAAAGCAGAGGACCTGAAGTCAAAGGTAATTTTGCAGGAAACTAGACCCCACTCAAAACTTACCTCTTCACCTGTGAATGAGAATTGTGTAACCAGGACATCATAGAGAGAATCACAGTATCTGGAAGTTTTATACAGACAAACTGACTCTAACCTGAGCTAAAAGCCAGAAAATTCTTTAAAAGTCATCTCTCTAAAGAGCTTAGCCCTCTGAAATTCTTTGAAAGCACATAATTCTTACAACAGATTGGAATAAGTACTGTTTCATGCCTGCCTTAGGCAGTAGCACAAAGATGCTAAAAACCAGTACATTCTGATTCTAATAAAGCATAGTTTCTTCTTGCTCTTGTAGTTGAGGCTGATATATCAAACCCCAAAGTCTATCCTACCCAGGGGGTGTTATTAGACTTGCTCCACTGGGAGGGAGTCCCAAAGGTTTTAGTGTAACATGAAATTATTCAAGCTGCACCTCTCTTTTTTTTGGCAAGTAACCTTTAATTCTGAGTCACACCACCAGGTCTTATTAGCAACATCAGTCTTGCTGGCCCATAGCCCCTCAACACCTCCCAGCTGAAGGAGCTATGAGCTGGCTTCCCTACTTCTGGGGTCCCCTGAGCTATAAACCAGATCTAAACAAACTATTCAGAAAAACCCAAACAAACAAACAAACAAACAAACAAACAAACAGCTAAGAATTTAATTTGAATATTTCAAACTTGTAATGTGAAGAAGAGTTCAGACTTGGGAACACCAGCCCAGGTGGAATTTCAATGGAAAATGCCTATGATCTGTAGATATGTGACTGACCAGCAATGAAATGGGCTCAGGCCTTGCTTACTTAGGAAAGCTGACATGGCATTATTGTTATTTCAAACAGAAAATACTCACTATACTATAAACCACATTAATTTTCCCAACAGCAGTGCTCTCTATCCTCAAGTGCACTGTCGAAGCACCAATTTTACTAAAGGTTGTAGGGGTAACAGTACCAGCCTCACAACCTTTCGGAAATAGTTAACACCCTTCAAAGCTGAGTGTTTTGCTGCAGAACAGAGTTGAAATTTAATTTCTCCACCATACAAAAAATTGAAATACTTAAGTAATAACATTCAGCAACATCATCTGCCATCTGATAGTGCACAGAAACTGGGCAATTATGTTTCGCCTCGGGTGGCTAATAGGCCCATTTCAAATTTCAGGCATTATCAGATAATAACACTGCCTGCATCTGAGTATGTTATTATAATTATTAACCGTAAAGAAAGGAGGGGGGAACTACACACAGGGAGCGAGAAGGATTGTTTTTAATTATTTAATTTTGAAGTTACATAAGATAAGTTCATTGTTCCCCATGAGCTAACAGACAAGAGATTGAGTGCTGGCACCACTGCAGATTTAACTCAGTCCAAACAGACTTGTTTTCAGATTCATAAAACCTTATCATTTTTATTTGGAATAAGTAGGTTTCAGAGCAATAAGACTTGTCTAGAAACATTACATGCCAGTGAAAATGGCAATGACAACAGAACTTCTGAGTAATCTTCCAGTAAAAGCCAATTTCTTGCTGATATCATGCTAAAAACCTGCAATCAGTGTTTTAGATACATTACTGTGTTTTTAATTATTTTGCTTTCAAACTCTTCTTAGGAAGTGGATATTCATGAACAGAATGATGGAAACAGAACTTTGATGAAATATTGTTCATATTTTCATGTATGCCAGAATTTAGGGCAGAAAATATGTACATGTTTGGAAAGTGGAGAAATGGCCTTTGGGAATAGGGACCCATAGTCAAAGTGGCACTGAAGGCCAGTGTTTTGCTTCTGTGACCTGGGTAAAAATATATGAAGGCAACAGATAGCTCTTTTGACAATTTTCATCCTCCATTTCTGTACCCATAGCAAAAGTTGCGTAGTACTAAGGTGAAATACAGCTTTAGGCTTTTTAGATTTATAGCTGCTTTAGTTTGTGGGAGGAATATCAAATATAAACCTTCCTACAGAAAGGAATAGTAAGTTCATTAGACACAGAAAATATAAGAAATAGAAATATGTAATTTAGATATTGTTATTCTTCACATCTCTCAATTTGGTTTATTCTGTGATATTGATATTCTTCAAAGTTTAAGGCTCCAAGATAACATGCAAAGTGCTTTTAATAATTGCTTTATTTTAAAAGTAATTTTCTAGCATTCTGTAGGAAATACTTCAGAAATAGTGAAGTGAATTTACACTCTTTGGCCGAAACACAAGACAGCATAAAAAAAGCCAACTAATGATTTTAATCCTTTTCATTATTTCATGTGGGACTGCTCTTTCCAGCTCTCAAAGTTCATTCAGCACACAGCAGGACTATAATGCATAAGAGAGGAGTGCTGTGGAAAAGACACATTTTACAGAGTTGCATTGAAAAACAGATAATAAGAAGTAAAGGCAATTAAAAACAAGTATTTGTCTAATCACCTGGAGGCGAAATTCTGCATTTGAACAGCCACTGTGAGTCACTTCAAGCTACCAGCAGCATGTGTGCTCCAATGCCACTGGCCTTCTAGCCACATCACAAGCCAACTGCACATCTATCTGTCTGTGGATGTGCTACAGATATCGCCAGTTTCTGAAAAATTATAAACTTAAGAATTCCGTTTTCATGGGTGTCCTCTTCTCTGTGCATATTGAAGTTTTCTCATGAACTATGATGTAAAACTAGAAAAGCAAGAAAAACCTGCTTCCCTCTGCAGTGTTAGAGGGCTGTGGTGGAAGATGCAGTTCAGGAGATTCCCAGCACTGGACAGCCAGGCACTTTTCCTCCAGATCCCTCCAAAACAGAGCTGCTCCACTTCCCTAAAGGAAAGCTTTTGCTAAAACACAGGACTTCATGTTTTTCCATTAACTAATCTTAAATACACATGTGGAGTTAGTTTGAAGGGATAAGGCAAATGCAACTGCAAGAAGGTCTCTGCCTCAGCAGCACTGGATTTGATGAAGAACAGGTCTCCCTTCTGAGCCTTTGTGAGCTTTCACAAAACAGCCTTGCCAGTGCTCATGTAGCCAGTGCCAGCATTTGCAGCTACTCTGGCCCAGCACTTCAGGAAACCAGTGGTCATCTCCAGTGCTTTGCTCTTTAGCTGCCTGCAAAACTTTCATGACAGGGCCAGCCCAACCTGTGCAGCCAGATCCTGCATAACACAAAGGAGCTCAGGAAAGAGGAGGATTGGTTCTCCCACATGGAAATAGGGAGCTAAGCAGAAATGTATACCTTGGTTGAGCTTATAAAAACTGAGGCCACCAGTAACAGACAGAGCTAAGCTGAAAACCACACTGGATTGACATCTCCAACATAAGGATGCTGAGATGTAAGCACTGGGAGGCAAGGACAGCCTGGCTTCTCTGGGCTTGCATGGGAATAGGTCACACATAGCAGTCATGACCCTGGCATGGCACCTGAGAATTGAAATATGTGTGATATGCTTTATGGCTGAGGGCTGACTTTATGACTTCTTTAACTAGTAAGGGAATTATTTGGAAAATTAGTTTTTCAGGGCCTCGCCGTGGAGTTTTTCTGTATGATGTATGTAGTTATTTAATGTTTTAGCCTTTCAGTGCCACACAAGGGGCAAGCAGATAGGACAAGGAAATTTCCCATTAGTGTGGAGCATTGCAGCCCAGATTTTTTTTTTTCAAAGTCCATTATTGATGGGCTATTTAGCAAGTTCTGAATGGCCAACTATTTACTAGTTTGCAAACATGGAATATCTCAAGTATTAAGATATTCAAATTGTATTGATTTCAAATAGAAGTTGATCACATCACACATTTAAAACAAATAAATAAATGCATCTAAATGTAGAAATAAAACTGCTTAATCTAGTGAAACAAATATCTTACCTGTGGAAATTTTGTTCTCTCTCTCTCTCCCCTCCTCCTCCCCCATATTTTGAAATGGCAGTGGCCCAAAGTAGAGTAATCCAGTTTGTTTAGTGACCAAACACTCTCACGCCTGGAGGATCAACTGGAGATGCTGCACAGCAAGAACCAATTCGTGAAGCCGACAGATGAGCACCCTCTGAAGGCTGCAGTACCTGGGGTGCCTGAAATGCCATTATTCTCCCTGTGAGTGGTGAATCTCAAGAGGTGGAATCACTTCTTCCCTGGCCTGTTTTCAATGGCAACATGTCAGGTTTTAATTGCCTAAAAGGGTCTTAAATTTAAAATGCTTTTCCCCAGGTTCTTGGATAATTTAAATCCTTGACTAGTTCATTAAAAGGCCATTTGCAACGAGGCAGGCTGGCACATCTCTCACTTAGCATGCTCAGCTGAGGTAGGAATAGAAGCAAATAAACAGCCACTGCACTGCCTGACACTGAGGATGAGTGTTTGAGGTTGCCCACAGCAGTGGCAGAGGGGCAGAACAGATATATTGTGGTTAAAGTGTTCCAATCTTCCTTGGACAAATATATAAGGCTTTAGTGAAGTCAGCAGCAAAACTCCTCAAGATTTCAGTGGGACCAGATTTTTCTCTCAATTAGTTTCAGGCTTCCTACAGGATGTAGCCTTTGAAGGTGCAATGTGAATAGACAGCTGATCCATCATGGTACAGTGCAGCTCATTGGAAAACATAAATCAAACTGAGCAACAACATGCAGTAGATGCATGCTTTGGTTCAACACCTTCCACAGTGTTTTGCACCTTTATTCTGTGTTCTGGTAGTGTCTGTGTATTATTTCAAAAGGATACAGTATTAGATGAGACATAGTAGTCAAAGCCTGATTTAAAGGAGCATTCAGGACATCAATAAAAGTCAGTTTCCTGATGAATGGAAATAGCTGTATAATAAAAATGGAAAAGATGTATTCTTAAGGCATTTGGAGCTGACGTTAGGAGAGAGGTGGGAATAGCCCCTTGTAAAGGTTCTGCTTTCTATGCAAGATTAGTATAAGAGCCTATTATTTTTAAATTTGGAAAATACTAATATTTTCCAAAGTTTGGGAAAATATAGTGAGGAATGTATCATTAAAAAATCTCAGAGGATGTTTAATGTATGCACATGTATAGATTGTTCTTATACACACAGCTGTCACTATTCATATATACATGAACAACAATTTTATATATATATATAATATACGTGCACACAAAAATAATGAGACTCATAATGCAGCCACCCATATTGTTCTTACACAAATGCATATATGCTGTGCACACTCACCTCTCGGATTTTACAGACCCTGACCACAGATATTTCACCAGCCAGGACTGCTTGCAAAATTCCAGTTCTTAATGTCAGCCACTTTATTAATAATTTTACTCAGCACTTACATGACTTCTTTAGGGTAAATGATACCTTCTGCATGCTGAGAGACTTTCCCTTACAGAAAAACCATGTGTTTGTGGTGTCACAGTTTCTCACCACAAGCTTGGCACTCCACAGAGTTGAAAAATTTTGCTCTGCACTGCTGCCTAGTCTGCTATACAAACACTAAATGCTGTTGATACCTCTAATGAGTTTTTCAGGTATTTGAATTTTGGCTCTTAAATATATGGAAAATGAAATCTGTGAGCAAGTCACAGCTTACCAAAAGAGTTCAGTGGCAAAGCACACTTGCTCATTTCCAAATGCCTAGGTATTTTTATTTTCCTAATGTAGTTCTTTCCATCTCAATTTAAATTAAGCAGTTTGTGTAACTTCTTTTCACACTTTTCCCATTTCCCATTTTTTAAACTTTATCTTTAAACTTTATTATTTTTTTGAAATCTATCTGCTTCTTTCCCTCCCCCTTTGAAAATTTTTTCTTCCTTGGAAAGCATGTTCAACAAAAGCAATCTTTTTCTTTTTCCATTTTTTTCCTGTGACAGGTTAAATTTTCCCAATTTTCCTTTCTTGCTTCTCACTGTCACTTCACTGTAAAACAAAACAGTGAGAAAATTATCCATCTCTGTAAAGGTTGCATGCTATTAAACTTAATACCTCTTTGAACTGCTGCTTCTTTTTCTTGAAGGCCTGTATTTGTCTTTAATTAAAAAGAAAGGATGTGGATGATACACAGCTAGCTCCCTCTGATCTTTACTATTTGATCCCATCCACTCGAATATAAATGTTCTTCCTTGTTCATTCAGACACTAAATCAATGCAACAAATTCAAAGGTCTACTGCAGTGTTCGTTTGTTTGTGAGATTCTTGTTTTCTTTTCTCTAATGAATGTGTTGAAAGAGAGATATTACAATAGTTGAACCTCAAGAATTCAATATTTAAAACAGAGAGCAAAGCAGGGCCAGATCTTTAGGCAATTCAGCATATTTTGCAGCATAATGCGAACATCTACCTTAGGAAAGCATCAGACTCGAAGAGTTAAATACCAAGAGTGGGATTACTTGAAGCTGACCCTACCTCCCCCCCAGGGAAGACGATACTAATACACCCAGAGGATTAGCAGCCTTCATACAGGCTAAGAGTATCTGTGTCTGACTAGTCCTCTTTCACGCTGTGGTTCAGTCCATACTCCCAATCAGTTCAATTTACCCTTGCATTCTTTCTACAGACATGAGCTGCACCACTACTTACTGCCTCCTTTCTCCCCCAGATAATTATAATCCTCCCAGAGACAATGTCTTTTCTGCTTTGGTTTTAAAATGTTCCAGTTAGATTTGTAATACAAGATGAAATTACATTTCCATATCTCCTTCTGCTGGGTCTCCCAGCTTTCCTGCTCTGCAGCTTTACATGCTCAACTCACAGCATTTCTTTTTAAGCTGGGTCTTGCTAATCTCTTCCTGTCATGTCGGCGCCTCAGGGTGGATCACACTGGAATAGGGAAGACAAGGGATCTGATATGTCAGGGACAGAAGATATTTTGCTTGTTTACCCACTTTCTCTTTTGAAAAATATTTTCTTCAGATAGCTTAATGTCTTCTTCATATTGTAAGTGTCTTTCATGTCAGGGTATTTATGAAATCCCTGCTGGAGAATTCTATCTTAAAAATTAGGCAGCTGGGGACTGGAATAGTTAGACAATAATATCATTACAATGCAATAATGTGTTAATAGTGCTGTTATAGCTTTGTAATTCCTACTGTTCTCATATCCCTGGCCTGCTTTATGCTGATTTTTTCTTGCACTAAAGGAATTGCTATAGCAACATACCTTCAAACACTTATGATTAATACTTTATATGCCCATGAATGACTAGATATTTGTTCTAGACATAGCATATTGAAAAATAAGATGGAATACCTGCCACGAATCCATAGAACAGAAACTGATTTATACCAGGAGAAAAATAAATCATAAATTGAATAAGAACAAGAGAAAATACAATTTCATAGATTCAGAATACAGGCAAGTTGATAAAATACACTGCAAAGCTTTGATCTCTCTGGTATATCTAAATAACACAAAATATCACAAGCTATTGTAGTGTAATATAAAAAATATTATTTTTTCCACATAGGAAAACAACTTCACTTTTCTTCACCTGCAGACAGATTTCTCAGTCCAGCAGCCAGATTCTTCCTTAGAGCCCAGAGAAGATAAAGATGTTTCAGTCTGGGAAGCCAAAAACTGGTCACATTTTGTAAATTCAACTCATATGTACCTACAGTGGCCTATAGTGAAGACAATGTTCATGCTTCCTGTTACCTACAGCTCCACCTGGCATCATTCAGGATCTTGCATAACTGACTAAAGCTGTCATTCCTGGTCAGAACAAAGAATTAGCAACATATGCTTTCTTAAAATCTCATTATACAAAATTTGCCATTAACCACACAGGACGATAGTTACTAGAGCCTGATTATACTAATTTTCAGAAGTCATCCAGATTGCATGATGCATCTAATGGCTGAATTTCTTCCTCTTCTAAAGCAAAAAGCACCAGGGTGTCACCAGTGTAGTTACAAATTTCATCATTTAAAATACTGAATAAAGAGTAAAGCTGAGTAATGCCGTGAAGTGGGCAGTTGTCAAGTGCAAAACTGCCTTGCTATGAACTAAAGTAGTAATGCCTGGCAGATTCAGGAAGAGGTCCACACACAACTAACACTGATTTTGAGACTTTAAAATAGGGTTTTGTGCATGTGCCCTTGCCAAGGGCAAGTTCCACAGTATGGATGGGCAGTGCAGGTCACGGTGAAAAGCGAGGCTGTGCACTACTCTGGTCTGTGGAGCTCTTGCATCCATTTACTAGCCCAGGTCCTCCAGTCTATTTCTGCCAAAGTCCTTCAAAATGAGCTTTGTGCATGTGCAGAATGTGGTTTGCATGATGCAGGAGTCAGACTGTTTGTCATGCAAAATGTGGAAGTTACATAAGGGAGACAAAGTATGATCAGAGTTCCAAAGGGAATCAGCACAGGACATGAAAATGTCTCAGGAAAAATTATACTGTGAATAATAGGTTATAGGGAAAATCACCAGTATGGGAGAGGCTTTTTAACATTTCCAGAGCTGGGATTAAATTTCTGGTTCCAATTTCTAGATGCTGCATGTGGTGCTACATACTCTATTGACCTGATGTGCACAGCTCTTCTCAGTCTGTGATAAATACACCTTCAAACCCCTGGCAAAGAGAAACATCTCAGACAATCTGTCTTAAATGACACTAACAGTCACTTGTGTTGGCTATTTTCCTAAAAGACCAGGATTTTTGAGCGTTGTTTTCCCACTGGCAATCACAGGACCTGAGAGTCAAGGTAAGTTTGGAGGCCAGATACACATACCTTCCCAATTAATAGGGATATGAATATATAGACATCTCTAGTTGTCTCTGACCAATTAAATAGGTAGGTAGCTGTGTGGGTGAGTTGGATTTCTGACTGCTTATAAACAGCTGTTTGTCCTTTCAGCTGAATGTCCACTTCTTATGCCCAAGTTCTCAGATCATTCAACAAAATCTCAGTTTGCTCTGTTCTAGCACTTTTTGGGCTCACAGCCTTTTTTAGGCTTCCAGTTTTGACACATCATTAAGCAAGGGGGAAAAAATGTCCCTAGCCTCTCTTTTTAAGTCAAATTTTTTAAACTCTGATTGTGGCAACATTAAAGGTTCAGACAGCCTTTTGGTATCATATTGCCACGTACTTTGTACCTCAGTTTCTTTCCTGGCAGTTCTGACCAACATTTTCCAGATATCTGCCTATGGTCCTGCACAACCTCTATCTTTCAATACTTGATTCTGAGCATTTCCTCAAACGACTCTTCTCCAGTCATTTTTCCAAGACCTATAAATCCTCCAGCTCACTCCAGCTCACACCATTTTTTTTTTGAGAAGGGAGTGAAAAAGTAAAAAATAGGCGTGAATTTCCCCCTCTATTCTCTTAAATAAGCAAAACTAGGTTCTCTGACAACTGTCACCATACATGAATGAAGTACAAGCCTTTGTCAGAAAGGATGGAAAGGCCTAAAAGGAATGATAAGCAACACTCATCAATGATGGGAGGCAAAGAGATGAACTAAATGAACAATTTAGTAAGCTTTCGTAGTCAAAGACTTCCTTAGCCAACACCGCTAGCTTCATTAGTAGACACAAAACTTAACCCAAGAGCTCCTTCAGCACTGGTCTTTACCTAAGTGTTCACTGCCAGCTGCATCCTTACTTGGGGGAGCAAATGAAAAAAATGAAATAACTCAGGCAGGTGAGAAGCAGAGAAAATGTCACTGTCCCCTCTACAGTCTACTCCCTCTTTCCAGCACACATCTTGCCCTATGCATCCTTGCTGCAGAATCCCAGAGGCAGAAGAAATGACAGATTTATCCTGTCATTTCAAGGATGCAAGTCTTAACCATGCTGATGAAGGGGTCTGTTTTTATTTGAGAAAAACTGAGAAGGGCTGAGGGAGGCAGAACTATAGTAAATTGCTAATCAGAGATACCATTCCTGAAGAATACCAGCCCCTTTCTTCTTTGGTTATATTTTATCATTATGTTATTTTAAAATATTCTATGCCAAGTTCTGATTCCACCTCCATTTGCCTGACTGCTCTTTACACACTGTCTACACATAATGTTTAAAGTGATTACAACAGTGGTCTATTATAGTTTGTCATTAAGAAGCTGTATTTTCAAATACATGCCTTTCTCCTTGCGCCTGTAGAAAAGACTAAAACAATCTGTATTGATACAATGATACAATTGAGTGAATTAGATGTGTTCTTCTAGACTGTTTATGTGTGGATAATCCCCTTAATCTTAATTCTGACTTTTTGTTAATTTAAATAAGCAAATTCAATACCAAAAGGTCATGGATGCAATGTAACTTTTCCATTTTTCCACACACTGAGATAGCCCAAGTTTCACTTTCCTGGATCGAGAGACAAAAAACTGCAGAAAAGGAAGATAACACCTTGTTTCTTATTCAGGGGTGAATAATTCCACTGCAAATGCAAAGGAAAATCATTCTTTCTACACTGAAAGAAGACTTCAGATCTATGAATGCTCGTACGATGGTGGAAGGCCCATAGGCCTGCATCTGCCCAAGAGTAGGGCAAATATGAACATGCCAAATTTTGAAAAACTGGAGGAAAAGTCACATATCCTGCATTGTCACACTTGCTCTTTCTGCCTCAAGAAAATGGACACAAGCCAGTGAACACTATATGGAATCAAATTTGATCTCCAAATATTTGAAAACTGCGGGATAGAGCCACTCGGGTAGATTACAGAAATGTGTAGACATAGAATATGGCACTTACTAAATATGCTCAGATGTTTGGTAACTGTTTTGAAGCTTTAAAAAACTTTTAATTGTGGGAAAGCCATCTGGCAGGTCATCAATAGTTGTTCAATGAGAAATTCTTTGTAAAAGTGAAAGTTAAGGGCTGCCCTGAGCATGACTGATTAAAAACCAAGAGATATGTCTCCTGTCAGGGCCAAGTCCAAGAACTTTATCAGTTTCAATTTAGACAAAAACTGCTGGGAGAACAGTTAGACACCCCAGAAAGTTCCTGACAGACTTCAGAAAGCCAGTGAGCAGTGAGGAAATGCTGTGTCAGGGACAGACTTCTCAGACTCTAAGCATGGATGACATTTCCACACACATACTGTGGTTATGCTATAAATTTCAAGAACTGCCTTGGGAACAAGATGAGAAGATGCCTTTTTATGCAATAAAAAGTGCTCAAAACCTGATGTTTGGTTATAAAACAGCAACAGAGAGGGGTGGACTGCATAAGGAATACAAACAAATGTTCCAGTAAATTTTGTTTAAAATTTCTTGAGGATATTCAAAACACAATTTAATGTTGCAGTTTACAATATTTTCTGTGCACATTAAACATTTGCTTCATTAAGGAACTGCATGATATTTTTAAAATTGTCTGGAAACTATTAACACCTGTTTTCTTGAGCTACGTCTCCAACACCTTGAGGTGTGAAGCTTTGAGAACATCCTGAAAAGTCAGGGCTGTAAACAGCACATCACCTAAGAGTTAAAAGTGAGTGATAGGAGGATGGGAATTTAGGACTTGTGCAAAACATTGCCTACATCATTATGTTAACATAGCTTAGTTTGCCAAAAGCAAACATATTTAAACAGGAAATACCTCAAATATGCTAGCCTACATCTGAGTTGGTGTCCTTAATTTTTCTTCGGGGATGTGCTGCATCAACTTAAGTTCAGCATTATTGCAAAAATCTCCTGATTTCTCCTTCCAGCTCTCCTAAGGTCACCTTATTTCACCACTAAAGAAACCATCATTACCACTGGCCTGTTGTTGCTTCCTCTGTCTGCAGGACATCTCTCATTCAATCTTCCTGCTGAAGAAGCTCTGGGCTTTGTCTTGATAAAAGTTATTAGTATTTTCTTCTTAAAAGCTCTTAAAGCCTTTCCTTCAGAGCAGAAATTCTCATTCCCCATCTTGAATTGCAGTGTTCCTTCCCTTGCTCTTAACAAAGCAGTATTTGTTAGAAAAGTGGCTGTCCCTTCTCCTAGCTTGTGGGCTTGACTGCATCAAACATCTTTTTACATTCTTCCAGTGGCTTCCTTCTCCCCATGATACCCTTGGTTAGACTTCCAAGATGCTCCACAGATCACAGAATAATAGAATTTTCTAGGTTGGAAGAGACCTTTTAAGATCATCGATTCCAACCCATGTTCTAACACCTCAACTAGATCACGGCACCAAGTGCCATATCCAGTCTTTTTTTAAACACATCCAGGGATGGTGACTCCACCACCTCCCTGGGTAGATGATTCCAGTATTTGACCACTCTTTCTGTAAAAAACTTCCTCCTTAATTCTAGTCTGTATCTCCCTTGGCGCAGATTGAGACTGTGTCCTCTTCCAGAATTCATTCCCTCCTTGAAATCATCTTTTCTGACACATTTAATCCCTGATGACAGTTTTTCTGTACTGATTTTGTATTTGAGCTTTCTCCATGAGCTGCTGAATAAATGTTCTCAAGACACCTTGGTGTCTTTCTTCCCATCTTTTTTCCCATTGTCTTAACTTTACAAGCAGTTCAAGACCCTGTT
This sequence comes from Emberiza elegans, assembly GCA_024865655.1. Lineage (NCBI taxonomy): Eukaryota > Metazoa > Chordata > Aves > Passeriformes > Fringillidae > Emberiza > Emberiza elegans. The sequence goes on from JALJVW010000206.1 coordinate 59,120,893, forward strand.
CTGTACTTGTGGATGCCTTTAGGAGTTTTGCTGCAAGAAGGAACAGGAGCAAGAGAAAATCTCTGTTATGAAATGCTGAGATAGTATAATAAACCTTAGCTAATGTTGTGGTTGCCATGTAGTCAGTACATTTGCTTGCATATTGTTGCTGTTTCTTCTAATTGAAAAAAAAAATGAGCAAAAAGCTGTTTTGAATGAGAGTGGATTTTGTGTTAAAATATGTGTGATTCACTTTTAAAAAGGATTGGAAGTAGTTAGTTGGAAACTAGTCTGAATCATAGCCTTAAAACTGAATACCTCTTGTCCTTGAAATTCAAGGTTGAAGGAAAAGCTCAATCTTTGAATCTCCTTGGGCTTTAATTCTGAGGCTTCATTCAAAACCAGAAAGGACTAATGTTCCAAATGAAATTTAATGTGGCCTTGGATAGTAAAAATTTCACAGAAACATCTGGGAAGAGTTTGTTGATAGAAAGAACATGGAACTATTGTTTCTTGATAATGCACAGCATTATAAAGTTGACATATATATTTTCCACAATAATTTCCAGTCTGACATTAAAACTGAGGGCCATTAGTACAGAAAAATAGCAGAACAACTTTGAATAATTCTTTGCATCCCAATTATGTGTTATAATTTTTATTTCTAATAAAATAGAAGTACAAGCTGGGTAAAGCTAATTATATCAAACACCACAAAAGGACAGTGCAATTTAGGGAAAAGAATGTGAGCTTGGCCATGTTTTGTGGTCTGTTCTTCTCATACTCCCTAAGGCATCCAGAAGGATGGTTTTAAAGACGTTCCAGGACATATTCATGTCTACTTCACTCTGGTCTTACAGCAGATCTGCTGTTCATTAATTTCTCTAATTCTTTTCCAAACCTAATCCACTGCTTCAAATGGCTAAGGGTTGTGAAAGCTCATGATGCCCTCTGTGAAGACACCTTTTTACCTGTTTATCTCCTATCAGCTTCAAATCAGCCAATCTCCTATCAGCTTCAAATGTTCTCAAGTCCAGTCATTGCAGAGTGTGGCAGAGAGAAGTTTTGCATCTGTGCTATCCCCTGACTTTCAAGATTTCATAAACCTTGATCATATATCCCCTAACGCAGCTGTTTGTTCAAACTGGACAGTCCCCAACTTATCACTGTGTTGTGGTAAAGTAGCTGCTGCAAATCCTCAAACATTTTGTTGTCCTCCTCCACACCAGCTGCACAATGTCCTTCTTGAGTTGTGGAGATCAGAAGTACACACCACATCAAGATGTGAGCCCATCTTTTATATAATTCCCTCCTTCCTTCTTCCTGAAAACACCCAACCTTTTTTTGGCTGCTGCTGCATGCTGAGCTGATGACTTCAGCAGCAACTAAAAACTCTTTCCTGAGCAGTCACTTCCTTCTCTGTGCTTAACCCCATGCAGTAGACCCATCCAGATGATTTTAATTCCAGATGCATTTGGTCATATATATCTGGACCAGTACTTCTTTGCCCCCCTTTACACACCACAGTTTTCTGAGGTCCTTGTGTAGTTCTTGCCATTGGGATGTCACGTGGCTGTCTGAGAGAACTTGGAGCCAACTGCAGCCTTGGATATTGCACAATGAGCTCCTACCACCACAGCACTGATGAAGGTCTTGAATAAAACTGGGTTTAGTACCAATTCTGAGGAGAAAAATATGGATTCATCCATAAATAAAAATATTTTGTTTTCTGTCTTTTACCAGGTTTCATTTGATAAACTATGTTTTCCTCCAAAAGCTCCCATAATAACTTCTGGTTATGAACCTTGGGGAATTTTGGAAACTCCATGCTATGCCCCCAGGGAAATTCTTTATCCATGTGCTCACTGACTCCAAGAGCTTGATCAGGCTACTGAGACAGGATTTCCCTTTGAAGAAGCCATGCACCTTTTCTAAAAGACTATGTTCTTAATGCTTTTACTAATATTTTATGGACTGTAAGATGTGAACTGACTTAACAGCCTATAGTTATATCCAAAGATTTTCCAACCAGACTGTTGCATTAAACAATGATGCCTAATCACCATAAAAGTTGTTCTCAGTGTTTTATTCATATCCTGGAGATGGGTAAATGATGCAAGTTTCCCAAAGCTGTGGCTCTTGATGAAAATTATTTTTATATGCTAAGACAGACAAAGGAGAGGCCAGGTCCAACAAGTGATCACACCCACTTAATTTCATTGCTAGAGAAAGAAAACAAAACCAAAATAAACCCCAGGTGTGTTACGGCCTTACAGTTATATATATGTAATTAGTAGCATGATATGAATTCATTTCAGCCAGGTTTCTCAACTTGTATATACAGCTCTCTGAATTTCAATAAGATGTAGTCTTTTTATTTTTCTATTTTAAGTCCTAATTAAGTTATGTTTGTTTTTCATTCCTGCTCTATTGTTTTTCTTTCACCCATCAGTTTTTCCCTGTCTTCCACATCTCTTTGCATCTCTAATTTTCCCACTAAAAAGCAGGAAATTTTCTAAATTTTTCCATGCAATAAAATATTTGCTTTTGTTACTAGAATAAATCTATCCTCCACATTCATTTGGAAATCAAAGTGCTGAGAAAAAGTAGTCAAGTTATTGAGAAAATATTACCCTTTCAATGCCAGTAAGAAAACAAAATCTAAGTAATACAGAAAAAAAAATCGTATAATTTAAAGTTCTTACAAATGAACCTAATTTAAGGTAAGGAACATGTGATGTTCTGATTTTTTTAAAGAAACAGATCTAACATTGGACAAGCATACATACACACATACTTACATAAGTTGCAGTGAATTTGCAGGAACTGATTCTCTGAGGGTTTGCCAAACTACCCGGGCTGGCAAAAATAATGATGCAGTATCCAAGCCTGTCTTTCAGGAGTTCACTTCATGGTATTTATCAGGCTTGACATTTCACCCCCGCCATGCAGTAGAAAGGTTACTAAGAGCACAGCACAAATAGCCTGTATTCCCAAGAGCATATTTTAATCAGAAAGAAAAACAGTAACTGCAGACTCTGATAAGAAAGGGGCTCTGTGTGAGGGAAATATCAGAAATTACATGGAAGAGTTTTGCTTCTGCCTATGGCCAGGCACATCCTGTGTTGCAGAAGGGAATGGAGCATTACCTGCCACCAGCTCCAGCTGGAGATGCTCTCTGGAGTCATGCATGGAGGTGCAGAGGAGACACATCCCATTCTTGCTTAGCTCCCATCACCTGTCTTTCCCAAGGTTTCAAAAAAAAGCTCAAACAAACAAAAAGGGTTTTTTTCTTTTTGGCTATGAGGAAGAAAAATCTATGGTACAACTAGGGTCTAATTCCCTTATTTTTTGGTTTTTTGTAAACACTACTGGGAATATACCTTCCATTCCTGTTCCTCCTCTGACATGCATTTAAAATTTCCTTCTAGTTTATTTTGTAAGAGTCAGCATCTTTCCATACTGCTTAATTGCTCCCAAGAAAAAGTAAACAGTACATGACTACCCACTTCTGCTGACTCCCACAATGCTCAAATGGTATGGCTGAGCATCCCAGTCACTCCTGACTCCTTCAGTGGCATCCCTGCCCAGCAACTGTCTCCAGCTGCCTGTCCCTTGTCCCTGCTGCCCAGCCTTCAGACACCCACTCAAAGTGGTGGCTGGGGTGGGACTGTGACTCTTAGCCTGAAGGATGGGCTTTTCCCCCCCATATTTGACATCTGCTACAGAATTTCCCTGCATAGCTAACTGGAAAGAACGAGTTCTGTGCGTCTGCAGCTTTGCTACTCTATTGCTTTTTTTCCACTTGGGTGACATTTTGGTATTTTGCAGGTGGGAAATATCCTTACATATTGTTGAAAATCTCCCATTTCTAAACACATCTCATTAGCAGGGAGGATCTGCCCCAGTACCTCTGAATGCATGGCAGCGTCTCCTTATGATGCAGCCTACATCATCCTGTAAACAGACACATGCTTCCTGGTGCTAGAATTCCCAAGACATCTCTTTGCTGTGGCTTCAGCTGCAGTCTCACAGCTCTGGATGCTGTGCAATATATACCAGCAGAGCTAACACCCTCAAAAAGATGCATGCTACCAGGCAGCAGCACAAAACCTATAAAAAATGTGCTTATAAAGTAGCATTGTCACTCTCACTGCTTGAATGGACATCACAATGAGATTGCTTGAGCCTAAACCTGATCAGTGTCCAGTAAAAATGAAAAATAATGTTGTAATAAATCAGCTTGAACTCTACTCCCCAGGTATTCAGTGACATTATGATTAATTTTTCCATTCACAGGCAATCTTCTCCTGTCTTTGCCAAAGTTTCTCCACCTTCTTTTCAAGTCCAAATTCATGGTCATCAACATTGATGAATTTAATGGGATAGTTAAGATAACCTAGGGATATTACAGAGACCTAGAAGCCGCACATTAAATCAAAGCACTGCTTAGAGTGACCATAGGTCAATCATTACTCAAGTAGGAGACTCAGTGCAGAGTTAAGTGTTTTTCTACTTTTGCCTGATTAGGTTTAACAACCCTAAAAAAAGTTCTGGACATAACCCCCAAAATTACATAATGTATTGTTTACATCTGACTGAGATATAGCAACATTTAAACTTGAAAAACAGTTATAGTTCTTAGTCTTTCATGGCACCTTATAGCAAAATGTTCTTTATTGGGACATTTTGCCCATGTACTATATGAAAAATGTATAATGTGAATGTGTATTATAAATATTTATACCACATTCACTTAACCTCAATCCATCACATATATTCAGCTTTAACTGTGGAAGTTTTGGGGGAGAAGTACAGCTTACAGGGTGACTTGTCAGTAGCCCATGCCTGTTAAAGGATGGTTTTTCCTTCCTTCTTCCTCTGTGCCAGGGAAAGAACACAGTGGTCAAGCACAGAATTTACCATACCAAAGCATAACTTATTAATAAAAGACTTATTTGTTCATAATTGCACACTAATCTTTCCTAAGTTATAGACAAATACCACAAGGCATTATCCAAACTCTGTTGGAAATATTCCCTGGGGTTTTCATCTCTTCTGTAGGTTTTGATGGTATCTTTGGCTACACTCCGGCTGATCTCCTTACATATTTATCACTGCCCTCCAAATTAGACCATTGTTATACTTTTTATTGTTGAGGTTTTGAATTAGTTAAATTAAATTTAAAAATCTTTGTTCTTGAGGCTTCATGGCTTCATTAAACAAATGGATGGAATTCATTTCCAGCCATTTTTAGAGGATGAGTGTACAGCCTTTCTTACTAAGGCAGGGATGGATGCTTTTGTACTACTTCTGTATTTAGACTGTCCAGCCTTTGCCCTGCAACCTCTCTCCCTAACAATTATCATGCACCATATCTATGGAGAACTAGAGGAATTCATCAGCAATTTTTTTTAAATTTAGTTTGTTGAAAAACACTTTTTGTCCAGTCAGAGAAATAGATTGGCAAAGAGATATGCTTTTATAAACTACACTACATGGATCCCACTTAGTTATTTGATATATTAAATGTCATCTAATGCTCTAAGTATTCTTTATATAAAATTCCCACATACACAGTGTTTCTTGCAAACAATTAGAAATTATATCTGAGCCCCATAAAAAAAAAAACCAAAAAACACTTTCCAAGGTTTTTGTCAATTTTCACTTTAAAATATCCAGTGTATCGCAGAATGTTTATTCTTCAATTCCTTTCCAAAAGCAACATTTCAATGGACAAAAGGGAAGCTGAAAATAAAACAGTTGTTCAATATTATACCTATGAAAATAAATGTTTAGTTGAGTTCAATATGAGATAGGTGCAAATGGATTCATGACATAAACAATTTTATTTTCCTCCTTTGGAATGACCTTGCAAAACCAGCTTTATTACAAGAAGCAATAACTGACTCATCATGTTGACTAGTTCAAAATTAAAAGTGCCTCTGACTTTCCACACCGTCCAAGCAAGGAAGGTAATAGACTCTATATTGGTAAGAAGCCAGTCAGCTCCTCTCAAGGTCACCCAGTCAGGCACTGCTATTTTTGGTGGGTAAGTAAGGCCAAACCACTGCAATTTTCAAAGAAAGGAAACCTAATAAATTTGAGCGCTAAGGACTGGGAAGAAAAGCCAAGTCACCCCATTGTGGGGAAGGAAGGTGAACACAGTGCAGCCATTTGGGCCACAGAGCAAGCCTGCTTCAGCTGCCCAGTGTCATAAACAGTAAAAAAGAAGGGTGGATTATAGAAATGTAATAAAACTGTTTATTTATCCTTATTTCAGTTCTGTTGAATGGCTTTACTTTCCAAGAGAAGGCATCAGGCAGAGGATTTTAAAATACTGTAACTGCAGTACACAGCAGAAGATTTGATTGTAAAGAGATTTTGCTTGGAGGTGTGCCATTGCAGGATTGTTATCTGTCACTGAGGGGTTGTGTTGTACACCCTATGGGCTTTCTGAGTGCACCCTACATGTGGCTCTCTGTGGCCACCCTGCAATGCAGGGACATTGCCCACCCTCCCAGGAGCTGGCTGGAGTACAGCTGCCCTGTGGTCACCTTGCTCAGGTATGGTAGGGCTTAGTCCTGCCAGCCTGGCTCACCCCCTGCTCCTGCTCCGCTCCTCCTGCTCTGCTCCTCCTTGCCATTATCTGACAGGTTGTCTTGGTTTAGGGCAAATCTGGGAGGAAACTTCCAAATGGGGTCCCTCTAGAAAGCAAATTCAAGCAACCCCTACACCAACTGGTTCAGGAAAATATTTCCTTGGAGAAAAGTGGAAAAATATGTTTATTTAACAAGCAAAATATTCACAAGCATTAAAAAATTAGTAATATTAAACAATAAACCCTGTTGCTGTTCTGAAGAGATGGCAAGTTCAGAAAGCCCTTGTCCTGGGGTGTAGCTCGGCTCGCTCAGTCTCTTATCAGTGCCTCTGGCACCAGGCCCCACGGGGCCACAGGTGTGAGCTCCTGGTGTTATTCTGGGTTTTCAGTCCAGAGCAGGTTTGGACAGTTCCAAGAAAAAGAAAAATGCAGTCCAGGGAACTTCTCTGCCTCAGCCAGCTAAAACTAACTAAAAGCAAAGGAGAACTCTGTCACACTGTCTGTGTTGCAAGACAACACAGTCTGTGAGAAGGAATGAGGGGAACAAGTGCAGTTTCTGATAACAAACTGAGCTTCTTCTCCCTCCCTTTGCTTTCAGAACCAGTCTTAAAGGTGCAGAACTATTATCCAGCATAAACAGAACAGACAACTGGGGATACAAGCATCATATAGTCACTCTAAGGCACAGGTGAATCTTACATCAGAGATATGCTCAAGAAAAGGGAGTATTTATTTTACATACACTCTTTGTGGACCTAGGCCATTCAGACTTGCAAGAGAGGAGATTAAGAGGGCTGTTTGCAGTCCTATCACAAACATCCAATGTGTGTACCATTATTCTTCACAACACTGAAGAACAAGAGCAGTAAGTAAGAAATGAGCACTGCAGCATGATAGTGAAAAGATAAAACTGTATTCAGGCTAAACAGGGAAACTGCTTTCTAAGCCTGAGGGTTTCAGCTACAAAGCCAATGTTAAGATTATGTTGATCAGATGGTTTTTCTACACAGAAAAAGAAGAGGACAATCAAGCAAATTAGCAGAGGGAGGAGACAGTGTATGCCTGAAACATGTGCAGTAAAACACAGAATTCATTATGAATTGTATCTGTGTGCACATTTGCTAAGCCAGCTGTGTATAATATTTTAGATATGCTTTAGGGTTGTTTTGCACTAATAACACTTTAAAGAATATTTTGGTTTTACACTGAAAGTCTGTCCCTTCAGTGTACTGAAAGTCACCATCCCTTTGAACTAGCCATATTAAATAAATAATCCACCATTTTGGTGGTTTTTGGTTTAAGGAGAATGAAGCATTCTGCCAGAGAATGTTGCAAGGAATTCCATTTTCCAGCACTTACAGCAAGCTTTTACTCCTGCAGTCACATCTGCATGCACACCTCCAGCTGGTGCTGATGATGGTGTTATGTGCATGCAATGTGGTTGTACAGCTACTTAGCTACCTATTGTGTCTAGGTGTAAATAGATATTGGTGTAGATCGGAATCCTCTCCTCCTAGTAGACAGATATACAGGTATCTAACTAGCTGGCTCTATACAGATATCTATATCTGTGTATCTAGATAGATAAAGTCATCAGGATATAGACTTTGTCTGTCTCTATCTGGCCCAATGCCAGGCACCCACAAGAGCTGCTCGCTCACCCTCCCCTGCCACAGCTGGGCAAAGGAGGGAAAAAACAATTAACAAAGGGTTCATGAGTTGATATAAGGAAGGGGAGAAAACTCTTCAAGGACAAAACAGGCTCAGCTTAAGTTGCAAAGTAAATTTATTACTAACAAAATAAGAGAGAATAATGAGAAGCAAAATAAAGCCTTAAAAAACACTTTTCTCCCCAGCCCCTCCCTCTTTCCCACCAACAGCACAGGGAGACAGGGAACGGGGGTTTTGGTCGGTTTGTCACCCCAGATTTTTGGGGGTGATGCTCACTGCTGCTCCAGGAGAGAGGAGTCCTTCCCCTATGAAACTGTGGGGCATCTCCCATGGGAGACAGCTCTCTGTGAACTTCAACAAGAATGGTTTCAATCTCATGAGCAGCAACCCTACTGTACCTGCTGCAATGTGAATTCCCCCCATGGGCAAACAGTCCTCCCAAAACTGCTGTGGTGCGGATCACTCTTCTAGAGGTGCAGTCCTCCAAGGGCAGACTGCTCCAGTCTGGAAGCAGGGACTTTCTCTCTCCACTGGGTGTCTCACTGGATCACAGCCTCTTCCAGGAATCCACCTGCTCTGGCTTGGGCACCTTCTCCATGACTGCAGGTGGATCTCTGCATCCCCCATGGATCCCCATGGGCTGCAGTGGCACAGCTGCTTCACCATGGTCATCACCATGGCCTGCAGAGGAATCTCAGTTCTGGCATTTGGAGCATCTCCTCCCCCTCCTTCTTCACTGATCTTGCTCTCACATGTTTCCTCCTTCTCTTCTCTGACAAGAAGAAAAACTGTGTGCCCTTTGTCTTAATTTTCTTCTTAAATATGACATTGTGGAGAGGTTATCAATCTCTCTAATTGGCCCAGGCTTGGCCAGCAGCATGTCCATCTTCAGAGCCATCAGGAATTGACTCTGTTGGGCATGATGGAAGCTTCCAGCATCTTCTCACAAAAGCCCCCTCTACAGCCCACCCTGCTCCCAAAAACCAGCTGTGCAAACCAATACCTTGGTCAGACCTGACACTCTATCATCCATCTATCTATCTATCTATCTATCTATCTATCTATCTATCTATCTATCTATCTATCTATCTATCTATCTATCTATCTATCTATCTCTAGATCTATATGATTGCCTATCTAGATCTGGAAATATCTGCCTAGACAGATGTCCAGACAGATAGATCCAGACAGATAAATATGTCTATCTGTATAGATCTGTGCCTACATTTGTATGAGTCTATCTGTTCCCAACCAGATGAGTGTAGATCCTGGGTGCTGGACCAAGACATATAATTCAAATACTTGCTGGTTGTTCCATTAACTTCAGCCCAGCTCAGGAAAGTAATCTTCTCCCTAAGCTACCAGTATGGACAGAAGGAAGCAATATTGCTCACTACCCACCATTTGAGACAGCAGTACTGATAAAACAAAAGGAATCTGACTGGATTTCATCACAAGTCTCTCTGATTCTTCATTTTCTTGAAGACATTTAATTTAGATTACTGTTAAATTAATTAAATTAGTATTAACCTAGTCTGTGAAAATGATGATTCAGAAAGATAGATGTATTTCTCTCGACATGCATGAAGATGAAATTATAAGTTGTTCAAATCTCAATGCAGATGGACCCTATCTAATGAGTTATCACCAATATGTAAGATGTATTGATTACATCTGTAGGTTGTCAAGTAGGATCAGAGAAATCAGATTATGTTCAGAGATGAGACTATGATATCACTCTGGTTCTAAATTATGGGTAGAAAAGAATGTGGAATGTCCCCACCAAGTGAGAAGGACACAGGTCTGGGCAAAACTGACAAGTTGAGATGTGGTTTATCAGACTGGCTTTGCAGGTACTGGCTAAACTTTGTTACCAACTATATCTAGTCAAAATGATTAACTGAACAGAAATAAATCAGACAGAAAAACATTTAATAGAAACCTAGTTTAGTGGTAGCTATTAGACTGAGGTTATCTTCCTAGGTCCCTGCTGGTTTTTAGCAAATGGAGGGAAAATAAATGGCTTGTATTGCCATTGTTTGTCTAATTTTGCTGATGATTATCATTTTATAAGGGCTGAAAATTGTGTATTAGTCTCCAGACTATCTCTATTACAGCTGTGGTTAAGATGTACCCTATCTGACTTAATTTTTCATGAGTACTATCTGAACACCTGGTTTTTGTTGTTCAAAATAATTTAAAATAAAGTCTAATATTGCTTTGCTAATTTTGCAGTGAACATGAGGCATCATCTGCCTGCCACATATTTGTTTGCTACCTCCAGCTCCATTTCATAATTATTCCTACATAGAGCAATATATCTAACTATGTGTGGTAAAATTTCTATCACTGTGGCTCAGTCCCAAAGAAAGACATGAGAAAATCTGTAGTAATGTAAGCTGTGTGATTACCTTAGTGCCCAATGTGTTCTTAGAAGAGGGGCATGGAAAGCACAGACTCAACTCATCACTTTGTTCAACACATTTTGAATCTCTAAATGGGATGGAACTAAAAGATGAATCTCACTGGACAGAAGGTCAGTTTAACCATTGTGAACCATGACATGGTAGTTAAAGTGACATCTTCTTAAAAGGAATACCAAAGACTGTCTTTACATTCTCAGTCTACTCCTTTGAGCATGCTGATGAACATTTTGTACAAATTCTGGTGCTCTTCAGATGAAATTGTGTGGCAAATATAGATCAAGAAATGTTTGTCATGCATAAATTATGATTTCTTTCAATCACAATATATTATATGCAGATATAACAGTTGAGTAATTCACATGGATATTTCAATAGTGTATTGTGGAGTCCTGCATTTTTTCTGGGGTTTCTGAAGGGCAAAAGCAAGACAAGAATGTAAAATAAAAATTAGAATCCTACAGGTTTCAGTCACTCCTCTCCCACAGAGCTACACAAGCATTATTTTTATTGTGAATAAATACTTTGATCTATGTCTTTGAAGCATGTTGCAGTTTCCTTCACAGACCGTGCTGCTTCACTGTTTTCAAAGAATAATGCTCACTTTGAGTTCTCCTTGTTTCAGAAAGTCTTCCCCCACTGACACTTCTACTATGTTGATGGAGATAATATCAGTGCCTTGTACCATATATTTTCCTCATATTCTTATAGGATAAAATGGTATAACATACCAATTGGTTTCATTTGGGTCATAACCATGCCTTGTATGGCAGTTCTGAATTTCCTAAGACCGCAGGAAACTATCTGTCTTGCCAGATATATATCAAAATTTTATGACAACAAAATTGGAAATCATAATTTAATTTCCTCTGGAAAGATCTGTCCCAGCATTTCAAAGTGTAGAAAGCCAGAAACTGCCAATATTTGCTTTTCACCAAGAGGAGTTAGTTTTTCTTTGCTCTCTTCCCTCCTTTTGCGTCCCACACTGTTTTCTCCTTATGTACAATCTGTCTTTGAACCATATTGGCTCTGACCCTCTCTGACTCCATTCTATGATAGTGAAAGGGAGTGAAATGGAGCAGGCATAAAGAGTCCAATAGTGTAAAAGAGGACAAATGAAAAGGAAAGAACATGGAGTCTGTAATGCTTCACCCTTCTCAGACACATCACAGTGCAGCAGAGCACATCACAGCCAGGGTTACACTGTGCCATTATATGAGACATGTTACAAACTTGTGGAATAACTCCACTGGGGACTTTGCTTATCCCCTGCAAACAAGTATTTTCTCTTAAAAATCAACCAGACACACAACAAAATCTCTAGGCCGACTTGAAGCCAGTGTTTGAAAACTGGATGGAAGAAGAAGGTGTTCTCTGAAAGAGGCCTAATACATGTTTCTTTCTAAAATAGAGGACGATGACAACAAATATTACCAACAGATCCTGTAGAAGGGACAGATATTTAGTTGAAGCATCTAATGAAGCAGTCAGGATAAACACTTGGTGGATATTGACTGAAGTATTTGGACTATTTCTGGTTCAGATATTTTCGTAAGCTGTTTTGTGATGAGCAATCAAAATGCCAGTTACCCAGAGCACCATTAGGTAAAAAACCCTAATCTTCCCATTCTCCCCAGAACAAAACCCTTTCTGCAAAATCAGAATTTTTAAAATGTGGATTCAGTTTATCCAGAACACATTTTTCCTTTGGCTAGGTCCTAAGAAAATTCTATATATAGGAGGGTAATATTATGTACTTTATGACTGCATTATTTTATCCATGTTTTGCTTCATCTTTTTGGGACTCATCCATTCTTTTGTTGCCATTGGACCCTGCATCCTTTATTGTTTATTAGAATAATTAGATAAAACAATAATTCAGATTTACTGGAGCTCTTACAGCTCATTCAATTGGCTCCCAAAGAGTCTTGGAAATTGGACAAGTTCATATTTGCGTTTTTCTTTCCCACCAAGGCATGTGTGAGTTGTCTGGCAATGCTTGGCACAAAGAAGTTTGATAGCTGACTCTAATTTCCCTTTCTCTACACACCAGTGAGACTGGGAGAGCTCAGACATTCTTCTGTTTCTCCAGATTACCAAAAAGCACTGGGTCTCACAGTGCAGAGAGCCAAGTTAAGTCTGCCTGGTTGAAAAAAGCACTGTGTGCAGGGTTATGAAATTAAAGGGAGATGTAGTGAGGGGACAATAATGGTCTAACCATGCAGAGGACACTCTGGAGAGAAGAAGAAAGGAAAAGATGTGGTTTTCCAGCTGGTGATATAAGCTCAGTTCCAGGGCCCTGCACAGAAGGTGGCACAGGGAGCAGAGGACTCTGCTGTGCTCTGAGCACCACGCTCCACTGCCTCCACCACCGCTGTCACACGGGGCCTCGGGGCACCACCATGAGCAACCCACAGTTCTGTGACTCATGTCACCGTCACCAGGTGGGCACCCACTCCTGGAATACACACAAGGCATCTGACATTACCTTAAGCTCTTCAGATTAACGTCTGGGTGTCTGTGCCAAGGAACACACCACTGCACTTCTGCTCTCATAATGATTGTGTTTGACTCCCACGGGTTCTAAAGCAAACATGCTCACCCCAGGTTACTACTACTTGTGGAAAGCTTACAGTATGGGAAGAAAACACTGACTTTCTTGAAGGATTAAAAGAAGGCCATGCTGCTTCTTTGTTGTTCTCTGCACCATACCAGAGTGGAATCCTCTTGAAGGCCACCTATGCCTTTTCTATTTTTTCCTTTTTTTTCTTTTTTTTAGGAAATTTGATATCAGATCTGAAATGTCGAGGCTGAACTATCAGTTGAAGATTTACATAAAGCAGATCTCTGGCAAGGCTGCACATCTCTTCAGCATGACTTCTCTCGGGAAACAGAGTTTAAAAAAATGTCTTGAAACTTGAGAAATGTAAAATAAAGAAAGATTACTGTCAAATAACAAGCTCATGGAAAACATCAGTTGTATCTGAGATGATCTGTAATGAGCTCTCTACTGATTAAAATAAAACTGAACTACTCAATGTATAATTTATCATCTACATCTTAATATATCAGCAGTTAAATATGCTTGGTGACTCTGAGATGATCAGCTGCAGAGGTCCTGTGTCTCAGCCCTCCAAAAAGAAAGCCCTGGCACTTCATTTCCAGCACACTGGAAAACAGCCCATTCATCACTGCCACTGGGACTGTAGTTACCCGACCTTTCCCTGCTAGGGAGAGCAGAGGATTTTGCCAGGAGCTATTTGCTTGCTCACTGCTGCCATGGAGCATTGTTTTTCTCCTTTGGTTGGGATTCAGTGCTCAGCACATAATAATCAGTGCACAGGACACATGAAAGCAGAAGCCAGAGAGATAGCAAGATGTAAATTAAAATCTGTACAAGCAATAAAACAAAAAATAGCCAGGTGAGCTCAGCCAGATTAAAAAAAAAAAGAAAAAAAAAGAGATTGCAAGAGTCAGAATGAAGCAGCAGATTGTGCATTTACAACGGCTTGATGGCAAATACTGATGTTCTGATATTTTTTTTCATGTTTTCTCAGGAAATAAAATGTCAGGCCATAGAGTCACAATGAAGTAACAACCAGAAAATTACAATGGAGTCGTACTTCTTGTGTTTCCTTATTGTCTCTTTGGACTGGCAAAATGTGCTCCAATTCAGACACATTTCTGAAGTGAACCAATAAACATAATAGGGGCAACAGAGTGAGAAATAAGAAGTAAAAAGGAAGGGAGATGAAAGAAATGTGGGCTAGCAAACGCACTGCAGGATCAGGTAAGTATGCTGTTCGTGTTCCTGACCTGGGTATCCACAGGTCCAGGGAGATTTCTGATGTGCTGTTGCTCTGATAAGCAGAACACCTTGTAGGTTTGTTTTAAGGAAAAGCAAAATCAGACAAAGGAGAGTGTCAGGTCCAACATTTGATAAACTTGGCCTAAAACTGAGCATCAGTTGAGGAATTAAGCTCTTATGGTTTTCATTAGATTAACATATATGTGTGTTGATAAGGAATCCACTTACCCAAGTCCTAGAATGTAATGCAGATCCAACAGTCCCCAGAGGGAGACCCAGTGCTTGCCCTGATGTCTTATTTTTATTTCTTCTTCTTATAAAAATACATCAACCACCTCTTAAAAAGAATAATGAACAACTGGCCTCTGGTATAAAAAGTGACACCAAATCACACAAATGCACCATTTTCTAAGATTTTTGTGCTTTTCCCATAGGCAAAAAATAGAGAATTAGTGGAAATCCAAATAGTGCTCTCCTTTATTCTGTGGTAATAATGCTTCCATTTAATTTTTGTTACCCATTCCCCAAGAGATTCCACAATTATAACTAGCACTATGCCAAACCAGATAATACAGAATGAAGTGTTCACACAATACATTTTTATCCACATTTCACAAAATAATTAGGCAAAATCCTGGTGCTGGACATGATCCTGTATCCAGCAACACATAGGTGATACCAGCAGCTAGGAGACTTTTATTTTCTGAAACAACAACATAAAGTTGTGCTTAAGATGTGCTCACCTAACTTTAGCTTGCCATGTGTACAGAAAGCAAGATTCTCACAATTGTTATCCATTTTCCATGTTCTCTCAGGAGAAACTTCACCATGAGGAGCTCCTGAACATGGTTAGAGCCCAGTGTGACATCAGGGGTGGATCATGCCCCCCCTACACAGAACATAGGGAAGGAGAAAGAACTTTAGGAAAAAGCTCTTCTGCTAAGATGTAACTTAGAAATCCTGGCTTTCAGTACTAAATTGGAAAGACATACCTCTACACTTATCTGCTATGGAATAAAAAATTCCTCAGAACACTTTTTCACAGAAGTTAGTCTCATGTTGGACCCATGCCCCTAACACCCATTCAAAATAACACCCTGGAGAATTAATGACATCCTCCATCTCAAGAGAGGGGGACATCCTCCCCCTCACCCATCCACCTGAGTGCCAGCCACAGCACCCATGAGGAGAACAGCAGTCAGGCTGCTTCCAGGATGGCAGCAGGAAGGAATTACAGAGAGTTTTACTTTGGCCACAGTTCTGCTTTTCTCATCCAGAATTTCAGATAGAGAATTATTCAGAATCCACATGATTTGGCACCATCAGGAGGGTAACAAAGACCCCAAACAGATGCTGAGCTCAGAATCATGTGTAACCCATTGCTGCCTTAAACTGAGTCAAAGACACTAGCTGGGCTGAAACCTTGTGTGAAAACATGTGACTCTCTTTTTAAATAAAAAGATTCTTTCTTCAAATGGATTTTCATGAAAACAAAACATTAATATATCTTTCCACTGTGCCCAGAAAACCGGCTATTTCTAATTTTTTGTTAACATAAACCATATCTGTACATGAAAGTGTTTGAATATAGAACTGTAGGTACCCAATTTGGAAATTTAGATGATTGCTAATATAAAAATTAATGTAGATTTTCTGGGGGTTTTAGATAATGGAATTGTTTATCTTGTTTTTGTGAGCACATTGAGTATCATTTCTGTGATCTTATATCAGCTAAGTATTTTCTAAAAGAAAATCCAGTCAAAAGCAAGCTCAGAAGGTAACTGCACTATAAATATAAAAATATATAAACAATGCTGGGGAAAAAAGCCCAGGCTAAAGGACAGAATTTTTTTGCAGTCTCAGCCTCTTTTTCTAAATGGTTCTTTTGTTTGTACTGATACTTCTTTTTTTTTTCTTTTTTATGAAATATAAGTTCTTAAATTATGCTTTTCTGATTCATCAGGCCTCTTTTCTGTATTCTAAGAGAAATATTCCCCCTCTGTGACTTATTTTTACCTTCTTTTATATTGATAGAGGTGAGACCAGAGAGGGAAAGCTTTCTTAGCTCCAGTGCTAATATTTAGCACAGAATTCACTTGCTAGCAACACGGCTTTATTCTGGGCTGCCGAGCAAGCAATAAACCCTTTAAAAGGCTCAGGGACCTCTGGGGCCAGTGTTGTGCACAATTCATGAAGCCAGGCCTGCAAAGGCTGCTACTTGGATATTGCTTTCTAAGCCTGGAGCTTCCTGTATGCATCCAGCCAAGCCTCTTTTGTAATCCTTGATATTGAACAATCCTCAAGAGCACATCCATGGGTAAGGAGCTGGACCTGGAGGTCAGCACCAGAGCCTAAAGAACCTGCCATTCCCTCCCTAAAGAACCTGCCATTCCCTCCTCTAAAGAACCTGCCATTCCCTCTCTAAAAACCTGCCATTCCCTTCTCTAAAGAACCTGCCATTCCCTTCCTAAAGAACCCTGCCATTCCCTCCCTAAAAACCTGCCATTCCCTCCCTAAAGACCCTGCCATTCCCTTCAAGGAAGGGTGCCCTCTGCCCATTTGCCTCAGCTCAGGCTCCTGCTGCTGCTGGATCTGGGAAGCAGGCATGCTGTCCCCACTGCCAGGGAAGGAAGGAGAGAGGGAACAGACAAGGAGATGACATGAAAAACCCCAAAACAACAAGGCTTTGTGGAGCCCTGGTAATAAAAGACAAAGAGCACTCTCTGATATAGTGATGGGTTCTGCCAATATGTTCTGCACATAATGATAAAATCTATTTCTTTCCCCACTTTCTACCTCCTTATTTATTTTCTTGCTTACAGGACTTGCCAGGACCCCTCACTGTGCTTCATTTCCATTACTCTTTCCAGTTTAGTTGCTTTAGTATCAAGATTTCTTTACTTTTTTCCTTTTTTTTCAGTAAAATAGTCAAGGGTATTTTTATTCCTTCATGCTTGATAGTAATTTTCTGCAGTCATCTCTGGCCTCCGTGGCAATTTACAATGATTAGCAGTTTTCAAGAGGTAATGAGTTCCTATCTCTTCCTTCTCCCCCCGTCTCTTTCCCTCTCGGCTGCTTTCTCTGGCACAGTCTTCCAGTTATTTAAAATAAACAGACAACTGCAAAATTATCAACCTTAATGCCAAAAAAGAAAATAGAATTGAGCCTTCTAAAGACTAAGGAAAGAGAGGGAGAGCTTGATAAGTATTGCTACATTTTCTTTCAAGTCCTGGGGTTGGGTTTTCTTTTCTCCCCCATTTAATTTCTGTTTAAGAACAAAATATTTTTGTGTTTGCAAGAAAAAGGGGATGACTGATTTTAGATTTTCATTCTCTCTTTGGTGGAGCCTGGCATTTTATTGAAACTAAAATTTAAAAAAAAGTTTTTCATCTTACAAATGAAAGCATCTGTTTAACTAAAAAGACACTTGAGAAAAAAAATCATAAAAAAATTATTATTTTTACAAAACAGGACTGAAATATCCAGAGGTCAGTAGGAAATGACTAGCACTCATTTAAAGGTGTCTGTTTCATTTTTCTGAAACCTCAGTTTTAGCTGTGGATAAAAATCTACATTAAATGATCCATCCTCATTTCACACAAAATTACTTGCCTCTTTAGAAAAATTGTAGGATCCTTTTAAATACATTCTCTTTAAGGAAGCCTATTTGTCAAAGTTTGCTGACCACATACGAAGTAGCACTCAAAGACTGTGTCCAAGACTGTCTCCCCTGCAGCTTGCTGTGGTCCAAGCAGGATGGGGAGCCAGGCAGGAATGGGGTGAGAGCTGCATGGCAGTGCCATCTCTAGTTTGCAGGTGCTGAGTGTCAGGGCACAGCAGATGCTTCCACTGGGCTCTATCCCCTGGGCCAAACAAGTGCCTGGGAGGGACTTTCTGTCTGCTCACCTAGCACAGAATGGTGACAACAAGTGTGGCAGTCTCACCATTTGCTCTGCTTGTTGCCATGATGAGCCTTGGTAACATCTCCCAGATGCTGTGTTCAGGTCTCTTCATTTCCCTCATGTTCCTGGAGAAAACTTGTACTGTTTTCTATGTATCTGATATTGCAGACATTCCTTTTTTCTTGTCAAGAAAAGAGTATTTTTTTGTTAAGAAAATACTATTTTTAAAGATCCTGTGGACCTTTTGGAAAAGTACACATAATTGCTTTACTTTTCACTTTAAGCCCTCCAAGGACAGCAGGTCTTTTGTTCTGCTGCTCCTCAAAAAGCCCAAGTGAACCAGAAGATAACGCTGAAATCCTGTAAAAGAGCTGTGCTTGCTGATATCTCATAGGTTGGCTCAAGTCCAAGATCAGTGCCAACAAGCATCCTGATCCATCTACCTATTTTAGGAACAAACTTCCAGTTCTCTGGACACAAGTCATACTCATTCTCCAGCCTGAAGGCTGGGAAACAATCCCAATTTTTTTTTTATTTATTAGTAAAAATGCAGGCAGGCAGATCATTATCCTAAGAATATCTAGTCAGCATCAGCATACTTTTAAAATTATTATTATTTCTTGCATCTCTTGTCTTAATAGAAGACTGTCTTTGACAGGATCTTTTATAAAAACAAAGTGGAATTTGACCCATCAGGAACATTAATGTAGGAAATCCTGCACAAGCTGCTTTATTTTTTCTACAGAGCACACAGCCAGTGCAGCTCCAGTTCTTACTCCACTGTTTATTCCTTCCTCAGTTCAATCTCATCCTCTACATTTTCCAGTTGTCATCCTGAAGCATTTTGGCAGAATTCACATGCCTATCAAGGTTTGGCCTGGCTCATGTCACTTTACCACACTTAAATGCTTGTATACGTTTCAGCCTTACAATAACAGAAACTTAACACACTGTAAATAAACCCTATTGTTTTTATCCACGTGCAAGCCTATTATCATTAGTCTTAACTTTGCAGAGGGTGAACATGTTCTGACTTATACAACATGATTTTTCCATTCTCCTGCTGATTTCTCTCAATATTTTAAGCTTTTTGTAGCTGAATATAGGCCAAACTTGGGATACTTCATCTGCTCACACAGAAACAATCCACTTGATTCCAACTGTGAGCCCAAGTCAGTCAGATTGCACAAGAAATGGAAAAAAGAAATTGGTTGTATATTTTTTCAGAAAACCTTCAGGTTCAAAGGAGTGAAATTTTCCAGTGGCATGCTTCTGCCCAGGGGACACAGTATATCCTGCAGAGAGGGAGCCTGCTTGGTTCTGTCTGATCTCATGAAGAGAGCTAGAGCCTTACCGGGACATCGTGCCTGGACCAGTCAGCACCAAAATGCAGATTCAAGGCCATGTGGATGGTCTTTGGCAGACTGGGTGAAAGCCTGAATTAGTCAGTGTCACTAAGTCAAGTCTGCAAATGGCACAGTCCTGTGCTTTTTGGGTTTTTTAATGGTGCCACACCTTCGCTTTTTTATATCAACCTATACTGTAATCTACTAGGCCTCTATTCTTCAAGAATCTTCTTCTCATTTTGGCATATTAGAATATGATAAAATAAATTATTGTAGCTTCTTTTTATTTTCTTGTGAAAAGTTAACAGAATAAATTTACTTAGGTATACCATGGGGAAACAGTTTGCCTATTTTCCTGCCCCCCCCTTTTTTTTTTCCACTGGATGACTATGGAACAGTATATAAAACTCCCCAACTTAGGTCTCACTAGAGTGAGTTGGAGGAAAAATTACTTTCTTTTCATTCTTTTTATTTCTTGGTATTCGGTACATTGGTTTCTAAGGATTGAATTGGCTCTTGTATCTCCAACATCACATATGGATATCCTGTTCAATTGGGTCTTTTTCTGACCATTCTCAGAGGCATTGTTTTTGGAGATAATAACTAATTTAAAATCTGGTAATTTAAAAAACACTAGCAATGATCAGATGTATTTATTTTCTGGAGTGAACTGAAGCAGCCATCAACTAAGATTGTCATGGTGAATGGTTATGTCTTACCACCTTGTGAAAAAATAACGTTAAAAGGGGTCCATTTTGCAAAGTGCTAAGTGCTACAGTATATTTTCACATGAATATCTGGAAAAGGAGAAAAAATAATATTTTAATTTAAATAACTTTCAGTTACGAGTTTAGCACCTCAGAAAAAAAATGAAAGACATTTTCTTTTAAAGTCTTTCCTTCCAAGCATGAGTAAAACAACAGGTCTATATTCAGACTCTGGCTCATGGGTATTCATTTAAACAAATAAACAAAGAAATGGTAAAGAAAGCATTACACAGGTTAAAGCCTAGTCTAGTATCAGATGAATAATAATTACCTTAGTGTTGGCTGAGCAATGGCAAAATTCATTTCAACATATCAGGAGATAATGAGCTCACTCAAGGAGCCTTGTGCATGAAAAGAGATTTCTGAAGAAACGCCTCACAATAAAATTGAGAATTTGTTATTGCTAATCCTAAGGCTTTGAATTTACATCCACCCCTTTTCTTTTTCATTTGATTTGTCTCAGCATATCCTGTATATCAGTAAATACATGTACATGAGCCAAATATGAGCAAAAGAGGGACATACAGAAAACACAGTGCCCGGAAAGAGGTGCTAGAGTCTACTAGAACAATTACCCAGTTGCTCTCACACAATACAATTTGTTCAGGAGTGGCAAGATATTTTAGATACAAGTATTCTTTTTTAGGCTTTTTTTTTTAATGCTAAACCCTAGCCAACATGGATGCCAAGTGACAAAATGTCTTCAGCCTTTTAGCACACACTCTTAGTAATCATAACAACATTTTTATATTATTATAGGCAGTACTGGCAGTGTGTTCAATTGTGCATGGAATAAATAGCTCACATTAGCAGTGTGCCTTAAAATTCATGTGATGGTAGCAGCCAGCTTAATTAAGCGCATCTTTCTGGGAAATCAGTAATAACTGTAATGAATGAACCTGCTGCTGACTTGCAGCAATGAGAACTCCTTCAGAACATTTCTGGGTTTGAAACTCAGTGTCACCCAAATCTACCTACTCTGTGAGGCTGTGATTGGGAAAGGCAGGCAATATCAATGATATTCATCTTAGTTTGGTAAATATCCCTTTCTTCCTTCCTGGCCTTGGTCAATTTATATCTCCCATGATCTGCTATTGTTTTCCAGTGATGGGATTTTCAGTATAGTGGTTCAGCCAGATGTGGGGCTGCTGTGTGAGTAAGTGCCTGAATTCTTCCACAGAAAATTTATTTAAGAGTAGTTTAGATATTGTGGTCAGTTAACTAGAAGCAGGAAGCAGCCATTTGGTTTCACAAAACTAAATGTATCTATTCAATCATACCAAGCTAAAACATATGTGAGGGGAGGAGAAGCAAATACCTTCTGCAGGAGAATTGTCTCTTATTTTAGAAAAAAATCCTTTTCAATAAAAAGCAAAACAAAGAACCTTTTCACTGGAAAATTCCCAACTAACTCTAACATTGACAGATTGTGACTTCTGAGAAAAAAGCCAAAAACAAACACAAAGTCAGAGCCTGGAAAACTTGCCTTGCAAGGAAAAAAATTCAAAAAGCTGAGGGCAAACATTTGACAAAGATGGAAAAACAAATAGATGTTTAAACATATTTGAACTGCATAAACATCAAGCACAGAGAGAATTTCTGTGGCTAGGCACATGCTCTCATGCTCTAGAACAGATTAAGGAGACTGGTTGTCATGGGGCAGCCTAACAAGATAGGAAGTCAAGACACAGAGTACATTTTTATGGGTGATATCAATTTTATTAATAGCAGTAGAAAAAATTGGAATGGTTTAAACTACACTGAAGTAATGTTTGTTACCTAGAGAGATAAGCAGAAAACAAATTAAACAAATGGAAATAGCAAAGAATATAGTTGGTAGGAAGTAAAGGAAAGGTACAGAATATCCTATATCCATATTGGTAAGGAAATGTGAACAGCCTAACAGCGAATTTTCTGACTTTTATTTATCCATCCAGAGACCGGAATGTAAAGAACCTGAATACCATGCATGCCACACCATAGACACAGGGGACACATTGTTGACAGGCTGTCATTACTGTGACAATTATTTAAATAAAAACTATAAAGTTCTGGGAAAAGGCAGATAAAATCAGCAACAGTAAGTGAGAAAAAGGATGTGGGAGAAACCATGAACAGTCTCCTTCAGCAGTTTGAGCTCTGCCAAAGGGCTGAGTCAAGAACAAAATATACAGTAAGTTAGTGGAAAAGAGATCTTAAGGGAAACCTTTCCTTTTCTTTTTCTTTCTCCTCATTACTTAGTAGCAGTGATATCACTTAAACCAAGCAAAGGACCAATGAAGTGATTAGAAACAGTACCTCAGAGACTTACTCAGTCTCTGAAATTATGACCAGTTATATAACATTCCTATTTCTAAGGGAAAAACTAATTTTATATTTAACAATATTAAGAATAAAACTAAGAATCACAACCATCAGAATTAGGAATTTTTTTTTACAGTGTTAAAAGTCTAACAAAGCTGGCTATGCAAAGCTTATATGAAGAAATTCTAGAAATCACAAAAAATAATGAGCCATAAACTGCAGGACTGACACCAGTATGCACTTTTGCCCCAGATGGCCATCAGCCAAATTTTGATGGAATTAAAGTCACTGGGCAAAGAAAAGCCTTTAAAATATGCATAAAACCATAAAGTATCTCAAAGAATCAAGGCTTCAAAGTCAGGAGCAAAAAGTTAGAATATTTTCAGTAGTCCAGAGAGAACGTTTCTAGGACTTTATTTGAAGTGCTTGGAGCCTATACCCCAGTAAGCAAGCAAGGAGTTCAACAACAGGTAAGGGAGGAGACAGAGCAAAAGATTCAGTTGATTCCTCTGCTGAGTTGCTGAGATGCTTTGCTGCTGATCTGACATGGTAGCAAAGCTTCCCCATAACTGTGTTGTGGACATAAAACAGAAGAATAAATATTTCCATGCACTTATCATGTGTAGGTTTGCTTCAGATTAAGTCTTTGAGTGTTATTGTTACAGGGCCAGACCACAATACTCACACAATCTATACATAATCTGGCTGGGTAGGGTTCAAAAAAAAAAAACCAGATCTGGATTTCATTTCTTTTGGTCTTGAGAGAGCTTGAGAAATTTAAAAAGCAAAATAAAACCAACTAAGCCCTTTTCACCTCCATATCCACCCCAAGGAGCTGTAGAAAGCAGAGGATTCTTGGGGAATTACACTGATAATCTCCCCTGCTCGGTTTCAGGGGTCCTTATCCAAGCCCCTGGGGCCAGCAGCACAAACATTGCCTTGTTCTAAGCAGCAGTGGCTGAATTCTGCTGCCATGTGGTGACACTGGTGCAGGGGAAAAGAGAAGGGGAGGGGGAAGGGGAGAAGCCCTGCCGTTTCCATCAGTCAGACAGACAGCGAATTGAGGAAGGAGCAGAAGTTCTTTAGGACTGTCTAGCAAGTGACAACTGCTTGATTGGCAGAGAGCCACGATGAGCATGCTGTGCCTTTAAAATAGGTGTCTATCTTCAGCCTGGAATAAATTCAAATCAGGTTGCATAAAAAGCTGTTCCAGCTACTTACAAGCTACTTACAGTAATTAAAAACAGAGAGCTGCCTTTGTCTCCCAGAACCTGCGCTGAATAAAAAGCAAGCAGAGCAAAAGAAAACAAAACAAAAAAAACAATTCCCAAGGTCTATTCTAAGGTATTATCATGCTTTTCTGCATATGAAATTTACCTTTACATACATAGGGCACACAAAGTCACTTCTTAGCAGCTCCTGATGACATACACTGCGGGAGGTGAGGGTCCTACCAAAAATAGGAGGACTTAGTCTATGTAATTTGGACTGTAAAATACAGGCAGGGTCAGATTAGTCAAGCTCCTAGTAGGCATGGTTAGGGGTGGGAAAATAAAAATAGGGAAACTAAACTAAAAACTATTATGCTTCAGCCTCCTGCTCATCTTGTGTTTTTCCTCAGATTTTTCTACATTGGCAAAAAATTTCTTACCCAGAGATCTAGTTTCTGAGTGTTCCTGGGGCACTTTAGCAGTTTTAGGCCCAAACATAAGAGGAACCAACTGCCAAAACTTGGTTCCACTGGATATGCACAATCCTACTACAGTTTTCACTGGGAATGTCTGAATGTACTGAGGGTATGGAGGTTGCTCAGTCTTCCCCAGTTCTCTGCAAAGGTGTGCACCTGTGGACCAGAATAAATTCATTTAATGGGGGGGGGTGTTTTGTCCCAGTGTGGTCTGCTTGCAAACCTGCACCTCATTCTTATGCCAGAAGGGCAAAAGAGCAGCATTCCTTCTACAGAGGAAGCCCCCACAATCAGATCTCTAAAACAGTGGAGTTCTCAGCCAGGTACCATTGCTGTGCTTTAATTCCAGACCACTCAAAAAGGAATGGGAAAGAGTCTAAATGTATTGCTGGGCAATGGATATGAATTTTGTCACAATTTAGAAACATGGAAAGAATGACAATACAATATTCAAACAAAATATTCATATACACCATATACAATATATCAATACTACATATACATATGTTGAGCAATACTAGTGTGATTATGAGCTTCCTCAGCTAAGGAACACACTAGGACTTTTCTTTGTCAGTGAACACTTACACAGAAAGTACTATGGCAAGTGAACCTTGCATGTTTGACATAGAGCATTGAATGATATGTATTTAGGGATTCCTTCAGGGTACTCAATGTACAGGGAATACCCAGGCCAGGAGACCAGTTAAGGCAAGGCTGCCACAGCTACGTGACCCCAGGTCCACCCAGGAGCCAGGCTGAGCACCTCTTCCCCACAGATGCCCAGGCAAATACCTGTATATGATGCAGACACACAGAGCCAGCCAGACAAACAGTCACCACAGGCCTCTAGTTGGGTAATAATTACCATTGATTTTATGACTCTTAGAAGGCTGATCAATTACTTTGTTATACTGTACTTATTAAGAAACACATTGGTCTTACAGACAGCCACAATACAGGTGGATCCAATTAGTCCTTTAATCTAAACACCATCACCATTGGTCAATCAAGAAACTACCCTTTAGTAAACAAATCTCCATAACACATTCCACGTGTTCACAACAACAGGTCCAGCAAGTGAAGATAAGATAAACATATCATTCTTTTCTCTGATCTTCTCAGCCTTCCCCAGGACAATGTCTGGGAAAGTTGTGTGTTGCTCTTTGTGGCCAGAGAGCTGCTGCCGCAATAAACTATCACAGACGTGCTCAACACTCACACAAACACACATAGCCCCTTCCCTGCTCCCCTCCAGACATCCAGGCTACTCCCATATCCCTCCTTGTCAGTCCCTTCCTTTCCCCACCTTTGGTGACTCCCCTAAAAACCCCATAATCACTTTCATATAATCCCAAAGGGCTCTTCCCTGGGTTCCTGTGAGTCTTGTCCACACACTCATCTTTGCCATGGGGCTGCAGGCTCCCTGGGGACAGCTCCAGCAGCAACTGGGACAGATTTCCCTGCCTGCCCTTGTGTGTCTGTGCTCATAAACTCCCAGTCCAACTGAAACATCCTTTTTCATCAGTCTGCACAAAACAATTACTGTGAACTAAATCCACCTCTGATTTCTTCCTGGAAAAGCTAATAAATACCTTTAATAAATACAATTAAATCAAGAAAGGCAAATTGCTTATCATTTTTCAATTCCATTTATTAATAAATAGCAGATAGTTCACCTAATATTCAGGAAAAATGGCTATACATTATTTGCAGCATCACCTAAAGTTTTTCCTAGTAAAAGAGTCTGGGCTGGAAAATGGGCTCAATCAAAATAGAAACCTTTTGTAATTAAGATGTAAAAGTTCTCTCTCTCTCTTTCCCTCTTCTCTCCCCTGGTGTTTCTCACTCCTCAGTTCGTCTGAGGAGAACTTCGATTTATTGACTTTTTACCCTTCTTCCAGTGTATTAGCAAAATGACTCCTCTACTTCAATATTTTATTTCTGAGAGTAATTTATTCTATAAAATTTCAGTTAATTTCATAAAATAACACTATCTTATTACAGTGGACTAAAATACAGTAGTTTTCACTACTGAAAGTGAAAGGGAAGTTTGGAGATATTTTATTAAATACTAGTCCCCTAGCATATAATATATTTTTTAAATGCTCATATTTTACTGAAGTGTTTGCAAACACATTGATAATTTCCAAGCGGTTCTATTTTTTTGTAACATACTGAAGTATGATCAAAGTAATATACAAATTTCAAGGTATTTTTTTCAAAATAATTTTTAGAAGACGATGAAACTTTCATAATAGGTCTCAGTTTTTAATTTGATTAGAAAAAATACCCTCTCAAATGCGCAGCATTTTATAATAATTGTACTATGTTGTTTATCCACAAATGGCTTAATTTATTTTGAATGTCTTTTGAAATACTTATAACTCATCAGTCATCATCAAAATTACTTTTATTTAATGATAAAGGCTACTCATTTCATTAAATATGTTTTTCAGAGCATGTCTGAGCCATTTATAGAAAACAAAAATTTTTATAATGTATTATAGTCTCTATCTTTGCAGTAATCTGTGGTGCTTGGTAATATAATTGTCATGTCCTCTACATGTAGTGTAAAAGCATTGTAAGACATTTAAGCCACTGTGCAATACTGGCAGCATGGCTTTAAACATGACTTCCCACAACTTTTATACAAAAATCTATGAGGTTTGTTACCACCAAGGAATAGGAACTAAACACTTACAATGTCTCAAGCTAGATATGGTAAGGAAAACAAAGACTAGGAAAAGCAGGCAGGCTAAACAGCAAATTATATAATCTAAAATACTCAGATGATCGTGATTGCTGAAAAATAACATTTTATCTTTTATGTTTATTCAGGTTATAAGTCTCACAAGGGTGATGCTGCAAGGTGTATGCACCATGAGGTTCTACAAACCTCCTTTCACTCACAATGAGGAGCTCTGCACGCATCACTGCAAGGATAACAAGAAATAATTCAGAGCTTGTGGAGAAATTAAAAAAACATACCCTGGAAAATGATCAGTCAGTTTTATAGAAGAGAAACAATCCAAAATATAAAATCACAGAGCAGAAGTGTGGAAAAGAGCATGAATTTACAATAGCCCAAACTCAGAGGAGGGGCCAGCATGATTTAGATCTCCAGATACAGGACATCACATCACGATCTTGATGAAGATCAATCTGCTGCAATATGCTGAGTGTGAAGCCATTCTCTAACAGAAATGTATCAACAGACATATTGGAAAGAATTCTGACAAAGGCAAGAAAAATATGCAAGCAATTTTATCCACCAATCCCAACTCATCTGCTCTCTCTAGCCTGATGACCTATAGACATCTCTCTGTGCTCCAGACTTGTCTCCTTCTTTACAGGATAAAATCTGTGTCTGTCTCTCTGACATCTCCTCACGGGTGTTTAGCTGTCAGCTGAAGTTCAGGGTAGTTAAAACAGAACTGTGATTCCCCCTCCCCAGCTTGGTTTCTCAATCTGTGTAGACAATGCCATTATTATGCCTGTCACTCAGGCTCACAGCATGGACATCATCTTTGGAGAGCAGTCTGAGCTGGCAGCTTCCATCATTTCAAGCCAGCCTAAGCATGAGCAGCCACAAAAAGCATAACTCAATTTTCCTGGGTGAAGTTTGAGCTGGATCAGCACCCTAATCCTGCTGCCAGCATGGCTTCATAGAAACTAATGAAATTGGGAGAAACAAGCAGTATGGTGCCCCTTTTGAAAACAGCTTGTTCTGCCTCACAGTGATTAATGTAGTCTGCATCCTAGTGCTAACATCTGCATTTTTTTTCTCGCATGTAGCTGCAGAGGTGAGGCTCCTCTCACACCACATCCAGCTCCTGCATGCTCCTTGAAAAATGGGACCTGGAACACAGGCACAACTGACCTCTCTCCAGAATGCTACTGGAGATACCGTACCTTGAACCTGCTTTGGTCACTTCTGTTCATCCTTTGCTTAAGGAGCTTCCTTCCTCTGTCATACCCAACAGGGGTCACTTATTTTCAATGTCAGGTGGTCCTAACTTCACAACTGTCCTGCCAATCATGTCAGTCCCTGCTCAAAGATCTACTCTTTAGCTGGTTTAAACTTAACTGTTAGCATAATAATCAAAACAAGGTGCTCCAGCTGCTTTTAACTGGAGTTTAATCACTATTCTCTGAATTACCCCATTATTCTTCACCTGAAACAAGTGATGGAAAATGTACCCAAGAATGCCTTCTGCTCTCTATTCTGTTCCTCTGAAGCTTTAGCAGATGAAATGATGATGAAGGCTGCAGCCTCAGCCCTTGTCCATTGCAAGGAGTCCATCTTCCTGCAGACATTCCTCTCCTCTCCACCCAAGACCAGCACACAGGCACACATAGACTGTAGCTAAAACTATGTGCTTCTCATTCCCATTCCAACTGAAACTGTTCCTCAGGGAGGTGCAGACTTGTCTTTTCTAGAATTTTGGTGTTTTGGAGTTCTCTGTGTATTTATCTAGAGCCAGTCTTTTCAGCATGTAAAGGCATACCACCCAGACTTGTCAGTACATTACAGCTGAGAGAAGCATCTCATGGTTAGCACAACAGTACCACCAGCTGTCACACCTTTAATGAGCACTTAGGTAAAAGTTTTGGACCCACACTTCTGGTGCTAAGCATCAGAGCTCAGGCTCAGTGAAAGCCATAGCTGGTTTTCCTTGCATTTCCATTGCCAGTCATACCAGAGGTCTCTTGTCTTGAAGAATGGAAGGGAACAAGATCTTCATTTTCAGGATCCCTGAGAGTTATAAGAATTGCAAGAGCAAGCAGGGTGGATGGGAAAGACATCAACTGTTTCAAAACTAAATATAAGAGATATAATATGAGTAGTGAATAGAACACACTTTATCAGGTGCATGGTTATTAGCTGCCCCACCACAAGCATAGGAAATGTATGTCCTCTGTGGTAGTATAGGAATTCCACTCTCAAAGTGATCTCTTTCCTGCTATAGCATATATGCATGATAAAATGTCCAAGAATAATCACAAAGAGAGGAAAAGGTTTTGAGATTGGTAGAACAACAGCAAAAAAACAATAAAGAAAGGAAGTAAGACTCATGTGGAATTAGTTAGGAAAAAAATATGCATTAACAATACCATGTATCAGACTGCAAAATAGTCTCTAGAGGATATAGGTGGAAATATCACTCAAGGTATTTGCACATAGACAGGACAAAACACACCAGAACATACATACAGTATGGCAAGTGTAAATCTGCCTTGACATAGGAATAAATCACATGTTCTTATTATAGGCTGACATGTGATGCAGCATGAAAACTTGGAGTAAAAAAATAAACTATTTTCTAAACTTAGTTTAGACCTAAAAGGTCTTCTCCTTTCTAATTTCTGTGATTTTCACCTTTTTTTAATTCATTGGTGTAGCAAGAATATTTGAAACACAGTGAAACAAAGATGACGGAAGATGGATGTAAAAGAAGGGAAACAAAAGAATGATTCAGGTTCAAATGACAATGTGCCCTATCGGGAATTCTGGTTGAGTTCTCCCATGGAACACATGGGTCCAGCAACGTGTTTCATGTTCAGTTAATACACCCAGCAGTACCACAGAGGCTTAATCTCATCCCCTGTTCCCAGGTGCTCTGTGCTTCACCAGGAGTTTAAAGCAGCCAGCTCAACTGGAGAACACCTCACCTTGCACATGAGTGACTTCCAGCAGCACAAAATTTTTCTTTTAGCCCTTATTGCAAGAGACATTACCAAATGGAAAAAGTTCAGAATCCACACCTTGGTTATACTACATCCCTTTCCAAGACATCAACCTCCTGAGAATCATAAGTAACAGTATAAATAAATATCAAAATAAATGAGAGCACAGAGATTACTACAAAGTGGCCAGGGACCAACAAGATTCCCAGCTGGTCCTGGGATTAGAAAGGCATAAAATCATTTTAAAGCTGGCTTTTCTTCCCCACAGCAATATGCAGCTGAACACAGCTCCAAAGGGTTTGGAAAGTAATCCTTATGTTTCCAGCTTTGATATGTTAATTCAAATTTCAGGTTTTGTAGACAATTTAGTAGACAATTTGGATGTATTTCATATATTTTATTTATTTAATATATAATTATTGTGTAGGAAATACTTGGTTATGAGAAAGTAATTATACCAAACAAACTGTACAAAATCAATTAAAGCAAAGCAAACTGAAAATTAGTCTGTATGTTTTTCTCATAGTGCTTAGCAGAGATACTTGGCAAGCTCATGGTGGGCAGGTAAAGAAGGAAGAGAACATCACCTTGCAAACAGTGAAGGAAAGTTAATACTTCTACTCATAAAAAGTCACTAAATTCACTATATGGTCCTGACTGATCTCTACGTTTTCCAGATTAAATTGAAAAATTCATACAAATGTCAAAGCAAAATCAAAAGTAAGTTTTAAACAAAACAAGGTTATTTTAAACACTTGTCAAAGGAATATGTTCCTGTTTGGTGCTGTAAATAAGCAGCTCAAAAGGTTCACCTTTTCTCTGCCAATAGCTTTTCAAGTGTCATAATTTTAGGATGGAAATCACTTGTGAAAGCATCAGGAAAAGAAATATTTCCATGGGTAGGTTCCATCAGTTTTGCAGACCCTTGAATTCCATGTAATACATGGAAAGAAACACTGCAGGAAGAAGCCTTGATGTCAGATGATGGAGTCTCCTGGCAGAGGTGTGTGAGGAAAGCCAAGGTTTTCCTCCAAGGCCACATGTAGAGTCCTTTTTGGGGTGATGCAGCTGTTACTCATCATTACCTCTCACCTGCTACTCTAAAATGCATTTTGTGACCACTGGTTTGTACATTTATACATTGGCACATGAGGATCTGTAATTAACTCCTGCCAACAGCTGGATCCTCACAGGCACACCAGAGGAGCTCTGGGGGAGCCAGCCCTGTTCCTACATGCCCAGAACCAAAATCCTTGGCTGCACCCAGCCTGCCTCATCACAGAGACACTCAAGTGGCTCTGCACTAAATCCCAAGGAATCCCAGTGGCAGCAAAATGCTCAGTACTTCCCAAGTGAGATCCCCACTGCCCCACTAAAGCAGTAGACACACATGTGGCCACTAGCCATTGAACTGATGGAAATATTGGATCAAAAGCCACATTTTACCAGTGACAAATATTGATCTGATTTGCAGCAATGAAAAGTCACTGATTAATGAGTAACACACCACACATCAGTGCCTGCAGACTATATAGACATGTCCTTTTTGGCAGTTAAAGCCACATCCTTCATCATTGAGTACCAGATTTTTTTTTCTTTTCACTAATACAAGGAAATTGTTCAATATAAAATATTTTTTAAAGGCTCTGTCTCAAACTTTTACAAAACAAGTATTCAAAGTTCAGTTGGTGGAGTTTTCTTTCTGCTTTTTTTTTTTTTTTTCTGCTGCCCTATCTTATTTTTCCAAAAGGTTTTTCCATATAAACAGAAATCTTCCTGAAAATTGGACTAGAAGTCTTCAAATCCCAACTCCTTTCAAGGATAAATGACTTATTTAATCTTAGTTTAAATTAATTATTGTACATACATAATGTGAACCAAATTGCTTTAGAAAAGGAAGGAGAGGAAGTCTGCACTGGATTATGCCAGATTAATTTCAGTGCAACTCCTTCAATTTCAATAAGAATAATTTACACCACCATCTCTAAGAGAAAAATATGCCACAATAGCTGGCAGTTAATGGAAACTCAGTAATTCTGGCAGATGCAGTGCCTGGTTTTCAGCTTTCTCTCTATAATCTTGTAGGTTTTTTTCCAAGTGATTAAAGAAAGTACAGAGAGAATCCATCAATTTGCACCTCACTCTGGTTGCTCTTAGGGATTATTTCTTACTTTGAAAGATGTCCTTCCAAAGTCTCTTGAAGAAATATGGGGATTATAAGGGGTAATTTATTTTCTACATTTTTTTTTTCTTCAATTAGATGTTGAGAGCTAGTTTGCAGTCTGGTCACTCAGAAAAAAGTTAATACTATCTATATACACAAGTCACTTCTTGAAAAAAGGTCACCTGCCGCTCATTTTTTTTCAATTAAGATCATTATATATGTTAATAAAAGCTGATGGATTGTTCTGGAATGGAAGGTGTATTATCCAATATGAGATTAACAGATAAATATGGTTAGTTTAATGCTACTGAAAATGTAACTGTAAGATAAAAACACAGAGAAAAAAAAGGAGCAAAAAAAGGAATTTAATAAAATGCTTATTAAGCCTTCCATCCACAGTTTGCTAAATGGTTTAAACTGTAAACCAATGAAGCAGACAACCAATAGGAAGCAATACTTGAAGGAATAGGAGCCGGTCAGGGGAAAATTAAGAGTCTTCAGGCAAGAAGACTGAGGAAAACTTTTACAGGAGTTTGCAAGTCCTTGTCAGGCAAAAAGCATTTTTGGAGAAAATCTCACAGCTCACCTTGAGATGTGACTTAGATTGCTAAATGACAATGTGATTTGACCAAAGAGTATAAAATTGCTTTTCCTTCCAGCTTCCCCTTAGTAGGAATTATGTTTAATAGAACTAAGGAAAAATCAAACCACATATAAAAGTAAAAAACCCAAGCCACAAAAAAAAATTCCATTAAACCAAAACAAAACTTCACAATTCGTGAAAATCATGAAGAACAGATTATAAAGGAACTAGAAACCTTTAAAACAGACAGGGAAATCTTATGCAGAGAGTCACAAAGACTGCTTATGTTATCCTCAGTCACAACATACGCTTTATTATTTTTGTTCCCAGCACACTGGAAGCGTTCAGCTTTGGGAGTTCAATATATTAGAAAATGCAAATGCCTGGCAGAGAACAGGCAGAGAATAAAAACAGGGTCTGAGAAACATAAAACAAAACAAAAAATACAACCCCACCTAGAATTTTTATATTAGCTGCATTTACTTAGCTCATTTACAGGAAGATGCAGGGAGAAGGGAGAGCAGTTACACCAAGCCTGGGACTGACCACAGTTAATGAGTTGTGACCAAGACAGACATGAGCAGTTTCACAGCAAACAGATTTCCATTGTTCATTAGAAGTTATAAAACTCTGCTGCTTAGAAAAATACCAGCTGTATCCAAGAAACTGACAGCTGCTGTTATCAATATTGCTTCTCAAGTCTTGACCCATTGCCCAGAAGTCCACTGGGTGACCTTGATCTCAATAGCTTGGGGTGGTAAAGCAATAGCTATAAATAATGCATTAAAAGTGTCCTTCCATGTTAGCAGGCTCACATTTGTCAGACATTTCTATACTATTCTGGGCCACCTTTTATGGTGTTCTCTTAGTATGCTGTGCATTTTTCTTCAACTGCTTTAACATGGATTTATCCCTTCCTTAAATACAAATATATTAATATAGATTTGTCTCTTCATCAAATGTGGCCTGAAAAAACAACAGTTGGTGAGTACAGTGGGGAAAGAAAAAACATTTTAGGGATATCACATAAAATGTTGGCATCTTTACTACTTTTTTAAATGGTGTTTATTGTGAAGGAGCAACTTGCATGCTAATGGTGTTTTTCATGTAATTCGATGATTCCAAGTGTTTTAGAAAGCAGATAGTTGCATTCATGGGAATACAGAATGTCATTATAGGCAATTAGGCATAAGCAGGGATATTACTTACTTTATAAACTCAGTAACTTTTTTATCTGATTCTTTATCATCAGATCATCAAGAAGAGGCACAGAAAGTACCATAAGCAGACAACGTCTGCTGCAGTCCAGTATTACCAACCCCTTAACCCAGCTTTCTCAATTCATTCAAACCTCCCAGAAATGGACACTCCACACTCCTTCCTCCTTGACACTCTATCTCTACCTCGCTGTTAGAGGGTTTTCCCAAAAACTAACAGAAATGAAACTCCTCAACTTACAGAAGTCCTCTTACTTGGAACTGATGTTCTTTAGCCATTCTTTCCTAGTGGCTGCTTTTCTCCTTCACCTTGTCTGCAAGACTTCCTAGTCAAAATCAAATTTGGTAGAGTTCCTCATTCATTTCTATGTTCTCTGTCCATAAAAAAATAGTGTATTCCCAACACAGTCTGACAAAATTTTGAACAGTCCATATTGTTCAGCTACGGTCAATCCCTGACAGCTAAATATTCTTCTTAAAAGTGAGATATTGAATAACTTCTCTAGATTAAATCTGCATCCATCTGGTCCTTCTGATGTGATAAAAATTCCCTTGTTTTAATATAGATTTAGGGCAGACAACTACTCAGTAAAACCTCCCTTTTCTTTTTTTTTTTTTAATGACCTTGAGGCTATAAAGAGGAATATTTTTCCTCACCTCTTAAACTGTTTTGCTAAAGGCAACCTTTCATTCACATCTCATTTCCCTCTTTACTGCCATTCTGTCTTTGCTAAACAAACTCTGGCTTCTATTTTAATGCTTGGTTTTGTTTGTCTTTACATAACTAGGATTGCATATTGGAACTTAGGGGACCTGATTTTCCTCAAGTTGCCAATGGCTTCCAGTGAGCTTGTGATGCCACCTTTACCTCTCAGCCCCACTTCCATGCCCTCATCCTGAGATTAGGTCTCAGACAATATCCTCCATGGGGCTGAGGGATGCAGAGATGCTTTCAGCATCTCCAGAAAGATCTCAAAACTGAACAACAGGATTCTAGGGGAATTTGGCTTTTAGCTTTGAAATTTGTGTCATATTTCAGAAAGCACATTTGAAGCAGAGGTGTCCCCAAGAAGAGGCAGCCCTGGAGACCAGCAGTGCAGTGGGGTTTCTTCAACTCCCACAGCTGAGAGAGGTCCTGCAGCAGTGCTTGGAGTCATCAAGAGCAGGAGATCCCTGAGGTACTTGCTGAGTCTTCATCTTCCTGCTATTGAGAGCGTTCACTCATAGCTGAGTTTCCAAACTTATCATCAGGAACTTGCTTCTTTAATGCCCTTGCTGAACCCTTTTTTTTTTTTTTTTTTTTTGTTTAAAAAAAATCCCAACCAGAAAAAAACAACAACCAACCAAAAACTATTTCTGGTTTTGAGCAAGATTTCAAGCAATGCTATGAGTACAAGGCACCTCTCCCAGAAGTGCCAAAGAAAAATTCTTGTTAAAGTTACAGAAGAATCCTTTTAGTGCCTAGAAACCAAGACAAATCTGGAGTGTCTTAGCAGCTGGGATGTGTTTCCCACCAACCTGCTAAAGTCTTTTGAAGCATAAAATCATCAAGGGCCAAGACATGGAAAGAGTCATTCCAGTGAGACACTAACCAGGGCCTTCTGGCACAGGACAAGGGACAGAGACACAGCCCAGGACTGTAGGAATCCCCATGTTGTCATATCTATAAACAAGAAGTTTTGGGAAAGTTTCCAGGATTCTTTGCCATTTTCGTATCAGCAGTACAAGTTGCCAGGAGAGACTTCTCTGCTTTTTCCAGTGCCTATCAACACACAACATGTGTTCCAGCTTCTTCACTGGGATATTCAAAGTGAAATTGTGAGAGAAACCACACAGTCTTGTACATGATAGAGAGCTCTGTGTAGGCATGAGAAGAAACACTGTCTCAGCTACTAAAATGCCATTTGGATTTATTAAGGGTGGTAAATAACCCTTAAACTTCTATAAAGTTTAGGACCATGTTGGATAACCAAGAGCTAAATCTAGGTAGGGAAGTTGATGGCCCCAAGATTAAGTGATCTGTATTTTTTTTTTCAGATTTGTGAACATTTTAGCAAGTGTTTAACCATCCTCTATAAGCAGGATCTCTTGATAAGTGCAAATATATTTTCTAGGCTCTGCTTCCTATAAGAGAACAAAGGTCTTCATTGTATGGTACAAGTGCATCTGTTGGTAGCCACAGGTAGACATTGAATCATGAAGTGATGATAAAATGTGACATAGTTATCAGCACAGTTCTTAAACTAATTGCTATCTTAGATAGGAACATTCTACCTTGCATCATGAACAGCAATCCCAACCTGTTGTTGGGACACCCTATAAGAAACAGGAATTTTTCCCAAGCTAGAATCATAAAGAATATTTAAGGTATGCTATATTCAATTATCAAAACAAATGCTTGTATAACGAAAGAATCACACAAAATCAATTTGATTGTCAGAGAAGCTGAAAATATCTCAGATATTATAGACATTTTAGTCAAAGATAAATTTTAAGTCATAACCAATAGAACACTACTTTTAAATCATAAGTTAACATTTGATATTGAAAAAAACTCACAAAACATGCTAGTTTGGTATTGATCTTAAAAAAATTATAATCAATGTTTCCAGCAACTTGACCTTCATCACCTCAGCTGGAATGTCATGCCATACAAATGCAAGCACAGTTTTAGTTATAATACCAGGGTTCTTTCACTGCTGATTATGCTTTCAGTAGACACAGAGTCCATGGACAGTGTATGTATATAAAGTATATTTAATTTTCTAACACATGGTGAACAAGCATGAATGCAGTTCTTTAGTCCTGACCT
The DNA here is from genome assembly GCA_024865655.1 of Emberiza elegans. Taxonomy (NCBI): domain Eukaryota; kingdom Metazoa; phylum Chordata; class Aves; order Passeriformes; family Fringillidae; genus Emberiza; species Emberiza elegans. The sequence goes on from JALJVW010000206.1 coordinate 59,157,845, forward strand.
TTAAATAAGCCAGTTTAAACACCAGTGAGTGTCGTGCACCTTGTCTTCTGAGGACAGAAGTTATGTTCAGCTGAACAGTGTAACAGAGGCCTTGGAGATGAGTGGTGTGTGCCAGACAATACCTTTACATTATGAAATTACAATACACAATACCTTTACATTATGAAAAAGGGCTTTACGCTTCTCTATGCCTGTACCCGGCCAAATATAAGTGCACTGTCACTACTGCAGCTACCAAATTAAATTAATTAGTCCCAGCCAAACATAAAACCAGTGGATTTGAGCCCTGAGGAGCACTGGGGAAACACAATTCCCTAATGCAGCTGCTGGGTACTGCTGCCAAGTGCCCAGTCAATGTGGGTAGTGGCACTGAAGGCAGTGAGGGAGCATGGCCCTTCAGCACAACATCCTCAGCTTCACCCAGACCAGGGATCCCTCTGAGCCTGAGTGTTCCAATGCATCTTTATTCTAAAAGAGGCCAGCTGCACTACAAACCTCCACAATTTCTTCATTTGTGGTGGTACTCTTCAGCCTATTGCTCTTTTCTTGATTCTTTTAGGCTTCACACAAGGAGGATTGGCAGGTCTTGGATAGCTTAGTGCTAAGTAAAAGATAGGAAAAAGCCCTGATTCACTGGCCCAGCACTACACTTCCTTTGCAACACATAGGTAACTACTGTGGCCACCAAAAGTCTCTGTTTTCTAATTTCAAGTGTAGATTTTTTCCAGAACATGATAGCTCTCACTTAAACTTATTAGACTTATAGGCACACACGACTAGAGGGCTACATGCAACCTTGAGAGCTGAAGCTGTCCAAGTTACAACTTTTATCTATATTGAACTTGAGATGCCAATAAACTTGTTTAGAGGAATTATTTTGCTGTCTTTCCTTCCTGACAAGCTTAACCTCCAGCCCTTGCACTGCCCCTGCCAAGCACACACACAAGAACTTTTTTTTTCAAGCCTCTGTGTCTGCCTTGACACTTCCACTCCTGTGCTTGTGTGCTGCAGGAGGTTCAGGGCATCACACTCACCATATGCAACTGCCCACAGAGAGATGAGGACATGGCCAGCAGCTGGCAGGAAAAGTGACATTCTCTTACACTGATGTGACGTTTAATCCTGGGCTCAATTAAATGTATGGCACAATATTTATTAACTAGCTGAGCCACCCTACAACAGCAGAAATTGGCTGCAGCTGTGACAGCCTGTGAACCGGTCCAGGAAACTGGCTGGGGGTTTCTGAGGAAGAAAATCACTGCCAAATTTTAGCATCTTCCAAATAAGTTGTTTTCCTTTACCAGGTGCTGCTACTTCATGGTGTCATCATCAGAGCAGGCAGTGAGCTCCATTCCTGGCTGACTGCTCCCTTCGGATTTGTGGGGGACGAGAGAGTCAGCTGTACCTGCTGCTCTGCAGTGCAGCAGTATGTGACAAGGGACACTGGCCAGCACCACTGGGGAGACAGCCCTCACAAGGCAGCCCATCCCAGCTCTGACTCCCCTTTCCTGTGACTCTAGGGAAGTCAGTCCTGGCTATAAGGTTCCTTATTATAAGAAAAGCCTAGATATAAACATACACGCATGCACACACACACACACATATATATTTACATTCACACAGATACCTACATATGTGTGTATATACATAGGCATGACAGAGAGATAGGATGAAGCTGCACAGAATTCAGCATATCAGAGCTTTTCCATTTGAGCTGTGTACAGTAGAAGGATTTTATTGGATTTTTCTTTTTCTTTTTTTTTTTTTTTTTTTTTGGTGTTACCTTGCCGCTGTAGTCAGGAGCGTTTTGGGGGAGGGGAAGGATGCCCAGAGGCTACTTCTTAAAGCTGGGGTGCTGCTGCCATCTAGTGAGGTGCATCTGCCCAGGGACACACACATAAACACACACACACGCCAAGGAAGGTGTGGGGACACCTTTCTGACCACGTTTTCCAGGTAACACCAGGAGCATCGTGCCACTCTGAAATTCAAGGGGCAGTCTGGAAGCTGAGCTGTAGGGTAACATGGCATACAGCAAAAGTACTTGTTTCCCATAGGGAAGCCTGCACTACAGCCAGGTTACAGCCTGTTTGGAAGCAGTTTGTTAGGATGGTTCAGTGAGGCTGGTATTAGATTCTGCTAATGCCTGAACATTATCACTTCAGAGCAAATATATGGAACCATCAGTCCAGATTTTACTTGGGATCAAGTTATGAACACGACAGTGATTGGAGCCTTGTGTATGAATTGTCACAGGAGACCCCAAGCCTTGTGAACACAGTCTGCTGCCTGACAAAGGTAGCACTGAAACACAGCTTCCCTTCACAGACCACTTCCATGGGGAATAAAGGACTGTTTCCCCACACAAAACAGCTCTTTTCTGACCTACAGCAGCTTCCTACAGTTTTAGATCACTCTGCAACAGTCAGGAATAAAAAGCAGACCAAGAGTCAACAAAATGCAAAGTGCACTAGCTGCCAGCTTCACTTGCAAAAAGTTTTGTGATTTGTATATCTTATCCCAGCACAGGAGGAACAGAATATCCCAGGAGAGAGGCACCAGTCTTGGTGAGCTCCTTGTCATATCACACAAGGACACTGTAATCTTGCAAAGCCATCCCATCCACACAACCTCCTTGTGGCCTCTCTCCTGGACTCAGTGGCCCACTGCAGAGGTAGATGGGAAAGTCTGGAAAGAAGCCCAAATATACCAGTGTGGGAAAGGGAATGAATGGATGGCACCCAATGTGTGAAGTCAGGAAGGAGGCTAGTTTTGAAGCTATTGAATTAAAGCTACAGAGGAAAGTAACAGGTCTGAGCATTTGAAGTATTTGTTTGAGAGCTCTGCTTCAACCCATGGCACTTCAAATCTGTTCCTCCACAGGGAGTCCTAGACACATGGTTATCTTATAATGCAGACGTTTGGCATATTTTCCTAAATATGCTGAAAGACCTAAAGATGGTACTGTAAAATGTATTTTTCTAAATTGTCTGAGAACTGATGGAAAAAGGAAGCACTTAAAGTGGTTTCTTAATTGCTATCCATGGCTCATTGTGTTGGTTTTGACTGTGAGAATGATAATTTTCTTCATAGCAGCTTGTATGGGGCTGGGTTTTGGATCTGTGTTGGAAACAGTGTTGGTAACACAGAGAAGTTTTCATTATCGCTGAGCAGCACTTATACAGCATCAACACCTTTCCTGCTTCTCCTACTGCTCCTCCAGGAGGCCAGGGATGGGCAAGGAGCTGGGAAGGGACACAGGCAGGACAGCTGAGCCCAATTGACCAGAGGGATATCTCATACTATATGGCATCATTCCAGTTTATAAAGCCGAGAGAAGAAGGAGGAAGAGAGGATGTTCAGAGGGACAGTGTTTTTCTTCCCAAGCCACAGTTCCACATGATGGAGCCCTGCTTCCCTAGGGTTGGCTGAACATTTGCCCATCCATGGGAAGCAGTGAATTATATCTTGTTTAGCTTGCTTGTGTTCATGGCTTTTGTTTTACCTATTAAAGTGTCTTTATCTCAGCCCAGGAGTTTCCTCACTTTTACTCTTCCATTTCTCTCCTCCCTCACACCATGAGATGCGTGAGTGAGCAATTGAGTGACTCTAGTTGCTGACTGGGGTTAAACCACAACATTCACCAACTTTGAGACTCAAAGTCTTCCAGGAGTTCTTCCAGCCTTCCATAACTTTCTGTAATCTGGATCAAAGTGAAGCCATTCAGCAGCCTTCTGCTCTTGCATTATGGACTCCCCACTGAGTGACTCGATTGCTCTCAGGTCTGAAACATACAGAGACTGATGTTTTAGAGAGGTGTGTCTTTTGGTTTGCACTTGGAAAATAGGTCTTCTAAGAAAATATTCTTTTTCTGTTTCATTCCTCTTTTCTCAAGCTCATTAAGATGCTGGGGATAAGAGTGCTCTTATATTGCCCAAGAATTTACTTTTATATATATATGTATATGTGGAATCAGTCTTGTGCTCTGATCCTGGAAGAGCTTATGAAGATTTAGCCTCATGCCTTTAGCCTAGCACCTATTAACTTTATGACAAGATTATGCAGTTATGTAGATCTTTGCAGGACTTGTCACTGAATTTTGTTAAGTAAAGCAGCTAAGGCAGTGTTGCTATGATATTATAGAAAAATATCCAACTACCTTCTGGCAAAAGAAAATATCAAAAAATTATAACAGTTTTCACTGACAGCTATCAGATTTTTCCCCTGGAAAGATTTAATAAAAATCCATTGTCTAATATTCAAGCTTCCCCTAAATCAACCAGTTTCTATTCTATCCAACAAGAGTGAGAAATCACATTCCTATCTGAATAAGATGCTATAGATGATAACATTTGAAGCAAACTTTATCAGACTGAAACAATATGCTGAGAATAGATGGCACTTACTCAGAATAAAACCACTCTAAAATCTGGACAGACCTGTTTTTTAAAAACAAAAACGAGGACTGCTTTCAGAGCAAAAATTTTAAGCCAGGTCTTCTGCCAGACCCCTGGAGTAGGTGATTCCAAGTTAGAGATTAAACATAAACAAGACTTTGCCCTCAAAGTGCACATGATGGTTGCATTACTCTCTACTATAATGGGACTTTTACCAGGCAGAGTAAAAGAGTACCAGCACTCATTGAGTGCTGCAGTGAGTGAAATGGAGTGAAAAAGAAAAATTATTGGTAGGGTCATCAGACTGTCAGACAGAAATGGCCTTTTGCCACCTGAGCTATGAGGAATCAGGTCCAGAAAAGCAAAGAATCTGGTTTAGCCTCAGTGCAAAACCTAGATTTCCATTTGACTTTCTAGAGACCTTCACAGCTCCTTCACTGATTTTCTTCCTTTCTCTCTCTATCCCACCAAGCCACACTCATGCTGTACCATGAGCTATTCTGTGCACAGTTTAGCACCTATGAAAGAGCCACAACCACACACATATCACACAGGAGAAGCAGGGGATGTAACTCACCACTAGGAATCATTTATACTTAAAGTCTAAGTGCAAAGAGATTGACTCTGAGGCCTGTCAAGATACTGCTGCTGTTTGTTGCCGCACACCAAGTAGCAGCACTGTTGCTAATGTTTTCCACAGCAGGCACATATTATATTTTATAACATTATGAGCAATCCTCACATGCTTCTAAAAGGAGGAAAGGTAAAAAAAAAAAAAGCAGAAGAAAATAGAAAGGTGGGACAGTAAAAAGAAATGCAATGAAACAAACATGCAGCTAAGAGCCATCTTATCCTGCTATATCTGTCCTCCCCTCTAGACACCCCTATGGAGCTATTTTAGTAAGTTTGGCTATTTATTATATTGTAAGCCCTGTTGCTTGATTTATTGGGCCTTGGTTGCCTCAAGGAATGAGAAAATCTCTCTCCCTTCTCAGCTTAGAACAGAAGAAAGTTTTATTACCATCTCTGTGGTACCCCCTGGTCCTTTCTTAGTGATGCTATTTCTGGCACAGGCTGATTGAAAAGTGCTTCTGTCCCCCACATGGCTGCCACTTTGACACTTTTTGACATTTCTAAAAACTTGTGCTCTTCCTGCCAACTCCCTGTTGCTTTCTAAACCCTTTTAATTTTGAAGACTGCAAACTAATCTACTGAGAGAAGGAAGCTGGTCCTGGGAAGCAGAGCTGGAAATGTCAGAGTGGTAGAAATGATAAATTTACCTGCTAGGGAAAGAGAGCAAAGACAGGAGAGGGGCTGTTAAGAAACGTCGCTGACACTGTGGCCAGTTAATACTAGCTACTGTAAAAACACATGGAGTATATTACGAAGCAGAACTGGGTAATATCTTCTTTAAAAAAGAATGCTTTGGAGGCAAGCACAAAGCATTGTTAATCAAGTGGAATAAAGCAGTGGTCCCTGAGGGAGACTTAAACTACTTAGATCTAAGTATGGCTAATAAAAGTTAGCAATTCAAGAGTTTCCAAAAGGCTTTATTAGTATTATTGTTGTGTCACGCCTGAACTTTTGAAAGATTAAAGGTCAAAGAGCATATCATGTGTTAAGCTGATAGATTTATTTTCCTAGAGTACTCTATTTATGCAGAGAACATCAGCACCCTGAAAGACCCCCTCTTCCCTCATCTCACTTTCCACCCTGTACAATTACTTTTCAGAAGGCCTCCTCATTCCAGAAAGAAAGAGACAAAATTTATATTCTAATTATAACACTACAAAACAATAGACTCCAGGTTTTATCAGAGTCTCTTTTCATATTTCTTTACCTTGTTACAATCACAATGATGCATTTAAAACAAATGTACTCTGTTGTTTCTTTGTAGTCAGAGCTCTTTACAGACACAAGGCTACCTTCAGCCAGGTAACCAGGTATCTAAAGACAACACTTTCCATCTAGGCTGCAGGCAGCAAAATGCAACAATGGTTTACCCTCAAGTATGTAGCACTACTAGCAGGGAGCCCAGTTTAAAGAAAAATGAGCTCCAATACACATTGGCAGTAAGGGTTCTGAGCACTTCAAAGCCATACTTCCCAAGTGCCTGGTTTTCTTAATTCATTACTCTAACATGCTGGAAGCAGACATGTTCCCCTCAAACTCAAATATTTCCTGGTGACCATGCGTGGCTGGAGCTGTCTGCTCAGCACTCTTCTAGCCTAAGCACACCTATCCCCACCCCAGCATGGCTCCTCCTTGGCAGCATTCATACATTCATTGGAATGTAGCAGGGGCAATGATAAGATTCCTTAAATACTACCTGGGTTTTATTGCTGTTTGAGAGGCACTTGACTGGTAAAAGCCCAGAAATGCAAGGATTCAGGAGAAATTGGGTTGTTCAGTTCTGACTATAAGCAGAATATTTGGAGATCAGACAGTCTGACACTATTTTTTTATTCCACCTGCATAGTAGAAGAATGGATTAGACATTGAAATTTCAGCATAATAGTTGTCAAAAATAACTTAGAAAATAAGTTTCTTTTTAGTGAAAGATTCACCACTTCTCTGGCTTTATGAACAATACACCAGCAAAGAGCAGAACTCAGCCTTCAACTAGCTTTTTTGTTCCTACCAAAGGGCAAGACTGAGAAAAAATGCAAAGACACCAACAATGGCAATCCATACAGGGAATACTTTCGATGACATCCTGGGATAGCCTTTAAAATGGGATTTATATGTATTTTCTTTGGCATTTGACAGCATATATCCCAGTACAACATGGAGGTTCCCTTCTATGAAGTATTAGTTTATGAAAAAATCTTCTAAAAGAAAGTGAATTAAAAAAACCCAAAAACATTAAGGAACAGGAAACGAATTCTTAGCTTGGTTCCATCTGTGTCCATCAAAATCTTGACTTTTTCTTACACACTTCTCTGTGACAGGGCACTTCTGATGCAAAATCTAGAACACTGCCATTGAAAACCCCTGTACAAATTGAAATAAAGACCTAATTTCAGCATTCTTCCATTTTATATACCCCAAAAAGAGCTATCTATCTGGTTGCTCTGTATGGTGTAGAAGTCCATGCACCATTGCCATCTGGCCTGGAAGGGAGTTTTGACACTGGAGCAGCAGCAACAATGGAAGGTGCTAGCAGTGCTGCTTACTGTGGTTAATATTAGTAATTCAGCTCCATTAAGCTGCAAAATACTGGATTCATTAGAAACATGAAATGTATAGTAAAAATCGGAACACTGCCTTCCCTGCCTGTCAGATTAATAAATTCTGTGAAGTTGCATTAGATATCTCAGGTTAACTAAGGAAGAACAGCACAGAAAAGGAAACAACACAGGGGAAAACAATTCAAGAACAAGAATGCATCCAAAGAACATAGCATGACCCACAGGATTTGCAAAACTCCCCCTTTTGCAAAGCATCCAACATACATTTGACCTACTTTTGCATCCAAACACTGGGATTTTGATAGCGTCTCTGTCTCAAGATGCCATTCAGCACTGCAGGGAATTTTACCCACATACCAAAAAACATAGGACCTGCTGAAAACTAGCTTACACCTGCAAGGGCTAAAAACAGCGTGAAGAGTTTCACTCCAGGCACAGAACTGAACTTAGGAACTAAACCTGGAAGTTTACAGCACAAGGTTCAGTTGTCACCACCATGACCAGCATGTAATGCCACCCCAGGGACATTCTCCCTTCTCTTCCATCCTTTCTGAGTTAGGAGCTTCAGAGAAAGATGATCTCCTCCCATCCCTAGCACAGGACAGCTCTGATATCAATGGATTGGTGTAATACAAATAAAAAATGGAGATATGTACAATCACTCTTTAAGACCATCTCCAAATCTTTCGAGATTAGGATGGCTTCTCCTCCCTCAGACAGGCAGGATACTCTTATCTGTATCCTATTGCTGTGAAGCACACATTTCCTTTAGGAAAAAGAAGATACACTCAGCAAATCTAGAAGTATCAGGCTGTCATTGGGAGGAAACAGGTGTTGCAGAATGTCATGAAACAGCTTTCTCCAGCAGAGCTTAACAGAGGCATCCCTAAGGGAGGGACAGGGGGAAGAAAGCTCTCCCATAGGTAACTTTTTAAAAGGGCATCCTGGCAGTCAGCAGGCATTTGACTTTTGGAGGTCCCTGGGTCCCACAGCCAAAATTCCTCTGCTTGTTCTTTGCAGACAGAGAGCTCAGAAATGTGAAAGAGTGCTTTAATTATAAACAGTAAGGGCAAAAGCCTGGTTTTAAAGTCAGTGGTGAAACGTTTCTCAACTACTCAAAGGCTTTTCTAAGTTGCCATGTTGGTTTTAGTTTTTAAGTTTCTGATTTTTTTTAACTTTTCCTTCTGAAGTGTAGGTCTGAAAGTATCTGTGAAGTTGACTACAATTACTTGTGACCTATATTATACATACAGCAGCTTCCTATCATATACTAGGGTGTTATTCTCACTATTTCCCCCTCTTCTAAAGGGTACAGGGGATGCAGTTTGGAGACAAAACTTCCATTTCAATTTTCATGTTATTGCCACACGGGTATCCCGGGCTCGTTTTGTCTTTGAATTTAGAAAATTGAAATTCTTATCTCTCTGGCCATACATCCTGTACAATTTGAGCCAGATTCCAGACTCCCTGATACTTTTTTATGCTGCATATGTAGCAGAACTGCAGAACTGAGTTTCTCAGCTCATATATCCTCTTTTGTCCAGACTAATACACTGAAGTCACAACTACCACAGCCCCTTTCCTGACTTTCCATAGTGGCAGATTAGGGGGCCCAGAAAATCCATTTCACTCCACACCACTATGACATGAAAATTTTAGACTCAGAGATAGTCTGCTGCACTCTGTGGTAAGATTTACACCTCACAATGGTTAGGACATTGAATATCCTTTACCTGTTAATTCCTTTGATTTATCCTTTACTCACTGAGCTTTACAAGTTCTGCCTTTCCTACTAGTTGTCATTAACTAGCCTTGAAGCAAATTTTCCTTTAATTTCACCTTTATTTCCATTGTAATCACCCCTCATGCAACAGCAGCCTCTTATTTTTTCATGCTTGATACACTTATATTGGAAAATGGGTTTATCTACAGAGTTACACAGACTATCACACTTTATAACAGTGTGTTTAATTCTTTGGAACCAAACTGAGCACTAACTGCCTTGAGCTGTTTGGTGGGAAATTAGATTTGCGCTAAACTGCTTAATGCTCTGGGGAATGCAGAATAAACTAGATGTGGCAATTTTATGAGTTTCAGAACTTCAAAATGACTATATTTTTATCTGTATCACTGAGCTTGGATGTCATTATCTAAGACTTTTTTCTATATATCATTGTCCCAGAATTGATTTAAATTTTAAAAAACTTGAGGAGGAAAGTGGGGGGAGGGGATGGTTTATGCAAAACATTTCTAATTTACAACATTTTACACTTAGAATATGGAATGAAAGAAAGAAACACAATTTGGGAGCAGTTTGATTTTAATTTTACCTTTTAGATAAGACTACATCAGTAAATTTGATGTGCTTTCAGATTGACAATCTGGAAGTAAAACTTAAACTGAAAATATAGAAAACCACTTCTGTCTTACTCCTTTTCCAAACTGCAGCAGGAGGATAGATCTCAAATCCCTTCTTTCATGACACTACCCAGGTCACTTCAGAGGAGGGGGAGAGAAACAAAGAAAAGATGAAAAAATTATTTATGCTCAAGCATTTAAATAGGCATTCCAGCTGACACCACACTAATTCTGAATAACAGCCACTGCTGTACAGACAAGAGTACTTTATTTAAATTCCCAAGTGCTGTTAATGTAATACGATAATGCAACACAATTAGCTATTTCAGCAAGACCTGATATTACCAAACCTTTTATTGCATGATGAAGTGCCATTTCCATTATGAAATTTCATAAAACACATTTCTCATGTCAAAAAATATATATTTGCAATAGAAGGACAATAGAAATTGTTAACAAGATGATGAAGCTTCTGGAGCAGTAATTATGTGGCTAAAAGGCAGTGATTGTCCCACAGTGCTTCTAGGGCAGGTTTCTGCAAGCAAGATCTGTATTGCAATGTTTTGTACTAAATTCACTGCCAGTTCTGCCACTGCCAAGGACAAGAAAATTGATAATTTTCTTGTCCTTAGCAATGCTGTGTAAAGATAAAATACACAATGGAGGAGTCTGGATTTGCAAAAAAACTTCACAAATCTGCTGAGTTGTGAAAATGTAGGAACACATTCTTGTGCTGAAAAGAGAATGGTTTGACTATTTCTGTATTGCTTCAGTGTGATGAACAGGCCAGTCAAGCTTGACCCATCTGTCCAGTTGCTGTTGCCAGATATCAGCCCTCATAGAGCTCAAAAAAAATTATTTCCAAAAATTTGTCACTCTTTTGGTTGAATTACCCAAAAAGCTCTTCTATTAGATCTCTTTTTTTAATGATAGACCAATGAGAAAAAAATCTCTGCAAGGAATTTGCAGAGTTCTGATAGGACTCTTTATATTTTTAAGTCTTTGCCAATGAACATGTTTTCAAATAACTGGAGCTTTTAATGGGATTAGCTGTAACTGGGATCTGTGTCACAAAGCCTACTGTTACAGGGAACAAGGAAGAACTGGGACAAGAAATAAAAGTAAGAATAGGCTAGTGTATCCAATACATCATAGTTAAATTATGAGGATATCCATACAAACCCAAAAAAATCTAAAAAAACAACAAGGAAAAAACTTGCCCTACTATGATTTAAAATAATTGTATGCACAGCATAAAAAACAGAGTCTGTAGGAACCTGGACTTCTACCTCAGTGCCTTTCTTGTGAGGAGATTTGAAGAGCCAGATGCTGTCCTCATACAGAGAGGCTAATTATGGAGACTGATATACTAAAGCTTTAATAAAGGCTATGGGCAAGTAATTACCTCCATTAGTATTTCTAGACTTACATCATTGGAAATTATTGTTAAATGATGCCCTTTCCTGTCAGATGCATATCTATCAGGGCAGTGGTTTTCATGAAGCCAATTTTAAATTTTGGGCAAGGTAGACAGAGTCTATTGAAAAGAAGAAACATTTATTGAAACCAAGAACAGTACCTGTACTGTATATGTAGATTGAAATCTTTAACCCATCCAAGTTACTGAGCAGTCAGGTGTTAAAAGAGATTTAATGGATTTCATCCTTCAGTGTATAATGGAAGTAATTTCTTCCCTACAACCAGTAAGTCTGTAAAAGTTTTCATTAACTTCTCTTTACTACTGATAAGACCTAGAGAAGAAGAACTTGTCCAGCTGCTGAGAAAAACTGTTGGGCAGTCTTTCTGGTGTTTTTTTATTGTTACATTTATCTCTCTTTTTTGTTGTAGTAGCTAGTATTTTAGGCATGTGATTATTCTTAGCATGTTTATTAGTACACAATATAATTTAATTAATTAATATTATATATCACAATACTTGAATAAAATGAAATAATCATATTACTAAAGCATGATCACATTCAGGTACAATCCCTAAAAACAAAATTGTCATTAAAATCCATATGTTTTCAATATAGCTTGAACTTCAGTGTTTGGAAGTAGGCAGAACAGACAGCTGCAGGTACCACCAACAAATATGAATCATTCCTGCTCAAATTCTTACACTCTTTGTATGATTTTTAGCATTTTGGTGAATCTCTCTGGACATCTGTAATACTGATCATTAAGCAGCATATCATATATTTGAAGAGATGAGAGAAGATTAATTTCCAGTAACAGAGAAAAAAAACAAACCAACAAAACTGCATCATTGTAAGTTTTCATTTGGGCTATTTTAATGGCATTATGCAAGTCTGCACATTCGGGCAACAGGAAAAATTAATCATTTTCAATTACAGAAACAATTTTTCATTTTGGATATTAAATTATTTTAAATATATATATGCATACTTAATTTTAAGTATTTTTCAAACTACTAAAAATTTGTCATGATTTTAAAGATAAGTACAAAATAGATTTCACTGTTTCTATCTAAAAATTCATTAAATCCACCTTTCTATATGAAGTTTTGAATATGAGGCCTTTGCTGTGAAACTCTTCAAGGTGAACCTGAATATGAACATTTTTTGTCCTATTTTTCTTTGACCCCAGGTCGGTGTGATGAAACACAGCAGTTCCCTCCAAGAAGAGCTAGAAAAAGCAACAGTGGCTGCCTCTCACAAGAGTCTGATTCATGAATTTCCAGGATAGGTCCAACATTAAAAAAAAATCAGTGTCTGATATTTTAATAGAAGCATAGTTGTTATAAGTGAGATTCAGTTTGTATTGAGTTAAGGTTGAGTTGATTACTGTAACCTTGGGAAGGGGAGTTATTGTTTTAAGGGGGCTAGTCAGTGTTCTTTGCAAGTTCTAAAGGGTCCAGGATACAATGGGGGATGGTCCAAAGGGGCAGAATAACATCCAGGAACAGAGTCAGCACAATAAAACCAGAGCCGTGGAAGGAGATTGGACAAAAGACTTAAACCAACCATTCAACCCCCAAGGAAATGATTGGTCAGGAATGAACGGCAATAAAGACCAACAGGAACACCAGAAACAAGCCAATCACCATGTGGATCCAAAGCCCACCAATCCTGGACCCGAAGCGGTGTTATAAAAATGAGGGTTCAGTTGAGTTCAGGGTTCTTTTGAGGAACTCGCTTCCTGGAGAACCCAGTGTGTATGCGGGGTAGATACACTGTGATTTCTTTTTGACTTGTTGCGTGGGGGTCTGAGCCTATCTCAGGCCTTTTATCTCCTGTAGCTCTTTTTAAATAAACAAGAGCCTTTTTCTCTGAAGAAAGTCTGGCCTCATTCGTCCATAACATCTTCATGGTTTTTAGTCTCTCAGAAGGAATTCTCCACTCCATGTAATTTTGTCTCAATAACATGGGAACCAGCTGGATCTCTGTGTTTTCGTACCATCTGCACGTGATCATTGACACAGGCACAGAAGTCCCACAGCCCAAGTGCTCTGCACTTCTGGAGCACACCCCCAAGAATGAACTAAAGAGTTTGAGCTAAAGAAACGGCTGAAATTGAAGATCACTCCAGATGGTACAGTTCTGAAGGCAGCAAAAATACAACTGCAAGAATTTGAGATGTAAATAAATGACAGTTGTATAGAACAAAAAAAAAATTAGAAATTGAGCATATTTTCTTAATGGTATTTACCATGACACCCAGCAGGATTTGATGTACTGCTACATGCCTCTGAATTTCAGTGGAAAGCAAGATCCAAGGCAGTGTCTTTGTAGATAGTATCTTGTATCTTTGATACAAGCTGCACATGTCCACAGGAACAGATTTACAGTCCAAAATCTCTGATGCTGAAAACCTGAGACACCCACTGCATGAATTTTAGGGAAAGTTTAGATCAATTTAACACCATTCTGGCCCCTGAGTATAGGAAGCTCAACTTCAGGGTGAAGCCTGTGGGAAGGTTCAGTCTCTGCGGCTGCTCCCCAGTGCAAACCCAGCACAGCAAGGTGGGCAGCTGGGAGATTGACTTCAAAAGCAGAGTCAGGGCAAAGCCAGTAGCTCCTAAAGTGGACACATCTCACTTGCTCTGGCGCTGCTAAGTTGTTCCTACTTACTCACTCCTCTGTGGCTATAGGAAGACAAAATGCCATTGTGAATTCATCCCTGAATTCCAGGCTAGTCCTAAATTTAAAGAAAATTGAAATTTTAGCTATCCCCTCATATTGCATCCTAGGTAGTGCCAGAGCATGCACAGAATCATTAAGTCATGGGATGAGCCATGAAGAAAACAAAAATTTCATTAACTATCCTGGAATCATTCCTGAAAGAAACTGTATACACACTTGTTTTTAATTATTTATGTACCACTACCACCAAAAATATTTCAGGAAATATTTTTTTAACTAAAATTGCTATTTTCCCCATCAGTTATGCTCAATGACTAATTTCGACTGTTCTACATGTCACAATCTCAAGCAAACAAAAACAATGGTCAAGGGGACAGCATGCAGAATATTTCATCTGGGAAAAAGATGGTGTAATACTCTGAAAAAAACTTTTTTCCCTTGTTTCTCCTCAACTACCATATTTTTTCCTGAAAAGAGGGAGTAATTTTTAAGGGACTCAGAAGAAATCTGTCTGAGCAGTCAGGGCTATACTTAAAAACATATGTAAATACCTATGGATATACTTGAGTGCCTGGAGTAAGTCATTCAACCCCAATTCATGAGAGTAGCTCAGCTCAGGAGGGATTTTGGGGGCTCTCCCAGAATCTTAAATACTTGTTTAAGTTATTGTTTACTTGGATCATGAATATTGCAGCCAGTCTGTTCTGGAGAAAGGAATCTCTGAAGAAAAACCACAGTTTTGATGAATTTCCCTGTTAATCACAGCACCTCAGAGCACACTGAGCCCATCACAAACAGCCACACAAGGCAAGGCCCCCTCTGGAGCCCACCACCTCCTCAGCACCCCTTCAGTGTCCAGTCCTCTGTCGTTAAGGGATGCTGGGTTCCCACTGGGTTGCTGTCACAGAAAGCAGTGCTAAATGAAAGAGCCTTCAGGTTGGCTCTAGGAACTGAATGAATTTGTCCACATACCTTCAGTGGAAGAAGAAACTGAGATTCTAACAGTTTTTCTTTTTTTGCTCTTCTTCATTTATAATTTACAATCTTTGACTCCTAATGAATATAGGTCTATATATAATTACATTAAATTTATGACATGTGTTTCAATATTAATCATTTCATATATGTCAAAACACATTTTGGAAGCTGGCCAAAACAATATATAAATTTCTGTAATTTTAAAGGTTAACGGCAGCAAAATACTAAATACAGTGCTGCAGCAATAAGCTTCTCATATAGTTCTTCCTCAAGATCCTCATTTAAATTCTGGTTTATCAATAAAAAAACACTACCAGCTTTGAAATTTTAATTTCCTTTTGAAATAAAGGTCTCATCTAGATAAAGCTGGTGTTGCTTGCCTCTCAATGCTCCCTACTTTCATTATACAGATTTTTTTTCATACAGCTGCTAAATCCTATTTTCACAAGAGAAAAAAATTTGCACCTCCAATCATCAAAGCAGCATAATATAGGCCTTTATTATGTCAGTCATGAATTGTCTTTCTTGTGAGCTCACAATGTCATAATATTCTTTCTGATTAATGAGGATCCTACAATTACAGGGTAGGAACTGTCATGCTGTACTGTAGAGCCTGTCTAGAGGCAAAAATTACTGTTAATGCTAATGTGTTACCGGAGAGTTAGGGTGGAATTATTACTGTCAGCAAATCCAAAGGGTCTGCACCCACAAGATGGATGGCTTTTGTAATTCCTGGAACACAGTTCTGGAAGGCCAATGAACTTTTACATGGGACCTCACGAATTCCCCCTTCCACTTTTTGCATGCTTACTGCGCCTGCTCACATTCCCTGGAGCACCTCTGCCTTCCTAGGAGGCTGCCAGATGGGGGTGAAACAAAAGGGAGCTAGAAAAGCCATCCTGGCTAAATGGAAATCTATCACATCAAAACAAACCAGTTTCAGTCTTCAAAGTATAATCAGCTTCCCTCATGCAGGTGAAAGGCAATATCAAATCAATAACTATTTCAAATCAATCCTTTAATTGTTATAGGCAATTTGTTTCCTTTTTAGTTGCTTACAATGCATTTTCCCACCTGTAATCATAAAAAAAATCAAAGTGATTTCACAAACCTATGTACTTTATGGTACAGCCAGGGTGCTTATAAAACCCAGGATATTTTCTATAATTGTCTCTGTGGCTCGGATAACTTAATCCTATGACTAAATGGGAAAGGGACATGACATTTTATGTGCTGCTTGAGTACTTTTCAAGTTTTGCTCTCAGCATTTCTAGAGAGTGCTTCAAGCTTTCTACTGTTTATTATTTTTCCACATCACTCAGTAGTACAAGCATATACTAAAGATCAAAAACATAGGACTTGAAATCTGAAAAACAATTTTTCCCTTTAGAAAATAAATACTCAGGATGGGAATGATTAAATAACGAGCAGCACAAGTGATGTCAAAAACCAAAGTGTCTTTGATGCTGCACTTTTAGAACACAATATCATCTTCCTTGAATCCTCCTCTTTTGTCACATCTCCTTATTTAATTTCATTCTAGTAGGATGTATCATGTTTGAACAACTCAAGTGGGGAGGCTCATTCCAGCTTCCAATATGTCAATGCCATTAACCAAACACATGTTTTGTAGTGGAAGAGACTGGTTGATGTAGCAGTACAGTCATTATTCAGCAGACAGACATCCAGCTGAAAGCCATTAACCCAGAGAAAAAAAATGACTGCTTTCAGGATTTGCCCCTCCAAGTTTATGCTGCTGTAAAGAAAAACATTTAGTCCCACACTGCAGTTCTCCATGTTAAGAGCTTTCTTTACAAAAAAGCATCCCCTTCAAATGAACAAATCAGTTTAAATATATCTCTTTGCTTGAAAAGGCAATATATATTTAGGAAATTGTTCTAGAAAGTAGCTGAAAGCAGAAGCAAATAATGGTTTAAGGGTGTGAACAAATATTACATTCTTTTCTATCACCTAAGGAGCTTCAAGCAGTTGGGAAGGGGAGAAGGAACAAAAACATTCTGACCTACAACAAGCTTTTTGAAGTTCTAGTCAAAAGTAATAGTCTGTGATATGCAGGAGGTCAAGAGAGTAGTTGATTCAGTAGAATTTCACTATTATTAAAAATGTCATAGAAAAGGTACTAGCCACAATATTTTAAGTATACTTAGTGATCTAATGATAGTCAACAATCAAGATTGTTAGGTAAATAAAGGATTCAGATTTACAATATGCTGAGGTTGCTAAAATCAGTGAGAGTTTATTACCTAGGTGAACTAGCATAACTAAGGTTATGGCAGACTGCTCCATTTTACATGGCAAAATTACAAGAAAAGTTCACATCATGAACTCTTAGTGACTCAATATATTCCATGGAACAAATGAATTGTATAAACAACAAAAAATATTAGTAGATTTTTCCATTGGATTTCTTTTCTTGGGAAGTTTCCTGCAAAAGCTCCTGAGGAAGATGAATAATCATTTATATTCCTTTATGGCTCTTGGTAATATAAACTATGGTTTTGAAAATGTAAATTGGTACACTGACTTTTCAAAACTCTTCAAGTCTATTTCTTTTAGAACAAAAAAACTCAGAGGGAAAAATCTGTTTGAAGAGCGGGAACGAACATAGGGGCTTCATAGTGAGTGGGACTTGTAGACTACCAATTTCAGAGCCCCAGTTCTGATAAGTGGCAGTAGTGAGTCTTTAGACACAGTACAGTACATGGCTAGTGAGCATATTCATGCCTTGCCTGTCCTCTAATTTTTCCTAATCAGCATCTTAAGTGTTCCTGAGCCAAAAGTTGTATTCAGGGCAATGAACAGCAGCTGTCAGTGGATTGAGTTGCCATGAACTTACCTGCCCTCTTTTGAAATCCATTTTGAGGGAGGAATCATGCAGTAAAACCAATAAGCAATGAGTACATTTTGAGGCAGAATAGCAAATGCCAACCATTGCAACTTCCCTCAACTCAGTACAGCCCCTCAGTCTACCAGACATCATTTTGAGAAATATAGCCTTCCTCTGTGGAAGGAGAGATAAAGAGCCTCCTGTTAACTCTGTTAATCTTAATCCAATTTCCATTTTAATCTAGCAGTTCCAGTATAAGCATTATAAAGGGCCCTCAAAATCAGCTTTAAATTTAGGCATTCTTAGAAGCCACTTCTTGGCTTATGTGTTCTTGTGTCACTGATGTCAGTGGAAATTCCTTGCAACTGCAGCAAAGCAGGCCTGGGATGGGCAGCTGCTCACCTCTGCTTAGTGGGGAGAAGTGATCCATGTCCATCTTGCTCCTGGCCTCCACATTCATCATCTGTACTCCATAACACAGATGTTCATCCTTATGGAACAGCATCTCATTCCTTTCTATTGCACAAAGGGATGAACAGCACAGCACAAACTTTTTTATTTCTGCCCCCACCCCCATCATCACAGATGATTATCCTGAACAATTTAATGCAGAAGATTGTCAAGCTTCATCCTCAAAAAAATTCAACCATTCCATTCCAACATTCTTCTGAAGGCTGTTCCACAACCTTCTGCAGGCTGCCTTCTTTTCCAGATGGCTAAAAACTGTCTTCTAATTATCAGCCTGAATTTATTCATGGGATCCATTTGTTCTTCTGCCAGTATTGTCTTGCAGCAACAAATTGTAGCCACAACTGAGTTGGGTTTGGATCAGCAAGTTGTAACCTAAAGATAAAAGGATCATTGTATTGCATTTTTTATAGATTAATTTCCCCTATAGTTATTTTAATAGAAAATATGTGGTGAAGTGTTGAGAAATATAAATTAATTACATTGATGGTTAGAATAATAACTTACAAAGTTATATGACAATAAGCAGTCTTCCTAAATTATAGTTATATTTAAATTATTACTATCTAATTATCTTTATATGTATCTCTTTATGAGATAATTATCTGTACCTTGTTAAATACATAAGTGTTCTACAAAATATTCAGTCATTAATCATAGATTAATTAAAAATTTAGCAATAATGTCCTTTGACGTTATTAGATAGAAAGTAAACTTATCTCACATATTAACCTGATGAGCTGATTTTGCTTGTTAAAAGAACCCTTTGTATTCTGCTGATGTCTTTTGTAGCACCTGAGCCTTCAGCCAAGCTTGACCTTGGTCATCTTTGGGAGCCATATTTCCCTGCTCCTGCTCCTCCATGGCAAGCAGTCATCCCTCACCCTGCTGCCCTTTTCTCCTCTCAGGCAGTCACCATTTGCCTTCTTCACCTTCTTGCGTTGCTGATGGATGGATTCAGAGAAAACAGCTGGACTCCATTACAGCCTTGTGGCTAGAACCATTCTCATGGAAGACAAATAAACTCCACTGTCACTGATAGAAGATTTTTGCTTTAAAAAAGTGCTTAAAAAAAAGGCTAACAATTCCACCAGTTTTCCTGAGATACCCTCCCACACCTGTTGCAAACTATGATTTTGCTTTGCCTTAAATTAAAACAAAATGCCCAAATATGACAATATAGAAAAAAAAGGGATATAAACAAATAGTGTTTCCTATAAGTCTGAATTGCATTTTTTAATAATGCATCAGCATTTTCTTTCTTTCAAACATTCACTCTTGAAACAGGGTAATATTTCAAAAGGTATATTTTTATATACATAGGTATCTATAATTTTATCCCACAAAATTCATAATATGAAGATAAATAGTAGGAGCTCGCTGGATTGACAGTTTGGTAATTTTTTAGAAAATTTTACAGATTATTTTGTAATAGGTTTTTCCAAGGATGTAACATTTAATTCCAACTTTGAGTCCATCATTTGGGTAAGTTTTGCACAGTCTCTCACTAAAAAAACATACCACCTCTTTAAGTTTTAAATTTGCTGTTTCTGAAGATGACAAAGAGAAAGCAGATACTTCCACATGACCATGCAAAGAAAGGCTGACCCTGGGCTTTTACAGTTCCAATGGAATATAAGTGGCCTCAATGGAATAAAATTCTAGAAAAGAGGTGAACCTCCCCTTCCCCCTCCTTCCCCCCCATCAATAAAAGGATTCTGTGTGTGGTTTATTTTGCTCCTTAAAAAAAAGCAAATCTGCTCCCCATGACAGCCTGGATTGTAAAAGCAGTATTTCAATTGGAAGATTAGTTAGCTTTCATGGGAATTAACAGAGAGTCCCATCATTCACAGATGACTTGGACAATAAAATCTGTTTTCTGTCATTAATCTGGCACCAACTGGCTGACTGGTCCCCTACAGCGAGCTGTGAGAGATGGGAAGTGGGGAACAGTCATGTTTATTCACCAGATAGTACTATGGAAAACAAACAGAAAATTATCTTGGGAAAACTGAGGACCACAGAGAAGTTCTTGTCCATTCAATGCAGAGACCAAGGTTATTAATGTGATTCCTCAGAGCTTTTCTCTTACCCACAGTTCTGGGAAGGAAGACATTTTCCTCTCATAGGAGAAAAGAACAGAAAAGAAAATATACAGAAGTTCGATAAAAGTACAAAGAATAAGCACTGACAAGTCTTTGAGGAGCTACTTATTCATTAATAATATTTACTTAGCAATAGCAGATGTTCGAATGTCAGCTTTTCAGTGGTTTAATACAGAATCTACTTTAATATCACTACAGCAAGCCTTCAGTATGGCTGTAGACAAGAACTCTGGGTTTAGAACCATACCTCTGCAGGAACCCACTTTAGTCCATGTGGACCCCTTGAGAAGGCACCAAGCAGTTGGAGAAAGGACTTCAAAAGTGGTTTGAATTTAAGCTTTGCTGCTCAAGTGCAAACAGTTTGTTCAGTTTGAAATTTCCAGTCCTGAATGCCCTAAGAAGGCTCATGAATGAGTTTGTTGGGCAGCACAGGGTTGCAGTACAGTACCTTAGGCAATTGTCAGAAGGCAGAGTTTGGGCAAATTTATTAAAGCTGGCTGAAAGTGAGTAGAACTAAAGCTGAGGTTTTGGCATGCCAAACTAGTACCAGACTTCACCACAGCTCGGTCAGCTGAGGTCCACTTGACACCAAGAGGTTTTCTGGCAGTAAACCAGAAACTTGTGTTGGTTGCTGCAAGGTTACAGATTTCTGATTTTGAAGATGGACAAAAGCTACCAAACCAGAAAAAATAAAGAACTTTGTGCCTGTGGAGCTTGATTCCTCTGCCACCTCTATGATTACATAGCTGTGAATGCTGAGACTCAGCTAAACCTTTCAACAGGACTCCTCTAAATCCATATCAAAAGCAACTGGCTAGTCACTCATCCAGAGAAAACCAAAATATGTGACAAATGCAACTTTCCATCCTATATTTCAGAACACTCTGCTGTACTGTGAACTCCTCAGCAACATTATTCTATGCTAAAAAAAAAGGTGGACATGGGCACCAAGCCCAGCAGTAACCAAGGTATTGTACATTTTTCCTGAAGAATAGGATGCCACTCAGCTCTGGGCAGTTGTGCTGTGCAGGAGCTAAGAGCCTAGTGGAAATCTTCCCTGCATGTGTAAGGCTCTCTGCACTTTTCTTTTTGACTTAATTGAGCAATTTTTGCCAAAAGTGAGGGAGAAGAGCTGCTCACAGTGAGCGATGGTGGTGGCCAGATGAGCGCTGAATACAAAAGAGGCTGTGACTCCAGGACCTTCTCCCCTCTCAAACACAGAATACACTCAGGTGGCTAACAGAAGCTATTTTGCTTCCCTAGCAGTCTTCGACTCCATGGTTATTCCTCACAGAAGCAAGGACTCCCACCTGATTTTCCTATGCTTTTTGGGGGGGGTTGGCTTCTCCCACAGACAGCCCATGACTAGTGACTGGTTTTCACTCAAGACCTTTGCATGAAAAAAAAAAGACTCTAAGAGGTTCATGCAAATTTACTTTAAATAAGTATTAAACTGCAGCAGATGTGGCTGATTTTGTTCACAGCACCTGTAAAGCCTAGAAATAAAGCTATTTTTTTTCTGTTCATTATTAACATGCACTTGGTGAGGGAATTTTTCAGTTCAGCAGGATTAATTGCAGCACTCTAAAGGAAATATCCTACAAAATAGCAACTCAGTGTGTGTGGCAGTGTGTGTTCAGTTCATTTCTTTCTAAAACCTACATAAGCACAGTAATGTTAGCCTTCTTTTTTTATTAAAATAAATCAATTTAAGAAATTGGAGTGTTCTATTCCAAGCAAGACAAAGTTCAAAAGAGAATACAGTAAGTATATCACAAAGGTACTGATCAACATTTTTTTTTCTTCTAGGAAATATATTTGTTGTCTTGGAGACTGAATTTTCACTGAAAAAAAATACATAAGTGAGAAAACAGCTTTGCACTGTGGTTCTTCTGGCACTTGCAGAATAATATACAGTAAAAAAAGAATTAAGTATTTTGAGCTGAATACAATTATAACCTCAGTTAAAAAAACAGGAAAAAATGAAAGGAACAGTAGAGGATGGAGTTTAAGTCACCCTTATTCACTGGCTTGGCAAAAGAATGTATTAAAGGTAGGAAAAGTTCAATTTTTTTGTGAACTAAAATTAAGTATCATAAACCAAAATAATACTTGGCTTCATAGAAAAAGTTATTACAATAGTAATGCTACACTCTTATACTGTGGTTTTTATCTTTAGGTCTCAAGGCTGCTTATAGTAAATGCATATAAGTATTGTTCAATGGTTTAAAAATGCACAAAGTTTGCTAATAAAATATCTTTATTTAAGAGTGCTCCTCATCCCTTTAAACACACCTAGATAAAAATGTGACCCACAAGGCCTAAATTGCCTCTTGCTTGCATGGGCATACAGATTTGCTCAAATTAATCCCACAGTGACCTCAAGTGAACCAAAACAATTGAACAGCCTAATCACATTTACAGAGAACATTAAAAGGATAAGGAATCAAAAATCTGGCCCAAATATATGGAAACTAATATAAAGCTCTCCTTTTTATTCCCACCCTAGATGAGAAGGTGAAAACCTACCAAAACAATTGGCATTGGGAACACACAATATCCCCGAAGAGAAAGAACTCTACTATTGCACATAGAAGTTTAGAAGTTAGGAAGACAGATATGGAAAACAAGCAATAAGATCTCTAGAATTAACAAGGCTTCCATACAGAAAAAAGATCTTTTGATTGTGGGACTTGCAGTCAACACCAAGAGATACTGAACAGTTTAAAGACAAAAACAAGATGGGAAGGGTGAGCACACCTGTGCCAATACAGAGTCCAAGCTGCAAGGGCTTTAACCAGAAGAAAACACTTTAAAGAGGAATCAGAGCCATCTAAATACTGAAAAAATAAAAGTTCCACTACAGACCTCACGTACCTTTGAGGGTGAGTCAATAGCAAGCAGGAGTTCCAGGCCACACATTAAGATTCTACTAGTTCCTTCAAGACATGTGTTGTACCATGCAAAGGAAAGGAAAGACTGCAACTAATCCTATTTTCTGCCCTCTTCAGCTGCCACCTTCAGACAAGGGCATATGCACAATGACTTGTGCTCTACTCTTCCAGGTGTCTAGCTATAGCAGCATGCTCTGCCCAGCAACATATTCCAGAAGACCTAGGTAGACTTTAATAATTTAGCTGAGACTAAATTTAGCTAACACTTCCCATTGGGGAGTTTCCAATTCAGGGATTAACTCTCCAGGGAAAGAAAGATAATATCTAAGAGGACATCCAAGCACAAGAGCAGTTGCTCTTTTTCAGGCTGTTCCTTATAGCATATTTGTGGGCAGATTAGAAATGCTTCTTAAATTTTATCAAGCAGAAATTACATAGATACATAAAAAATATTAATTACTATCTTCTAAACCAAACAGCCTGATGGCAACAGGAATCCCACATCCTCCTCTAATTGGTCAAGCCAAAGGTGTCTCCTATTACTGGATTCC
Organism: Emberiza elegans; assembly: GCA_024865655.1. NCBI lineage: Eukaryota > Metazoa > Chordata > Aves > Passeriformes > Fringillidae > Emberiza > Emberiza elegans. Next base: position 59,181,741 of record JALJVW010000206.1, read on the forward strand.
TGATCCATTTGATCGAAGTTTTGATGTCAATTGAACTGTAGGCCCACCCAAAGCTTGCAGCAGTATCTGGCATTTAGATAAAAGGCTTACAACAATTACACAAAAGTTGTTGAGGTCCAAAACCTTGGCCCATAAGCCAAGCAAGTTCTTGGAATTTAATTCTACTGGAAATCTTTTAGTAAGTAAGACTGGAAGACTGGTCATCTTTGTGAAGAGGATGGGTAAACTAACCCTACAAAACAAATGGATTTAATGTGAAGTATGTTTCCTTCATGATTAACTATGCAAACAAATCTATCATTGACTTAATAGGAGAAGGGCGAGCCTGTAAACTAGAAAACCAATTAAATGTTTCTTGTTAATTGGATCTTCCTTCTCTGGGAACAATATCTCTGATTTTTTTTATTCTTTTTTACAAATGAATCTGGGGGCTGCAACTTAGCAAATTCTTTAATCATGCAACTAACCACACTATCCATTATGTACAGCACAGTGCATATTTGATCAATAGCACTGGTTTTGTTAATGCTACATGAACTAAATAAGTGGGAAAAAAATCCTTCAAATTTTGTGGGTATTTTCAGTTGCTGAGTCAGAAAACAAAATAAGGTCTAACATCTGCTTTTATTTCTTGTTCAGTAAAGCTTGCATCTCCCTTCAGGACTAAGAGCAAGCAAACTGCTGCTAACCATGATAATTACACAGTACTCAGCATGGTGAGTAGAATAACATTGTAATTGTCCAAGGGTTTGAACAATTTGGACTGATTTTGTATAGTGTATAATTTACAGTAAAGATTCAGAATGTGTTTTCTTTGCTTCAAAAACACTTTCATCCTTTAGCTTTGGATTATTATGCATGAAAAAAACATCCACAATCAAATTCAATCCAGATGAAGAACATCTGCAAAAATAGAACCATTTATTTTATTGACACTTACATTTACATAATTTTATCAGTGTCTGATTTTTCTTGTGACAGTCAAGGTAATATAAAATAACCAAGACCCCACGGAGTCATTCAGACAAAATAAAAGTATGCAAACACTTGAAATTTTACCATAAGCAAAGCAAATTAGTGACAGTGACTGAAGCTGGGTGAAAGGACCCAAGAAAATATTAACAAGGTCTGCGCTTGCATATGGTTTATTTTCCTTCATGAGGTCAGGGCCAGACTCAGTCCTGTGCAGCCACATTTTAAGCCCCTCATTCTGCAGAAATCCAAGTGTTTATTTTTACACACTGAAGAGTCACTGTGAAGCAACTGGGACTAATAACAATTGAGAGCAATTATAAATCAGGGCCCACAAAATTTCTGAGTATTAGATGTGGTGGTGCATAGCAGAGAGAACAATGAGTACCACAGCCATCGTCATCACCACTGCGTGTAAGGCAGCAGCAGCACGACCTAAAAGTGTTCTAGCTTTTCTCAGAAAGAAATGAAGAGTTCATCACTGGGAATGTACAGTATCATCCTATATGAGACACAGACAAAAATCTTTACAAAAAATAATCAGCAGTCTTAACAATGGCTTGTTTTCTATGGCTTTTAAAGACCTATTTTTAATTTTTTTCTTTTTGGAATTTTTCAATCAGAGAAGGCAAGGGGGAAATAATGGGAGATGGGGGGAGAAAATGTTTTTCCATCAAAAACTATCTTGAACATTTTTGTTCTTGACTTGAAACAGAGATTTTGCCTCTCAGAGATTCCACTTCACTCTCATTTTGGTGAGAAAAAAAAGGAGACACAAAACCTAGTAGGATTTCTTTTTCTTCTGTTAATGTTTTCATGGCTGCTGTCTATAAAATGGGAATAAGAAATACCTACCCCAAAGGACTCTAATGGAAATTATATAAATGCAATTTATGGGCCACTTTCATGAAAGAATTTAAGATAAATATTCCAAATAGTTACAAAGTTATAGCATGGAATAAGTCTAGCAAAGAATTGAGCACTCTTTTGAAATTACAGGATTGTTGCCAAAATGACCTTTCTAATGCTACTGAATTCATTCCTGTTAGAGAATTTAAAGAGGACATCATGCCAGTTGCCAGGTTTATATACCCCCTCAGAACAGCAGTAGGCTAAACACTAGTTCCAATGTCTGCTTTGCTAAAAACTAGTCAGTAGAGATATGCAATAGACAGTTCAAAAATTTCTGCATTAAATGCCTTCCAATGTTTCTTCAGTCCTTAAGGTAATATTTTATTTCTACTATGTAAAACTGAAAAAACCACCCCCTTTTTTAATTAGCATTTAGTCCAACAGCTAGAGTAACTCTAAATGAATTTGACTTTACACTTGTATTTTCTATATCTGACCTTCAAGTGTGTCACACAAAGTCATTCAAAAGTAAGATTCACAATATAATTTTGACAAGTATCCTATTGAAATGGATATCATAGCAGTTTCTGGATATAATGGATCAGTGTTTGTTTATGCTTAGACAGCTTTATCCAGTACAATGGAAAGGGAAGAAGAAAGGGAATTTTAATATAAGGTAGTATCCTGCTTCTCATTTTTAACAAACACTACTCCGATGTGGAAAGCAAGGCTGTGAGCTCTTGAGAGACCTTAACAGTCAGAAATGAATTTTTTTTCAATTAATTCAATATTCATCCTTACAATGAATTTACACTGTAATATTACAAGTCAAACCTTCAGACAAATCTCAGTTGCCAACAGTTGGTCTGACAAACTTTAAAGCAGATGCTGCCAAATTAAACAATAAAAAGTAAGAAAAAGGAAGAAAATAAGGATTCCTGGCTTAAGGAGCTTTTCTCATCATTATAGTTCTGGGGAAATTATTTCCTTCTTGCACTACTTTCATCACTGCCCACAGCTCTAAAACAAGGTGATGAACCACTAGGAACAGAAGACAACTATTTGAGTTGCTTTCCAAACTATGCTCAGCTTCCAGGGCATGGATTTCAGTGTTCTCTTCTTGAGGGAAAACTCAAAGCACAGATGCAAAACCAAATGGTCCCAAATTGACTGCTGTGCTCAGCAGCAGTGTTTATCCAACACACATCAGACAGAGGACTTCCTGAATTACATCAGACCCACAGCATTTACTCAGCAGGAGGCTGAAAGCTCCTTCCTGACAAAGGAGAGCAAGACTAAATGAAAGACAGCAATCAGATCTAGGCACAGAACATTTTGGGAGATGCCGTTCCAAGGAGACATGAGCATAACATCTTTTCTTGCCATGAGCACTAACAGCAAAAATGTCACCATAGGCCACAGTCTCCTCTGCTGTTGTTAAGTGATTTGATTTACCTATAAATTGGTGTATATACAGTAGAGCTGCATATTCATTGTGAATATGTGTCAGGTCCTGGCCTCTGGTGTATTTTTTGCAGACTTCTGCAGCAGTCCAGGTGAAGGAAGCAGACTCTGCTCTAAACTACCAAAGCACATCACAAGAAAGATTAAGTCCATAAACAAGTTACAAAACTAAACTATTCACACACATCCTGTCTTCCCTAAAAGGATAAATTTGATTTTACAGAATACACTCTAGCCTGGTGCACCCAGGGCACAGGGCTCTCTCTGTATCCCAGGGAACTGATGTATAGCTCACAAAATGAAGGAAGGTACCACATGTGTGGAGGACAGATTGTGGGAGGGAACATCTCTCCCTCCCACTAAATAGAAGCATTTAATCAAGGTGTTTCTGCACATAACAGGAAACCAAATTTTAAGTTGGTCAAGGCTTACCTTAATACAAATAAAATAAATAACATAAAACATTTGCTTCCTTAGCTTCAGAGGCAATTGAGTAGGACTTAGGGAATATGCTTTTCAGACACCCGAAATCTTACGTTCAATCTTAAATTTTTTGGGGCTCTCATTTGAAGACTGTAATGAATCTCAAATCCATTCCAGAGAAGAGAAAAAGAATCAGAAAAACTGGAAAGTAAATTTCCCAAAGCTCCTCAGGTTCTGTCCACCTCTGATAGATTTTCTGTCTGGAGGATTTGACTTTGTATTTGCCTGGTATTTCCATTTCATTTCTTTAGCAATCTGAAGTTCTTTTTGCTTGAGAAAATTCTAATCACAAATTTAAGACATTCCACAGTGTTAAAAAAAATTTAAAAACAAACAAAAAAACATACTGAAGTTCAGGAGGTTGGGATCTAGTCCAGAAAACTTGATTGCAAAGCAGGATTTTATTTACGTCAGCTTTGCAGAAAGCAACATTTCAAATTCTGATAGAAGACCTTTATATCTAGGTTCTACATTAAGCAGTCTGTTGTCTGGAAAATTATGCCAGTGAAAAGAAAACTGTTTTCTTAATTATCTCAACCCATTCTAACCTCCATGGTATTTTTTCTTTTTCTTTTTTATTTTTTCTTTTTTAATGAGGCTCAACCTGTGCAGTTCAATATGTGTTTATTTTCTCAGAAAGGGGACGAAGAAAGGCTGAGGTTCTTTTATCATGTGATTGAAATAATGGAGTTACGAAGGGGTTTTTTTTGGAAGAGTTTAAGGATACATGCAACAAAGCATGTCCCAAAAGGCAGAATGAAATTTCTCACAGAGAGATTTCTCCTGATAACGTTTTTCCCGAGGATATGATTTTTCTGGTAGAGATAAATAATCCTTTAATGTGGACATTCAGTAATGGAAAGTTTAACACTTTGCTAGGCCACTGTTACATTAAAAGACTATTTCATGTCAGGTACCCAGCTTCTCTAAATCAGCATAACTTTCCTGGAAACACTCCAACAAGACTTCGCTGGTTTACAGTAGCTAAAGGGCTAGATACAAATCTTCCAGAAACAAATCATCCAACTAAAATAACCCTCCTCTCCATTCCTAGAAAAGCCTGGATTCATAGATACTTGGAATACACAGGAGGAGGTCAATACCTTTCTGCCTTCCTCAGTCATGAAAACCCTTTATTTTTTACTCAGTTTATTTTCAGAGAACATGCTTGAGGCAATTAACTTTGAAACCCATTTGGTGAAAAACTTCATCCTCCATCATCTTTCTCCTGCAGTTAGCTTTTTCCTGTTTCATGCAACATCAGTAGGAGGCACTCCATGCCAATCCCACCTATCCACCTCTCTAAACACAAAACTTCTGAGGTTCAGTTATGTATTTCAGAAGGGAATTTGAAAGAAACAGTGACAGTAGTTTCTGTAATGGCAGAAAAAAAAAAGGCATGAAACAGAGAGAAACCAGTTCTGATTTTTTTTGTCAGGAAGCTACAAATGATCTGTTAAACGAGTGACTGGCTGAAGTCACAGAATGCTAATCATCGATCCCTAACAGAGAAAAAGCTCACCAACTATGTTAAAACCTATTTTTTTATGTCTCTTCAGACACCACAAATGAGCTATTAGAAATAGAACATCTCTCCATAGCAAGAACAAAGAGTACCACAGGTTGCTCCTCAGCATCTGATTTTATCCTCTTGGAAGCATTTGATGCAGATCTGAAAGCTCCCATCTCAGTTTGGGATGTTCTTTGTTTCAAGAATCTGTTATATGTTGTATTATTCACTGGTGTGTTTTGTAATGCCAGGCACAATGCAATCAAGGTATTTCAAATTCACATGAAAGAAACAGAACATAACTTTGACTTTAAAGCCATTATTTTATTCCTGGAAAGTTGTGTTTTGAAGTGATTACTCAAACATGAATCAAAGATTGGGTCTAATGAACATAAATTTGCAAGATGGTACAGCAAAATGAGGATTCTGATTTTTATATATTGCTTGTTGCTACTTGCACCTCTGACTCCAGATTCAAGTGCCTAGTATGCCTTAGAACCATGATTCTTAAATTTAAAATAAATGTTAAATAAATAAACAAACAAATAAATAAATACATATATATTTATACATATATATATATAAAATTAATCTTTGTTACTTTTGAACCATGCAAGACTGGTTGCACACAGTGCAGGCAGAGAAGCTCCGTGCAAGGCTCTGCAGAACAGTTTTAAGGGCAAACAGCAGATTGAACCAGACAAATCAATTTTTTGACAGAAGTAACACATATGAAAAAAACAACCAAGAGCCTCAGCCACAGGCCACCAAAAGCATTGAAGTCTTTTTTGCTTTATAAATTAGCATGGATTATGACGAATATAAGGCTTCCATCAATCCACAAATAAACCTGTAAGGAGTTTGTGCCAAGTTTTAAGTAATATAAAATTATTAATTTACCTATTCATTCTCATTGTGAAGTATTAAAGTTAGAGCCCCTCATGTCAACATTTTCAGTGTTGAACATTTTTATATATTTCAATGACTTTTAAAAAGTCTTTCCATTACAGCTGTTCCCCCTCCTTAGGGTATGTATATATATGTACTTGGGTTACTGAAAGGGAGAATTGTGTGGAGAAGTTTGTATGCAATCCAACATTTCAGCATTTTCATAATTTGCTGGAGATATAGCTCAGCTCAAATGCATTTCCAGTGAGACTGATGTAGTTGAAAGCAGGGAGATTTTTTGAGCCTAGCTGCTATAACACAGCACAATTGTCCCCATCTGTTTAAATCTATAGTTTCACTCAGTGAGGAGCAAAGAGGCTAGAGTGTGCACACACAATGGTCACAATATGTGCAGTAAGGAACTTTATATGGGAGGCTCTTGTCACAATGTGTGTGAGACACTTTTTGAATCAGATAATCTCAGGAAAATATGTGGGGAGACAGCAGGGAACACCATCAGTGGAAAGAGAAGAAAAAGTGACAGTGTTGCACCTAATTGTGAAAATATTTCATTTGCCTATAATAGTAAACTTGACTTTTCATTTCAATTTCATTTATTAAATTTCTTTGTACAACTGTTCTTAGAACCATACAAGAATCTAAGTACCTTAAGTTAAAACTTTTTGTATAAAAACTACTGCTTCTACTTTTAACGCTTTGAACATTTTAAATAACTTTGACACCCATCCTTCAAGAACTCCAGTGTATCAGTTTTGTACCAGAAAAATCTGTCAATCTATAATTAAATAGTAATGTGGTAGATCCTATGGCGATTGGCTTGTAGTATTTCCAGCATTAAATTACTTTCTTCAACCTGACTTCAGTTTTTTTATTATCAAAAATACCAATCATAGCAGGAAAAAATCACTTTTCAGAGCTTAAATATTTCTAATATTACCCAGGCAAATTCCAAAGTTACAGAGTAGTAGACAGGTCATCTTCCATAGGCTCAGTTCTGTTGTACTTAATTATGCAGAGATCAGTGGTGACCTTGGTATACATCAGAAATGTGGATAAATGCCACTGACAGTACAAATGCATCTAGATTTATGCATGCAGCCCAATACACAAATAGACAGAATTTTTTTTTTTCTGAGGTTGTTCAACTTTAATTTATCAAAACAGACATTTTCACTCCCTTTAATCATCCTTTCTCACTTATGTTTCTCAGGCAGGTAATTTATGCTATTATTCACGTGCTTAAAACTTCCAGCAACTCAATAAACATCCATTCCTTCAGTGATAAATTGTACTAAGAAAAAAAGCACAGTAACATCAAAACCAATTCCCAATGCTATGATGTTCCATCAGAGAGAAATCGCTTCATTTTTTCCTTACAAAATAATCAGGAAAACAAAGAAAGAGAACATCCTAAAGAATGTAAAATGTAAAGTTGACACAGGACTAACAAATGTTGGTTAAAAATCTAAACTGGAAAAGACATCTTCACTGCAAGAAATTCACAAATAAACAGTGATTGCTACCTAAATACTTCAGACAGGTAGAACACAAAGGTAGAATGTGTAGAAAACATTTAAAGAAGGATACATATGATAAAGAGGGAAAGAGAAATAAATTATATGGCAAATGAAGCAGATCCTCTTTGTCCCACATTTAAAGCAGCATATCCTGTGAAATTTCAGCTAATAGCCATGAATTCTAGAAAATTAGTTCCATATATAGGATGGAAAAAGCATTTGCTGACCTTTACAGAAATTCAAATCACAGAATGATCACATATACATATTAAAAGGAAACTTAATCTATGAAACAGAGTTGCAACAAACAGCCTTTATGAGGAAAATTATAGTTGCACTCCTCAATTCTCCCAAGCCGGTCTTCAGCACTCTAAATCATTATGCCAGAAAAGGAACACAGGCTAGGGATCCTACTATCTTCCATCAGGACACATCCTCCCACCTTATGTGTGTGAGAATATTCCTACTTATTGCTGGACACGAGTGGAATCCTCAGAAGGACTAAGGTGAATTTTATAGATAGCAGCTGAGCTGAAATAGTTTAGAGGTGGCAAAAAGCATTTCCTATTTAGTTAAGATAAATACATGAAACCTAAATATCAGGACCACACCAAACACAGACATGAAATCGATACTTGGTTGTTTCTGTGCCTTGGACATCCAAGGACCCCAAAGGCTTCTGAGTAGTAGACAAGAAGTGCAGAACCTGTGGAAGATAAGAAACTGGAGAGAAACTTCTGTACCTCCATTTCTGGGTGGCTTCAAATTGCCAGTAATGAATATGCCTTCAAAATAAACATGCCATTAAATTCCCTCGAGAACAGGAAATGCTAAAGTATGCTACACCAGAAGCAGAAAATACAGATTAATTTTTCAGTTTTTATTTGAAGGACCACATCCCACCTCAAGCAGTATAGTTATGTTGCTTTTCATTTCTAAGCAAAATTAAACCTTGTTTTGAATATTCAAACATTACTGTCTCTGTTTTTAACTTGTGGTTATACATGGGCTTATACATTTCCTGGAAGACTTTTTTCTTGACATGATAGTCAAGTTATATAATGCCTTATGGACCACAGCACACAAAAAATGCTTTTTTAAACAAAAAGGGACTGTTAAGTTTCTGACAAATTTTGTGTGTGATTTCTAAGGAGGAAAAACCTCAGCTTTTTTTCTTACTAACAGCTTTTAAAAACATCTCTATGGTTGTAACAAGTTTGGATTTATGTAAGCAGTAACAGCAAGACTAAAGCACACCTCGTACAGAGGAAATGCATTATTTTCATTTTCAGAAAAACAAGGAGAGTCAATACACCTTATCTATAAGATGTAGTATATTACTTATCTACTTATCCTGTCATTATTTTCAATAGGACTGTAAAGCTATGCATGTTCATCTTCTGCCTCCTCAGTTCTTAAGACTTTGAGGTTGCTACTGCTGTTGTCACTTGAAACGCTATCAGAGATTTAGGATCTCAGTCACTCATTAGAGCAAGAGTTTTGGAAGTTTCCAACCCGCCTACCTGGCAGGGACACTCTTAATCAAATGGGGCTGAAAATAACAAGTGCGTGGGGAAATGGAAACTTTTTCCAACTCTAGAAAACTTTACATTCCCCATCTGTCTTTCCTATGTAGCAATTCTCCATGCTGGTGTTGAACGAAATTCAAGGAAGAGGAATGATGCTATTTTTACATAGAACTATGCATCCTTCTAAGTTTCAGCTTCACATTTCTCTGAAGAAAGAATGGCTCATGTGACTTAATTCTACAGGCAGCTGAGAGTAAAATCTTTTCTGTCATGCTTCATTGTGAATGACAATGCTTATAATATCTCTGTAAGATGTAATTTTTTCATGTCAATAGAAATTCGATATTCATAATCTAAGCAATAATTATCCTTTGTAAATGCCCTTGTTTTTGGCTGCCACTCTTATTCTGGCTCTTTAAATTCACCATCTCCAGCCTGTAGAGAAAAGAAATGCAGCTATTTATTCCAGTGAAGAGATGAGAAAAAAGATTTTTGTTTTATGGAAAAAATGTAAAAAGCTGGAGGGGTTAATGCAATTAGCCTAGTGCTTGAGGCCCTTCCTACCTTCAAATTTATTTCTAGTGTTCTGAAAAAAATCCAAAAATGTATTTGCTTCAAAGAGGGGAAGGTTCCATCTCTTTCATATATAATTTCATTTATTTGTTATACTTTTATCTCCTTGTGTAGGGTGGACTGTATGACTTCCTCTTTGAATAGATTCTTCACTGAAAATAGTTTACCTGGTTGGAGAAAGGCAATTGACTTCGATTTATTCCGTCTAACTAAAAGGCATGGCGTCACATTGTGCTATGTGTGTATAAGAAGTGATTGGTACAGAATATGGGGTAGGGTGTTAGAGGGGATTTCCTTTCAGCTGCTATTGAACAGCTGACCTAAAGCCTGACGACTCTAATTTGATATTTTTAGCATTATACATGTGTGTAGCTTTGCCTTGTCTTCTTACATTGTTACACTTAAGGCTGAAGGGAAAACATACTCTGAGAATTGTTTATCCAGCTCCTAAGAACTATCTGCGGCTACACATTATTTGCAAGCAGGTCTAACTCCTGCTCTTCTATTTAATTCATTACCAAGAGTTATGGGAAAGCAGACTTTTGCTCCCACTCAGCATACCTGTGCAAATTAAAAGCCATTTCAATCCAGCACACATGATAGGCAAGTGGGCAAGAAACGGCGTTCTGCTGACCTGCAGCAGGAGACCCCCCCAGTCAGACAGGTCATCTATGCCCCTATCTCTCCCCAGCAGGGAGCTTCCTGGATGCTGTCACAACAGGTTTGGCAAACCTTCTGGCCCTCTGCTGTTTTTCCTTTGTTAGAAAAGCAAAAGCTCTAAAAGAAGCACAAAATTTATACAGTTTACACAGTGAGGGGAAAAAAAAAATCTGGTCTTTCATCCGTCATACAGATTGCTTTGCTGAGGTTCACTGGGAATTAAGGTCTACAAAGCAAGATATCCCAATCACTCACCCCCCTGAAATTAACTACATGTCCAGCTGCTTCTCTGACAGAAATACTTCCTCTTTTCCTCTTAGTGTATCCCACTTGGCAGATGAGATGAAAACTTATCAGAAATATGACAAAAAGTAAGCAGGGTTATTCTCATAATTCTCTGATAGGCCACACTGATAGGTCCTCACAAAATGGTAGCTACCTCTTCTAGGACTAACTTACCTTTGCTTAAATGGCTCCCTTTCCATAGCAGAGTTAACCATCTATAAATATGGAACAAGTGCAATAATTAGTAAAACTGTGCTGTCAAAATGCATTGCACACAATACACAAATAGGATGTTTACATTTAGTATCTTTAGCTGAAAGCACAAGAACTTTGTTACTAAAAGGTGGTGCTCCTAAGGGCTTCTCCACACTCTAGCTTGGCAGGATAAATGGGAAATGGAGATGTCAGAAAAAATTAAACCCCTGCAAACTGCTTTCTTCCTCCTGGAAGTGACAACATCATATGCAGACTCAGGATCGGCCTTCAAATTTCACTTCTCTTGTGCAAAGTGATTTCCCTTGATCACAATGAAGATTCCAGAATCTGTCCCCAAAATCTTACTTTCCTGGCTCTTCCTCTCAGGTGAGCCACCTTCCAGCAAGCACATATCTGGTCACTAATTGGTCCCTCTGGTGGGCTTGAAAGCTGCAAGAAAGGCCATTATGTGAGAGATTCCCTCACCACAACAGTTCCTCTGCCTCTCCTGATTCTGACTTCCTCCCAGTGCTCCTTCTGCTTTTGATCTTTTTTCTGTATGTAGGCACTTGTTGTTCATTGCTATAACTATACATTTTGGTCTCCTGAGAGAATATATCTGGACAGCATACTGCTGTGTGTCTTGTCTCATCCACATGGCACCACTCAGGAAAATTCATCTGAATTATTCTTTCAAGTGGATTAGTTGAAGCATTAAAAGCCTAGCATAAATGCAACCTAAATTTGTTTTAGTTTAATATGTTGCAGAAACAAATTAAGCAAAATTAAATTAGTCCACGTTTTTGTTAGGGTTTTTTTTTTTAAATATGTTGTTTCACAGGGCTGTAATATGGTTTACCTAAGATAGATACCTTCAATTTACATGTTTGTTAGTCTGCACAGGCAAACCCTTATGTTCCAGGAATTAATATCCAAGACAATTTTTCTATACATGCAAGTTCAGGATCCGGGCAGTTTGCTTGATGAAAAAAAAAAAAATCAAAGCACACAAAGTACTGCTTTCAATTTTCCATTTAAGTATGGCTTCCTGGACCCTCAGTATCCCTGTATGGGGACTGAACTCCCAAATTCTTCATGCCTGTCTCTGACCTCCACTTTCTAAGACATTCTTCTCATGGAAAAATATGTATATCAAAAAAAAAATAATCTTCAGAAAGGAGGGGAGAAAGGTGGCATAAACTAAAGGAGTGGAATGTAGCCAGAAAGCAAACACAGGTGAAAGAAATACATTGTCATTTCGGTGGGAAGCAAAATCAGGAGGATCCTCCCTGTGTTACTTCAGTTAGACTGAACTAACCAGAGGTCACACTGTGGTGAAGGAAGAGAGAGAATAAAGGAGAAAGGTTAGTTATCTTCATACTTACTTTTAAAGTTAACAAATGTACTCATCTATGGAAAACATAGGGAGACCTGTGGAGGGGAGCTCCAAGAAACAGCAGGCAGGGAGCCAGGCTTGATACATTCTTACCAAAATAAAATAAACAAACAAACAAAACAAATAAATAAATAAGAAAAGAGAAGAGAAAAATAAAAAAAAAAAGAAAAAAGAAAAAAGAAAAAAAGAAAAGCCAGGAAAACAAAAGACCTCAGCTGAGACCGGAATCCCTAATTCACTCAAGGGCAACAATGTCAAACTGGAAGTTTATTACAGACAAGAACAAGTCCCCACTGGTGAAAAGGAGTCAGGTGCAAAACATCTTCATCTTTTCCAGTGATAAAGTCATCAAAAGTCAGAAGAGTCCATTCTTGTGATTCCTGTGGTTTTTGGAGGGAAGGTGCTGCAGGGGGAGCTGTGCACCCATCATTTCGGTGCAGCAGCTGGTGAGGGTAATCTGCTCCTCCAAAGGACTGTGGCATCTCAAGAGGAATGCTCCTCTAGCAGCAGCAATGCACCGGCACCATAGGGCTCAGTGGAACCACATTGTTGGTTACATTTCTGGCTGCATTTATTCTGTTGGTTTTCCAGCAGTTCTCTGAGTGCTGCATTGCAAGTGTGTTCCCAGATACCACCGTTTTGTCTCATCTGCACATTGTGTTTAATTTGAACTGATGCAGTATTTCCATTCTCATTTAGCACAGAAAACCTATCCTTATTCCAAGGTGAAAAGCCAAGCACTGAAAAAACACACATGGTTTAAAAACTCATTAACTGATGACTACACTTTTTTCCAAATAGCAACAAAAGGCCTCTACCAGCACAAAGAATGCCCAATTGAGTAACTCTTTAATTTATCATCACTATCAAGGAAAAAAATGTCTAAAAAATGTTTTATGGCCAGTCACATCAAAAGAAATTTAAATGCATAGTATTCATATGGCCAACATTCAACTAGTAAATAATATTACAACAGGAATGCACCAATAACACTTGTATATCAAAACTGAAAAAGTTTTACAGTGACCTATGAGACTGTAGAACATGCAGTGTGCCTGCTAGGTTTGTCAATCTAAATTTATGCTTCATTTAAACCAAAAAAAAAGGAGCAGAGAAGCCAACTTTAAAAATGCAGTATGTATTCCATTTAATAGATTACTATACAGACTGGATGCATTTGATTCAGTACATTCTGATACAGATATACTTTTCCTGCAGTGTGCAACGAATGTAAGGTAGAATCTAAGCTATAGGAGGAATATGAATGAACAGAAGGTAGAAACAATTGTTATGGTCACTGCAATCTAAGCTCACAGTGATTTACGACTTGGATATAGTCACCTAAAGAAAAGACTGAGTTGTTAACAGAGGAGGGTACTTCAAGTGATCAGTTCTACAGACACAAACTTAGCACAAAAATGCTTGGATATGGCACTGATGAAAACTAATATGAAAACCTGGCTGCAGCAACATCCATCAGAGTGAGGAGCCTTGACAAGACCTCTGAAATCCCCTGCTTCAGCAGAGAAAAAAATCTTGTTTTTTTCTGGGCTATGCTAAAGAATAAAACCAGGAGTTTGACCACATATTTTCAGCCAAATTTTGCTAGACAAGAAAACTAATAATTTAGGCATTTTGTGACAATCTGCTTTGAGTCAGGCCTAATAGAAGGCTGAAAGAAATCTTGTGATTGTACCAGGAAAAACACATAAGTAAATACTCTAGGAACATTATTAATGGAGTAGAAGAGGCATTACAGCTGGACAGTCTTTGAAAGCTTATTTGTCAAGGTTTCTGTCTTGCCCAGTTGTTTTTAATGTCACTTGGAAAAACTCTGTTTTGACCAGAGATCAGAGAAGACTAATTTATTGACCATTTTTCCTCTTTTTTTTCCTCAAAAGCTATTTTCCGTATTAGTTTAGTCCCAGTACTGTTAAAAGCATCCATTCAGAGAATCAACAATGGGGAACATGTAAAAAAACTATTTATTAAACATATAGATATAAATCAACATAAGCAGATCAAGCAGCTTTAAGAAGGAATTATCAGTGCAAACATATGACATTCACATTTAAATGAGAACATGGAGGCAACTTCTTAATACACTTTCCATGTGTGTGGTAAAGGGAATGCACAGGGACAAAGAAACAAAAATGTTCCCTCACATCCATCAAACAGTACCTTCTAGAAGCTAATGAGTAAAAATCTCTGAGGGCCTCTCCATCTCAAATTTGGTTGCTTTGTGAAACTGTTGCCCCCTTGGCTTGTACGCATTTGGGCTCATCAGTCCTTGTGGTATGGACCTGCAAAAACCAAAGCTTGCTTCTACTTCAAAGACAGATGGAGAAACTACTTTGGTGTCTTAACTATTAGCCTTGAAACACCATCTTTATCATGCCTGGGGTTTGGGGAAGAAGAATATACACCACAGCCCAAAAGCAAGATTCAGATTTTGCATGTTCTTATTAACTGAGAGCAACAAGAACACAAGTTGGTGCTCTATGTTGTTTCTTTGAAAGATAAATATTTTGAATAAGATTTCCAATAGTTTGCAGTAATAGAGCATTAAAGTAGCATATGTAGCATATATGCAGAAGGAATTGATCAATGTTGCCCTGATAAGCAGCAAAGGGTCATATCCTTACATTACTCCACCAGAAACAGCCTGGAAAATCAGCAGAACAAGAAAGTATTGGCTTATCATATAAGACTATTTCCTACTTTGTTCCTACTTCCCAGGTATTTCAAGAGGCACAGAAAAACAGATCTGTAAGAGAAGAAAAAGAAAAGAAGTTTTAGTTAGCCTAAGTCTTGACATTTTTTTTTGGTTTTACAAGTACAGCATGCATTTCTACCAAGAATCCTGAACATTTTTAGGACAAGTTTTGGTGCAACAATCAAGAAGAAATATATGGGAAAGTATCTTTAGGTTGTCCTATTAAAAGTCCAGAGAGAAGCAATGTACAAGTTTCCGTATCATCTTCAAATGTCTCCTGTCTACACCCACACATGTATATCATCAGGATTCTTTAGGCAGGATGGCCCCTTTTTACACGTTGATTACACATTAAGGTAGCCAGCCAAGGAGAATAAATTTGCCCAATCAGAGTCAACAAAGATAAAAGGTCTGGGCACAAATTGTGTGAGGGAGCTGGGGTGTTTAGCCTGGAGAAAAGGAGGCTCAGAGGAGACCTTATCACTCCCTACAACTGCCTGAAAGGAGTGTAGAGCCTTGTGGAGATTGGTCTCTTCTCCCAGGCAAGCAACGACAAGACAAGGAGAAATGTCCTTAAGTTGTGCCAAGGCAAGTTTAGATTAATTGTTAGGAAAAATTCTTCACTAAAAGGGTAGGCAGGCACTGAAATGGGCTCTCTGAGAAGTTATGGAGTTACCATCCCTGGAAGTACTCAAAAGGCATGGGGATATAGCACCTGGGGATATGATTAAGTGGTAAAGAGGCAGTGCTGGGTAAAGGGCTGGAATCAATGATCTTAGAGGTCTTTTCCAGCCTTGATTATTCTATGACTCTATGATTAACCCTGCTCTTTCACTGAGAATGTGGACAGTGGTTGTGGTATAGAAGGAGGACAGATAACAATTAAACTAAACAAAGATAATTTCTTCAGTTTCTTGT
This sequence comes from Emberiza elegans, assembly GCA_024865655.1. Lineage (NCBI taxonomy): Eukaryota > Metazoa > Chordata > Aves > Passeriformes > Fringillidae > Emberiza > Emberiza elegans. The sequence goes on from JALJVW010000206.1 coordinate 59,197,720, forward strand.
CCTTTTCTATACATTGATCCACTGTTGGTAGATACATGCTGTCCAAGCAGCCACCCATTACTTCTCTGAGCCTAACTCTTACTACACCAACCATAGACTTAAAAGCTGAATGTACTCCTTTCCTCCCTCAGGCCACAACAATTCACCCATCTATAGTAGGAACTGGCTTCAGTTGTCTCAAAAAACACATACGCTGCTAATGAAAGCTTCCACTCTCCTGCCAGACTTCCTCACACCTTCAGTTGTGGCATCTGATCTTACTTGTATAAGGCTTTCCAAAGCTGGAGACATCTTCTGGAAGGAACAAAAGCCCAACCAACCAAGCAAACACATGCAAACAACCACGCCATCCTGGTGACCAGTCCCTCCTTGGTTGAAAGTCAACTACTGCTGCTGTATCAGGGGAAATCAAGGAAGGTAACAGATACATCCTCTCTTGTTCCTCTTGGAGTGACAAATCAGAAAATGAGGCTAAGAGCCTGATGGCTAATTTACCACTGCCAAAGTGTCTAACAGAGACATTCTGCTCTTTTAGAGGTATCCCATTCCTTGCCATATTGCCATTTACTCTGTCTGGGCAGGTGCTCGGCGGGTGATGCTCCTTGACATCAGGAAGCAAATATCCTCCCTTCTGTGTTCCAGATGGAGAAAATGTAGCATGTGAGACACAACTGGAGATTCTGCATGGCCACTGAGGAAACTAGGAATGCTATAATGGTACACTAGTTAATACATGGTGAGAAAAAAAGAGCAATAGAGCACTGAAAAACAACAACAAAAAAAGTCCATGCATCTGATAGGTGTCTTCTAAATGATTGCTTTCCCACAAGACGTGTGGAAACAATGACTTAACTGAGTGTGTAATGGCCCTTCCCTGAGACAGGACCAATCTGTCTGACAGATGACAGTGAGCCCAGAAATGCAGGAGCATTCTCCTTGGGCCGTGGAACAATAAAGTCTGCACTAGAGTTACTGCTGCTATTAAGAAGAGGTGCAAGGCATTAATTATATTCACAGGAGAAAGAGAAGTAAGGCTGTGGCATAGCAGTATAATAGTATTGAGACTGTCATTTCCCAGTCCTAACTCCTCTAATTAAGTCCCAGCTGAGGTCTCCTGTTCAGGGTCTATGGTCTTGGTTTCAAAGGGACAGAGGCAAATAAATAAATAAATAAATACTAGCAGTTTAGTTTTTTTCCAAGTAAGGACTGCCAGATATTTGGAGGCATTTGTGGGTATCTTTATTTCAAGAGGCTGGTAGGTTGTTTTTACCTTGTAATTGTCTGCTGTCCTATTTTGAAATTAATTGACTGTGTTTGCTCCATAGAACCTAACTCACCTTGAAGTCCATCATGACTTGATAGATCTTAGGCTTACTTTTTGTATTATAACTCAAGATCTGCCAAAAAGTGAGAGCACAGGAAAAATCCCACCATTACTTTTCTCTACATCACCATGTACTAAGGACATCTAATATTCAACATAGGACTACTACAACACAGAACTAAGCATCAAGGCACCTTGTATGACTATTTTGCTTCCAGTTCCCAGAGTGGTATATGTAAATGTGGTGACTAATTCTGCACATCCTGTGCTGTTTTCCTTTCCTTCTTTCTTTTTTTTTTTCCGATGGTGAAATTGATCTACACATTTCTGCTACTTGATACTTTTAATGAAACTTTATTCCCTGCTAAAAAAAAAAAAGAGAAAAAATAAGCTCCAATGGCAAATTTGTGCTTTTTTTTTGTCTACATACTCAATGACATATTAACTGTAAACCTGCTTCTGTTTAGTTTGCTTCACAAGGACAATGCTACAAATTCACTTTTCCTTGTTCTTCCATTTGCCAATAGACTATTTGGAAATAAAAAGAAAAGAAACAAAATTACAAAGGTGAGCGTAAGTGAAAAGGAAGAAATCACAATTTTTGAGAGGAAAGGACTCTCTTTTCTTTCTAATATTTCTATTTTACTTCTAGTTTCTTGAATAGAGTCCATTCATGAGTTTACCTTGCTGTTTGCTTCCTTTTTAAATTTAAACTAGTTTTCATATAGGTTTATACATTTAATTCTCTTGGGCTTGCTGAAGAAATCATTAGTCAATGGTTTATACAACTGTAATTCCATTTTCCCAGGTTATTAGAAACTAATTGCATGCCATTTAATTAGACTAGATGATGAGAATCCACTTAAAAGTTAGAAATAGACTTACAAACTGCCTATCTTCTTCCTTACTGCCAAGCAAGACTTTATAATAAATCATTATTCCTTTTAAATGAATTTAGTAATTACAAAGGACTTCATTCTTCATTATATTCACCATGGCTATACATATTTCCATAAGTTATCTCATTTATTTGTACCAAGAGTACTATTAAATATAGAATTAATTTATCAGAGCAGGGTACAGGAAGAAGCCCTTGGAGGATATTCTTGGTAATGGTCTGAAACAAAGCTTTCTGCTTATCCAAAGAATGAGCCTCTGCAGGAACCCTCAATATTAACTCTCACACCACAGCATGGCAATGCAGTAGAGTGCTGAGGCAAGGGACAAGGCACAAGGTAAAAGAGTGACTCCTTGGCCACACCCTTTCCAAGTGCAGTTCCTGTGCTGAGCCTTGAACTGAGATGACAATTACTGTAACCTGGAGCATAGACCTCTTTCCCTAAGGAAATGAACCAAGACCTCCAATTTATTTCACATGGGCAGTTTAAGAATTATTGGATAATAATGGCCTTCAGTCACTGCCAACCCATGGTGAATTTAAAATAGTGACTTGGAGGGGAAATGCTCTATGTCATAATTCCCTGGGCACATGATCCCTTCTATCATGCCATTTATTAGGCAGCTTGGCCCTGGTACCACATTTATTTATAACATAATATTTCATGCTATATAGTCTGAGGTTAATAAAGTCTCACTAACAGCTCCTTTATGGACTACCCCTTTATGGGCAGTCCCCATAAAGCTCTCCAAGATTTGATTTTACAATAATGGCAAAGAACCTCACCATTTATTTTCCCCCATCCAATTTTAAAGACCCTAAAGCAATGCAGAAGTGGGGGAAAGAAAGGAGGGGGAAAAAAACATAACAGGAAAATAGTTATCTGTGGTGCAGTGAGAAGAAGGCAAAGAAAAATTACTATCTAATAAGCAAATATGTTTTCCCTATGTGCTGGACTATATAGTCTGTTGGTAAGTGCAACAACAACAACAACAAAAAAAACTCATTAAGAAAAAACCTGGATAAGGATGATAGTGGTTTTTAGTCGCCTCTTTGTTGCAAAGTTTCATTGGCTTGGCTTGAACAGACGTTTGATAGAAGGAACGTAGGAACTGACTGGAATTTCACCTCATACCCTGCAGGCTGCTGTCTTCTAGAGTCCTTTGAACTTCTGAAAGCTGAACAGCCTTTCTCTTGAAGCCTTCTTAGATACAGTCACAAGAGCCTCTGTATCTTGGTGGTTTCTTATTTGAATTCTGAATATCACTAAAAATTGCTGATTTTCTATCACTAAAAGAATCACTAAAAGAATAATATTTCCAAGGCATTGGGGATTGGGTGCTTTTCTTTGTAGAATATATGAGTTGCTTACAATTCTTCAGTATTTGGATTTAGTAGATGCTCATAACTTCTTTCTTAACCTGTTCAGTGTCAGAACAGCTCTGGAACATCCAGAAAAGAAAATAAACTAATAATAAATTTATTTAAACTAATAATAACTATAAACTAATATATCAGCTGAAGAAACTTCTTAAAATGTGTATTAAAAATAATCACATTGGACCTTTTAAAGATAATAAGACAGTCACAGCTGCAGGAGTGTGCCAGAAGGTCATGGCAGGAATAAGATGCATTTACCTTTCATGTAGAGGAAGGAGAAGAACAGCACACCCAGCAGTCCCCTGTGAGAGAAGACAAACTTTGCCTCAGTGCATATGTCATTCTGAAATAAATAAACAATGACTCTTCACCAAAGAAATCACAGTCCAAATAAAGGAAGCACAAGGAAGTGGAAAGACAAGCACTAAGAAAGAAAATTATTTGTCCAAGATCAATGTGAAAACTTCTGGCTTCTATTCTACACCAAACCTAGAGGAGAAGGGGTCAGGATATTTTTCAATATGGCCATTCCTTCCTCCTTCTCCCCTACCCCAAAAATTAGTGTTTAGGTGAACATGGAATTTAAGGGTTTTGGGACACAACAGGTAGATAATACACTGTTTGAAGAAAAGCAACCTATATCAGCCGGTGTCTTCTGTAATTCTAAAGTGGGATTAAAGAATTACAAAATGCTTATTCCCCCTAAATTTCATGCTTATGTATGTCCAAACACAATTAATGCTTTATTTCCTAAAAAATTGAAAGTTTTCACTGAAAAGTGAGTTTTGAGTGGAAAAAGTACATATCACTTTGGAGAGAAGGGAGATGAACTTGACGAAGAAAACAGTCACACATGAGGAAAGATGGATGGATGTTAGAGCCTGTGAACACTACATATTCTGATGTAAAGCCTGTATTTGAGATTTCTACCATAGTCAGTTATTTACAAAGTCAGAACCTGCAAACAGTGACAGAGTTCATAGGATTATAAATGCTAAAAGAGAAAGATAAAAATAATTGCTTCTCAAACAATATCAATTATTCAATGAATATTTAACATATGCATAATTTTGCTATGGGACATCAGTGGTATCACACAGTGAAATTTAAACATTTGCTTAAAGGCACAATAAAAAGATGGGATTATTTATATATGAAACTGTAAATTCATATTTACTGTAGTCTCTCATCCTGATTGTTTTAAGTTTGTAAATTTTGTATGAATAACAAAGACCACTGTATATTGATGCTGATCTCTATTATAAGAATTATAGGACTAGAAATCAAGATGAGACCCTGCCAGCATGACAGTTTACTGCACTCCAGCCTACCTTTCTTCCATCAAGTCTCTAATTTGCCAAATCCCAGTGACAGAATAACAGTTTATGCTAACTGAGGGCTTCAGTCTTCATATCTTTTGTGGTTGGGTTTTTGTCTTTTTTTTTTTTTTGGAGGGATTTTTTAAACCCGCATTTAAAATCATATAGATGTAAAGTGCCTTTAATTTTTGTCCTACAAATGACAAGAATAGGTATGAACCAGGCACATGGAACACTTTTAGAAAGAATACTTGCAAAAGTTTTACTAAAGATAGTGAGTGACTTTCTATGTGCTTCCTTTTTTGGATGCTCTCCCCCCTTTCTTCATGGCTTCCAGTGTTCTAATAACTGTTTTGAAACAGATGTTACTTGGGAACTGTCCATCTCCTTGTACAACAAGATGTTGCATAACTCAGCTGCAGTGAGAAATATTTCAGTTCTAGATGACTGAAGGCAGAGGCTCAAATTATGAGGCATGAGATTGATAGGAGAGTTGCCCAGGCCTGGGAAACAAGATATTTAAAACAGATATGCTTACCAGCATTGCTTTAAAGAGTACAGAAGGTAGGTCAATATATTAGAACTGCATTTCCACAATGCAACATCTATGTTATAGCACTCAGGAGCCTATACTTACTTTGGCATTCAGCTCTGCCTGTAACTGCATCTAAGTATTGATCTATCAATCTGTAGTAAACATTGCACGCAAACAAAATTTCATTTATCTTCACACACCTGTTGTCCATAATTCAGAGCCAGCATGTCCAAACATCAAACATTCATCATGTTTTTAAAGATGATTTTGTAGTAACAACTCATTTTCATCTTGTTTTTTTATTCATGAGAGGGTTTAGACCTCCTGAGCAGCTCAACCATAAACTGTTAACACAGAGACCAGCACAGCATGAGAGAAACAACTTCACCCACAAACAAACTCAGCACAAAAACAGGCAGCCCTTGTTTGCCAAGTCTATTGCATTAAAATATCTGTAAAAAAAGAAATAGGAAAACAAGAGTGGTGGCTTTTGCATGCTCTAATTCCAATCACTGAGAAGGAAAAGACTGTGGGTAGGTAAAGGTAAAAGAGAATGGAAGCGGTAAAACAAAAGGAATTCCAAAACAGAGCACCAAACAGGACCACTAGAAACTCATAGGTGAGAGAAACCAAGAAACCTTCAAGAAAAAGGAAATAAATACATGCAAAAGATTACAAGAATGGCCAAAAAGAACCCCCAAAACTAGTAGTGTTTTGCACTCATTTAGGATCTCAAGTATCACTTTTAGTAGCCTAAAGAGAGGAAAAGCAGAGACAAAGCACATCTACCAAGAAGCTGAAAGTGTTGATATTTATTTCATCAAAAGAAAAGTTTTTAAAAGCAGAATATTGAATTTATAATCATTTAGAGTCAATAAAAATTACACAGAAATAAAGAAGCATCAATAGCTCTGACATGTCTGTAGGTAGTGGGAGTAACCAAGCATTATAATTGGAGAATTAAATATAAGAAAATACATATACAGGTGAAAAAACTCCAAAAAATTCTCAGCATCCATTTTCCAACTATTCCAACTGGAATTCAATCTATAAGACAGGTAAAAAAATTAAAGTTACATTTGAAACCTGTTTTCTATTTAAATTTATGCACCACAATCAATGTTGTATGTATTTTCCACACTTCATTCCTGTTTATTCATGATACACTGGTAAGAGAATTTTCGAGGGCAGTATGACAGGAAACCACTTATAAGATAAAAGCTTCAGGATTTTTGATCAGATTATTATTAATCAATTGCATTAATCATTTTCTCCCTTCTAACGTAGTTCCAGGCAGCTCCACTTGTAAACAATTAATTGGAGATAAGCAAGGAAACACAGAAAAAATTTTAAAAAATGTAATCCATTAGGTACAACAGCTTTAAAAAAGAAAAGAAACAGCATGGGATTTGCACTGAAGCCTAGAGAGAGTCACAGCAGAAGAGGCAGAAAAGGCTACACACATAACTGCATTTCTCAGATAATGCTGAAATCTAAAGAATCTGCAAATATTTCTTATGATGAGGCACCAGTAGGAAATCACTAAAAACAAGGGTATGGACTGCCCATAATGTCCAGGTTATTGTCATTCTTCCAGCATGTGAGCAACACATCTAAATACTAGATATAGAAATAAGGGAAAAGTCACAAGAGCATATGTGAACCCATAAGATCCTGAGACACCCAAATGCATCTGTAGTTCCCTCATTGTGACCCAATGAGTTCCTGTGTGCTCACAAAGCTGCTAAGGACTACAGTTTTTACTAATTTTTACTTACTTCAAATTTTTCTTTTGTGGAGAAAAGATGCCTGTGCAGAATAACAAATGTGAGAGATGGAAAGGAAAAAGAGGAAAAAAACGTATTTTAGTGTTTGGACTCCCAAGGAGCAATAAAAAAATACTCATTTGAATTTCATATTTGAGGTTTTTTTCAGACTCAGAAGTGGGGAAGACACTCTTAGTACTAGTTCTTAGTACTAGTATATCAAATTCTCCTTTCCATCTCCCTCCATTTTGCCTTAAGAGCACACATCCTTTCCACATTCCCAGCCTGAACAAATAAGAAAATGGGTATCCCATCCTCACTGCTGAACAGTAAAGCAATACAGAAAGAAGGAGGAAAAATTAAAAGCTATGCATATGCATTTGAGTGAAAACATACTCTGGCAATGCCTTGAAATGATTAGGAGCAAGGCTGCACAAATCCACAAACACTAGCTCAGGTTCAGAGGCGTGCTCCTGTGTGCTGCCTCTCACCACATTCACATTTGTCTTGCACTGCTTATTCTTGCTTCAGTTCTTTGGAAAGGGATTATCCGAGGTAGTTACTTGCAATTTCAGGGGTTTAGACTCAGTGACCCAGAAGATCCTTTAGTCTTAAGTCTCTCTCAGTTGTGTAATTCCCACCCCAGCCATACACTAAAAGCTGCAGCCTTCCAAGTAATAGCAGGATTGACCTTTGTCTTATGTACAACAACATCTTTTAATGAAAGCAGAAATATTTTTCAGTATCCTAGCACTAAGTTGAACCACAGTAACTGAGCAAAATAGAATTCTGTTTGCACACTAGCAAAAAGAGGTAACACTGGCATCCAAATAAAGAGTTTTATCTATAAAATCTTTTATTTTAGACTATTAGGCCTGGGTTTAAGTTGCATTTTAACCATAAACATGGGAGAAGCTGTCCCAGATGGTGAATGTAAAACGTGCTGTAAATTTTAATGAAGCAAATAAGTCACTAATAACAATAATGCCAACACTGCTGTGTTTTTGGTAGATGTTAATAAAGCAAAATTAAAAAAGAGCATGCAGCATTCAAATAAGTGCTTAAGAAGCCCAATATAATTTGCTAATTCAGCTATTCACACTTTGATTGCACAGCCCCTGGTCATCTGCTCAAGTACAGCTGCTTCATGTAAAAACAAATTAAAAAAATTTTATTGTCCACCAGATGTCTCAGCTTGTAATACTTGCTGCTATAATTCAGGTCACCCAAGGTTCAAGCACATTTAGAAATCAATTGTTCTTGGATGGTCAACCTTGTGACAGTGGTCAAGGCACTTCAGTCCTGGGTTTATCCTGCCAAGAGGGGAGGGAGCACTCCTGTATTGAAAGAATATTCATGCTATGAATATCACAGGCACCCCAAAAAGATAATTACTACCACAGCTTAGGGAAAGAGCTGGAGAGGGCTGAAGTGAAAAGCATTCAAGAAACATATGCCTTGCTTTATAAGGTCTTTGGAAACCCATTAACAGGGCCCTAACAGACTTATTTTCTTTACTGAAAATGAATTTATTATTATTGTTAAGGAAAGGTATAAAAGCACAAGGCACGACAACCACCACTGCTGTGCACCAGCATTCTCACTGTTCTTGATGGGAACTAGATGATACATGCAGTGCAGCCAGTGCTTCTCCTCAAACCAAATGTAAAATTCAATGGAGCAGAATTATCAGCTGGAGCTAAAACATCTTGCACCAAGGGTGTCTGCTGCTGTGCTGCACAAAGCAGGTTTGATACCAGCAGACCATGTTTTGTTTATAGAATTCACAGGGCTGACAACTAAGGAAAGGCTGGACTGGAGGAAAGAGAGCTTGTTTCTGGCAACACCTCCTCTTCCAGGGCAGGAAAAGGGCATCATGAATGGTGAGAATCTGAGCAGAGCCAGGGACTCCTTCCTGAGCCATGATGAAGGCACAGCTGTAGCATACAGATGCCATCACCAGATCCCCACCAGGGAGAGAAGGGCAATGATTTTGTACAAGAGTGCACCACACCCAAAACTCTATGCCTTTACTGCACAAGATGCAAAAACCTGAAACCCCAAATATGTCAAGATGTTTCAGAGTAATCTTTTCTTTAAGCAGGACCTGTGCAGCCTGTCTTAGCAACACAAGCATCTGTTTGTCACCTTGTCTGATGATTTACAAGGAGCAATATCTTGACAGGAATATTTTCTGAGAAATTATGTTGTTCTACTATACCTAATTTACACAGTGCTGCAGAATACACAAAAAGTTACATTTCCTTCAGGCAACTACCTCTCACTGTACAGTTCCTCTCGCCACTGAATTTTTGCAACTCTATGCAGCCATCACCAGTCCCTGGCACTTAAATGTGCATTGCAATTAATAGAACAATTACTCGATTGAAAACTTACTCTCTTGAGGTTTACCACTGTTAGCCTTAAAATAGAGAAAACAGAGGATTACTCAGCTACTTAATGATTTCACATGAAAATGAAAGTCCCTTCTGTCCTAGTACACTGAATTTTTGAAGAGCTGTTAACGTCTGTGAAAGGGCTTTACCACTCAGCTTGGACAGATTTAAACCATCAGTATATTTGTTCTTCAAAGCCTGCCTTTCTCACTTTGTTCTCAGAGTTCATGAGTGTCTCCTTGCCCATGTTTCCCCTCAGCTCATATTTGCTTCTCTTCTCCCCACAGCTGGCCTGCCATGACGCCCATGCAAGCCAGTATATCAGAGTTCCCTCTGCTCCCCATTTTACCACCATGTCCCAAAGAAAAACCACAATCCAATGATTTGAGTGCCCTTCAAAACCTCAGTTCTCCTTAAGATTTGTCAGCCACCACTTATAAAGAAATACCACTATATCTTTTATCTCCCTCCATCTCTGTTTAGACAATTTACACCCATCTACATCAGTAGCCAGCTGCTGTCTCTGTACCCTTGGCGAGGCACTAAATAACCAACAACAGCCTGGAGGAGATGGAGCAATGGCTGGCTCAGTGACTGGGCTAGGCTGAAGACAAGGATGCAGTGCTGCTGGTGCAGGAGCTACACAAGAACCCTCATGTCTGCAGGGCCCTCTGCTATCCTGTACAAGGGGAACAGGAGAAAGGCAAAACAGCTGGAGAAAAACTGGCTCCCTGTGACTTTGGGTCACCCACTTCATCAACTTTAACATCTGCTTTCTGACACATCAAAGCAGCAGAAATATGTTTCAGAAATGCAGCGAGCTTACATCTACCCAAAAAGAGTGTGGAATAGACTCAGGGAGAACAAAATGCAGTGGCTTCAATCAGTTAAAGGGATTAGGCTTGAAGATGTTGGATCAAATTTTAATCATGTCAGGAGAAATCCACCTACATGCCCAGAGAGCAAAATATCTAGCCCTGGACTTGCAAAGAGATTGTCATTGCAAATGCACATCCTTGCCTTTTCCACACAGTTCAGGCAGGATTTGGTCAGTGCATGCATAGAGGCTTTGCAGCTGCCTGCCCAGCACTCATGCAGTGGCTCCCAGTTAATTTCCATTCCCTGCTCTCCACCTGGGCTAGCTGCAATTGGAAAGCTGTCTTTTCATTCCCATCTATCACAAGTCCCCAAAAGCTGGGACAAATGTTGGAAGGATTAAATCAAATTTAACAAAGGAAAAAAAAAGGTGGGGGGGGGTTGCAGATGTGGAAGGGAGAAGAGGGACAAGAGGGGATATATTGTAAATCAAAGGTGACGCTGGCGTTGGTGAGAGAATGATGCATCTGACTCCATTGATATCAGAAGGCTAATTAATTACTTTATTATACTACACTATGTACATTGTATCTAAACTGAATCTGCCATGCATTCACTCTTGCTCACAACTGCACAGGACTGCGCTCATCTCTGATTCTCCCGTGACTGGCCTGTGACAGTCAGACACACACACTGATAGGGCAAGGGAACAAAGCACCATCACTTTGGATAAACAGCCTCCATATTGCATTCTACTTTAGCACAACACAGGCACAGCAAACGAGATAAAAATAGTGTCTTCATTTTCTCTGAGATTCAGAGAATGTGAATCTCAGAAATCCTTGAGAAGATTTGTGCCTTGCTTTTCTCTGTGAAGAGAAATGTGGCAACAGAGAAACCCGTCCTCAGTGGAGCTGGGATGCAAAAGGAGTGAGCAGGAGCCTCCCAAGCATTTACTCTGCTACCACATTCTGTGGAGGTCCCAGTACCAGGCTTTTCATCCTGGAGTGATGCTGGCAGCATGCAGCCCTGGTGGAGACAAAGGGAAGCCTGATCTGCTCCGTGCCAAGGTGGCAGCCCCACACTGGGGTGCCCTGGAAACCCGCCCCAGCTGCAACCACTTTGCCTTCATTGGCAGGCACCAAGTGCCACTCCTGGCCATTGTACAGCCTCACACAGACTAATCCTCTCAGAGGTTATCCTAATGAATTTGCAGCTACTGGATTAATTGGGCTGCAAGCAGGCTGCAGCTGAAAGCTGACTGAAATTTCTCATACCTCTGCTTCTAAGCATCAGATTCAGTCTCCATCTATCAAACATTTTTTCCCCTTTTTAACCATCAGCTCTGTTGCAGACTCATTGACTTGAGCAACAGTTTTGTTTGACAAACTAAAAAACTTTATTTGATCTTTAAAGACTCAGTGTCACTTTTAGGCTATTGTTAGATCTCAGAGTTTCATTGCCAGGCAGACAATAACAGGTATTTTTCAAGCTGCAAAGACTGGAGTCCAGGGATTATATAACTGAGAAAACAAAATGTGACCCACATCTAATGGCTCAGAAAGTGAATGTAAGAAAACAGTGATTATTTGTTGAGTCTCATTTTTAAGCCTATTTCAGGACCTTCTAAACATTGAGGGTTGGACAATTTGTATCACCGCCAATTCCTTAAAACAAAATTTGTCCCCTTTGCTGTTTCAATTATGCAAACTGCACTGTATCTACAGTCATTACACTTCAATAAAAGATCTTAATATCTAAGCAGACATGCAAGAAACTTTATCTCCCTGTGCTTTCTTTGAGCATTTATCACAAAAGGTTATTATTTCCATGGGACTGTGCAATTAGATTTCACCCTTTATTGACCTCTGTCATTCTTTGAATTAGCCGTTATCTATGTTGTTACTAAATAGCTGCTTTTGAGTCTCATTTCATCTGCAGCTTCAGAGAACAGCTAATTCATCTAATTCAATGGAGCTAGGTCTTGCTTACACCAGCAGAAAAGAAGAACTAGGATTTCTGTTTTCTAACCTCTCCAGCAGGTGCAGACAGGTCTCATCTTCTCTAAAGTCCATGGAAGTCAGTCACCCACAGAGACCTTCAGACAGGTAATGTGAGCCAGCTTCTCAGCTGTCTGACATCTGGTGAAATCAGAAATCAAAACTGATCACTGCAGTTAGGCAACATCAGAGGATCTCACTCTCATATGGGTAAGAGAAAGCCATGGAACAGCAGGAATCTGAGAAAGCCTTTGGAGGCCAACAGAATATGTGGAATTATGCATAGAACACTTGAATATTGCTGATCATTTTTTTCTTCCTGTTCCCCTTTTTTTCCAAAATGCTACTTCTACTTTTTTCCTCTAGATTTCACAGTTCTCAGGTCTTCTGAGAGTTAAAGTATTAACTGGAGTTAATATTTTTTCTTCAACTAACAATAACCCCCTAGCCACACTATTGGTTTAAGGCTCAGCCCAAGGACAGAAACAGGGCTTGCCATTCAAATTAATATGAATGTGTTAGCATGTTTTTTTTTAACTCTAGGAAGTGTTATTCTGGGAATATTTTGCCATCTGATGCCAAATTTGGATTTAAATCCTGAGGACAACATTACTGCTTGTGATCTGACCTAGATGGTCCCAGATTGGGTCTATTTTAGAGATACAGGCCTATATATTCCATGCAAATACTCAAGTGAAAAGGAGATAATGGATCAAATATTCCAGCATTTAAAAAAAAAATTTTAAATGTCCAGATCCTAAAGAAAACTCACCTAGAGGAAAAGCAGACAAATAGCTATAGAAGAGGGCTACTGACAGACAATTTCAAAGTGCAGTTTCAGATTTTCACTTGAAAAATTTTACACAAGGAATCTCTTTCTGATGATAGCTAAGCACATTTACCTCTGTACAGCATGGCACACTTGGTAAAGCAGTGTAATGCTTCTCTTCCTTCCTCTGACCCTCACATTTTCCACATACTTAGCAACATGAATGTTATAGCACAAAAACTTCTAATAAAGCCAGGGCATAGGGTCTGGGGAAGAGCACAGAGTGAAACAAGTCCCTCCACAGGCAATAGTTTGGAAACCAGTGTTGTACAGATGAAATCTGCTTTTGCAGCTACTGCAGAGACTTATGTTTATGTGCAAAAAACCTCACAAAAACTGATCTGAAATACCATGCATGAAATTCATCAAGATACAGGTGGTTTAAATGAAAGTTTGACTGAAGATCCACACTTATTTCCCTTGATCCACTTTCATCCCCTGCACGGTAATTTTGTATTTTAACAGCAATAAGACATACTTCCCTTTAAATTAAAATACTATCTATTTCCCCTTCAAGAATATTTCATCTTCTAAGGCTACAGTGATTCTGAAAAGTTCACATTAAGTGTGAATCTGTTGCAGAAAACTCAAAATTACCTACTAGGAGAACCAAGCTTGCGAGTACCACATGTAATTTCAGTTTTCCCATATCTAGTGTGTTTAGAGGTTGGCTAATAAAAACCATTTAAGTAAGATGGTCTCCTTTTGCATTATATCTCTGCTTACTAATCATGGCCTTTTTGGGCAATACTCTGTTAAAATCCTGTTTTAAAGCCCCTGCTTTGTGAGATGACATTTTAATGCAGTCAGTGCTCATCTCCAGAGTTTTTCTATTAAAAAAAAAACCTGTGTCTGCTCTGAAGAGATAAAGCAAGAACACAGTCAGGCTCAAAACCCCTCGTAAGGGGGCAGAGGTTTAATGCTAATGTTTCTGTTCTCTTTGCTTTTTCATTAAGTATTTTCTTAATTCAAAGCCCTTTTTGTTTTGCTTTTGTTTAACAGAAGCAAAGCATTTGATCTGCTGCACCCTTTATACCTGGTCAGATATAAATCCCTCTCATCCTCCATCACCACAGGACTGCCTGCAATCCTCATCAATCACTGGTTCTGCCTTGGTACCCATAGGGAGTTTGCACAGCCTGAATTTCTATTAGTTCATACAGTGCATTTCCTTCCCCACTCTCTGCCCACACTTTGTCAGAAGATGTCTGTTGGCTTGCATTGACGAGGATATTTACAGCCCTGGGGAAACTTTTTTCCTAAGCTTGTCTGTGCAAGGTGACACTTGACATGCTCAGCGCCACAGTCTAAGCACAGCTGGGCAATTGCTGCCCAAACATGAATACTCATGATAGATGAGTTTATTTAAAAGCTGTATCTGATACTGATGACTGGCTAAAAACACGTGCCTCACCAGCATCACAAGAGAGCTGCCAGGCCAGTGAAACACCAACCATCACTCATCAGCAGGATTTGAAACTTGGCTAATAGTTAACTTTCCGACCTATTACTCTGTTTTTGTGCCAAATTATGAAAGATGATGGGGGCACATTGAAGTCACCTGATGGCAAACATATGCCAAGATTTACTTGCACTTCTCGATGTTGTTGTCATTCCACTTGAACACAAACAGTTGCATGGAGAATAAAAGAAAACCAGAGCTCATTTGCACACTGACTTTGCTGTGCACTTCTGCAGACACGGCCTTCTTTATAAGAGTCCTCCTACAAAACTTCATTCATTCAGCAGCTAAACATCAGGGCTGATTGTGCATCAGGCACCAGGCTAGCATGTTGAAAGGTGATTCATTCTTCTTAGCATGGCACTAGAAGTGCCTCTCTCCATGATTAATACAGAAGCACCTGGGTCAGCAAACTTGTGAATGGCTAAAGATAGCAAAGCTGAACACCTGCCTCAGCTCTGTGGCTTAGAACAGCCAGGGATACAAACCAGCTGTGTAAAAACCAGTGCTGCTCTCCAGAAAATTTGTGAGACATTGGCTCCCACAGTCAGACCCATTTCGCTCACCCACTTTACTAAGTGAAAGTAAGAAGGACAATTAAAGGAGCATCAGTACCTGGCAGGAGCACAAGCACAGCAGCCAAAACATGAGCAGCTCCAAAAGGAAGCACCCAGACAGCGTGGGGACAGCAGGACCTTTGGGAAGCTGAATGGCCAGCACACCACCACCAGAGCAACCTGCATGGCAAACGCTCATCTCTTCCTGCACCTGTGTGTTGCAGGGATGATGGATGCTATCCACCCATGGCAACAAGATTCAATTCCACTCTCCAAGGCTGTGTCCCTTGCAAATGCAGAAAATGAATTAGAAGTAGATCATATTACAAGATATCAGGCCCTACTTGGCAAAATTTTCTTGAAACTTCTTCAATCTCTAAAATTATTGCCTCACACTCTTAAGGAAGAAACACCCCAAGTGACAGAAGTAATAAAAAAATAATTTCTGTTGAGTTTTTCCTCCCAATACAGAGAAAAATCTCTATAAAAAGTAGGTGGTAATAGTCATTTAATAAAATGAGTGCATGAAAGAAAAAAATAAGCATGCAGCTTCTTTAGCATGCAGTGTACACTGTAGGTAAGTTTACAATGGTCATTTTGGTTTTTTTTAACTCTGGGAAATATGAAAGAAATTGCAATGGTGTATAGGAAAGGCCTAAGTATGGGGTTTTCCTTTAGCTTTATCTCTAAAATAAGCACAAAAATAAAACATTGAAAATGGCTGTATTTTTAATTTATCAACTAAAAGAAAGACTTAGCAGCAGGTAATGGTAGTTAAATTAAATTAATAGAAAATTCTGTCAAGTCTATCAAACTGAAAAATGTATGACCTAACATTCCTAAGCCACCATCTTTCTATATGTCATGAGCCCTACTTTTCCTTAAAAAAGAAACAAAAAACCAAAACACAGACAAAAAAACCCACTACCAAAACAGCTAATAAGGAAATCAAATCAAACCTTCTCTATTTTTAATGTGCTTATTGAATTTTATCTGTTTTATCACACGATCCCACTAAACTGATCAAAACTTTCAAAATCTTTCAGCAGATTAAAACTGCTTCATGAATTAGCTAAATAAACATCCGTGAATTGTCTTTTATCAGTTACTGCTTGTTCCTCTTTCCCTCCTGTTTGCTCAATACTAATAATTTAATCAGGAAGACAACCTATTTATAGGAAATGGAAGAGATATGTGTTTCCACAGTGTCTAATTAAATAAAACTAAACACTGCATTTTCTGGAAATTTTCTGCAACATTTGCAATGAAATGTGTTCTTTTGCTTAACATTTCTTTTTCATAAATCTGTTTTAAACACTTTCTCAGATTTGGTTCATCTAAGACATGGAATGACAAATCATTAATACTATCACATTACTAGTGTTACTTTCATTGTCTTGATGGATGTGACTGAATACCAAAGCAATTTCAGAACCTACCTTAAATCTCCAAATCTTGAGTTTGTGAAAGTAGCTGCTGTGGAGAACTTTGATTCTTTGAATCCTAAAAAATAGAAGGAGCACAGAATAAAATAAAAGCAAAAGACTAACAAATGTTAAAGTTTCTAAAATATTTGGGGAGAAGGTAAAAAGCAGTAAGACATAAAGACAAAGCAGTTTATGTTTTGTCCAGGATGTTCTACTCATCATTACAGGTACCCCCTTAAAAACACTTAAATAAAGAGTTTCTGATATCTGCTTTCTTTGGGAGAACTGCTAATAATGAATATGAGATCTCAGAATTAACCTAGTCAGAAAATATCTTAGCTCATTATTAAAATCTTAGGTGACATGAGGAGATTTACTAAAATTATGCTCAATAGAAAAGCAAAAGTATATCACAAACAACAGGAAACTTTAATTTTCATTTCAAGTACAATCATGGATTTTTTTGGAGTATGTTTAGCCAATCAGAATAGTCCTAATACTGCAATAAAAATAAATATAGCTGACCACAATTCCCTGCAACACCAGGAGTCTATGGATGTGATTATAAAACAGATTTCTACTAATATGTAAGTACACAAGAAATAATGAAGTCCAAAATCAATACTGGAATTTACATCTTCATCAGAATTAATATTGCAAAAGACTCCCAAGTCTTTAATAGAATAAAAGCTGTGGTGGTGTTCACAGGTGTCTTAGGATGAGGGAAGAGACAAGGATCTGACTCCATGTTTCAGAAGGCTTGATTTATTATTTTATGATATATATTATATTAAAACTATACTAAAATAATAGAAGAAAGGATTTCATCAGGAGGCTAGTTAAGAATAGAAAAGGAATGGACCGATAACAAAAGCTTGTGTCTCGGACAGAGTCTGACCCAGCTGACTGTGATTGGCCATTAACTAGAAACAACCACATGAGACCTATCACAGATCCACCTGTTGCATTCCATAGCAGCAGATAACCATTGTTTACATTTTGTTCCCAAGGCCTCTTGGCTTCTCAGGAGAAAAAATCCTAAGGAAAGGATTTTTCATAAAATGTGTTGGTGACAAAGAACCAAGACATAGGTATTTCCATGTCTGAAAAGTCATGGTCTGATTTGGGGTTTTAATTTCTTCAGCTTCACTGCTAATTAAAACCTTCTAGAGCTTTCAAAAATTATTTAGAAGTGAGATGAAGAGGCAACATGACCAGCACATATTTTACTTTTAGCTCCAAGCCCATCCACGGTTTTCAAAAACATCTTAGAAGGAAGGAACATGGATGATATATGGAATGGAGTGGTCACACCAGTAGCTGCTAACAGTGCCGACTCAAACATCAGTTTGTTCCCATGGGCTGAGCAGCCAACTCAAACTGAAAATATCCCCCAAACAGAGGTTAAGAGATGATTCATCCAGGGGAGAGTTAGAAGGGATTTAGATATACACAGGAAGGGCCAGCAGCAATCAAGTCATTGACCCAGACATGCCCACATGTCTGCTACCTGAGGTGCAGCCTAAGTGATCTGAGATGTAGTTTCAGTCCAAGAGCAGAGCCTAACAAAGACAGGAGACTGATAAGTTAGGAGCAGAAACCAAGTGCAATGGGACTTTTCCTCCAACCACTGCAGGCAAGTGAATGTCAGCAGAGTGCACAGCAGTCGCCTGAAGCTCTCGCATTCAACCCTATTGTGCTGAAATGTCAAACAGGATCTTTGCCACTGGCACAAACATTTTAGAGAAGCTTCAGGGAATATACTACAGTGCTTACATCTCTGCTGGTTCTCATCTTGCAACACAGGAAAGATCCCTCAGAAACAAACACAGTCTGTGACTTGTAGCAAACACTAGGATTGCAGCTGTGAACAGATGAGGTTTGGGAAGGAGGGAAAGAAAATCAAGGTTTGAGAAATTAGAGAAAGGTCAGTCAGATGCTTACCTTACACATGCAGTTCTTTCAAAACAAACCAGTGCCACATGGCACTCTTAAATATATAAATAACAGCTTTCTCTCTGCATTTATAGTCTCATATCCAAAGTTCCCAAGGAGTTACAGAAGTCAGATGTATGGAGAAGGGAGTGACACCAAGGCCCAACTCAGTGTTAAAAAAAGAACTACTTCTCTTTGGCTCTCTTTGTGCTTATCTGGATGGTGATCACATTAAATGGCAGAAGACAGCAAAAGGGCACTCCAGGCAAATCCTGTTTCATAGTTTCTTGGCCTGTGGGAGATATTGCTCCCCAAGAAAGCATTCTTTAGAGAATCAGTGCTCCCCCTCATAATCAAACCCAGTAAACTTTGAGGCAGTGTACAATGCCTCATGCAACCTTTGCAGAAGATACAGGTTCCCACAAATGTGAACAAATAGAAATTATCAACGTAATAAATGCAATACTAATATCCAAGAGGATAGCAAAGGGAAAATACTGAAGCAATGTCTGTATTTTTCCCAGAAGGTGGGAACAGCAATTTTTTAGACAAGCTTTACCAAGAGGACAACAGATTACAAATATGCAAGCACATGTTTAGAAGGCAATGTGATGTCCTGAAAAGATAGCCAGCTTTGTTACTTTTTCATCCCTTGTAAAGAATGTACATAACTGTGGTAGGATTGCTGAGAGCTGTGAGTTAAATGGAGCTATACATAAAGCTAATACAAGTTGTGCTCTCACAATTTGAATTAAGTAGAGCGGAGTGCACAATGTGGCTAATTGCATTTATTCTTCCCATTATACTCACATATAATTTCATTTCATCTTAAGAGCTGAGTTGAAAAAATGTAAAGACTATGCTAGTTTGTATTTTGTTAGCATTTATTTTATGAACTGCATTCTTGGACTACATTTTACTGCTGTCAAGAACCACAAAACCTTAGAGAGAAGCTGCACAGATTTTTTTCCTTATTTTATGCTATTGTGGCACTGTAACAAGAAGTATTAAAATGGACAAACATTGCTTCTCCATTTAAGGTTTTGTACAATTGTTGCACAGTGAATGACACCCAAATAAATTCCTTTCCCCCACTTTAACTCTGGCAGATATAACAGATTGAGACACTGCTAGACAACTACGAGACTGAAGTAATTAAACAGTGTAATGTTCAAACAGCATTTTAGAGTCAGCAATTAGATCACTCAAATTAGATGCTTTATTTGCCCAAACATGTCTGTAAAACTCATCAAACAAAAGGCTTCATTTACAAACAATACAGCAGCAGACTCTCAAAGCCCAGTGCTGGAGCACTGCAGACCACTGCCTGCAGTCAGTGCCCCAAGAGATCCACCACACTGCAACATGGGCAAGACTGATAAACACCCCAGAGCCAGCCCAGCTCCCTGCATTTACAGTGGGCACTCAAATCGTGTGTGCAGGCTGTACCTCTAACTGGATCACTACAGAGTTCTGAGGGAGGAAAAGAGAACCTTCAGGAGCACAGGATGATCTGATCAAATGTGTTTATTCATCTTTTGAAACATCTTTGAATCTTAAATTAGTCAGTCTCATGTTTCTGAAACATCCCTGTTCATGGCCTTGAAAGCTGAAGTCTTTGAGCCTAGTCAGAGGGAACACAGAGAAAAAGCAAAGTCCACAATGTCTTTTCTTAATTTTGTGGTTGTTGTTGCAATATATTTGAGAGAACAGTATCATAATAAAAATAACATTCCACTGCATGCTCAGCTTCAGACCTCCTGCAGTGTGCTAAAAAGATGAAAACTGATATTCCCATGAGTCGTCTCTGTAGTCCATGTCCACTTATTATCTAAGAAATGGTATAAGTCAATCCACTGTGTAACACACAAACCTTAAAAAAACTGCCACATGACAGATTATAGCATCCATTATTTAACACTGAAAAATCCACACAATTAAATTAATTAAATTGTCTGTACAGCAGCACAGGAGACATGTCTTTTATATTCCACCTGTCTTCAAAGACCAGTGACCTTTGGTTCTCTTTTTCTCTCCTCAGGTTAAATCTTAAGGGATGTATTTTCGTCATTACGCTCTCTGTGGTGGAAAGGCCACTTTCCAGAGAAAGCCAAAGAAATTATCTGAGAGATCACAGAAAAACTTTCAATCCACTCTTTAACAATGCAATAGGAGCAATGCACACCCTGTATCTTAGATAAAAAAATGTCTCCCCTAATTAAATAATGTTAAAATCCATGCAGATATATTGTAAATAGTTTATCCTAATGCTGACATTAACTACTCAACACATTGTCTATGTAAAACAGACTGAGCCTGTGTATTGCTTTAAACACAAGCACCCAGCCAAACAAAAGAGCACAATCCATTCAGAGACAGAATATTGCACCACCACAAAACAGGAGGAAAAATTAAATTCTGTGTTGGCCATGAAAACTTTTTATGAAACGTTGTCAGAGCATTGTTGAGTCAGTTATAATAGCCTGCTATTTACAATGTAACTCCATTCTCTCCTGAAGCCCACAAGCTAAAAATGTTCCACCTCTCCATAACTTTAGATAGCTGATAAAGGCACAGCCTGGGTACATAAATCATGTCCATTATCAGCTAGTTGTGGATTTAAGAAACAAAAATCACATCCAAATCACAAACAGTTTTTACACTGATTTCAGTGGGTTTGGAACTAGATGTTAAAATAGTTCTCTTTAAATTTAAATTTATTTTGAAGGACACAAGCTTATAGGAACTGCAGCAATAAAAACAGCAGGAATAAATAATGGGACCACTTATAAATAAGAGTGTTGGAATTGTCTGTGGAAAGAAGTCTGCCTTTATTCCTTCTTTCCTGGGACAGGTAATAGCACTTGCCAAAGCAAAGCTTCAAAGAAAAACCTGTAGCAGAGGGGCAGGGTTTTTTTGTGAGAATACTAAATCTAGGAGCACCATTCCTAAACCCTTACACACACACAGTAATAAGATCAAGGGCAGTAACATCCTTGCCTATAACTAGCACATTCCCAGGTTGTGGAAACCCAGGGCACTGGGAATATTTCTTTGTCTGTTCGGGGGTGCCCTGACCCATGGAGAAGGTTTCCTAGACTTCAAGAGAGACTAGAATCCACAAAAGTGTGAAATAGATTATAGAGAGTGGTGTAGGTGTATCACTTGGTGAGAAATTTAGGTTTTGGGATTTTTAGTATGTTGGGGATGGAAGCAAGATGGAGAGCACAGGGTGTCATCCTGGGGTTTTTTTTCCATGCTTCTTTTTCCTTCTTCTTCATGGGTTTGGGGGGAATTTTGTAATTGGGCAGAAAAGTCTGCATTGCAGGTTCCTTGGGATCAGTTATTGGATTAAAAGGGAAAATAATCAAGGTGTCAGTCCTTAATTGGATAGTTTCATCTTAAAAGACCTTGTAAAAAGAGATTGTTGGCCATTTTGTGACTTCTAATGAAAAGCTGCCAAACTCACAGTTGTGAGACTGTTTTACTGATAAAAAATAATAAAAAATTGAGTCCAAACATGAACTCCTGTCTCAAGTACCTTCAATACCTTCAATCCAGACCCAGAGAAACCAACAACTGGGATCCCCACACCAGGTTATTGTGATAGCAATTTTTATTGTGTTCCTATCAAATTACTCATATCTCCTGGTGGCTGGAAAATGGGATGTACATTCCCTTTTCTCAAGGGAAAGAAAGCCACTCACTGAAACCATCAGAAAATTCACAAAAGACAGAAAGGAGAAGCTAAACTGAAGGCAATGGCAGCAAAACCAAAGGAGAAATCTAGGACTCATCGAGGTCCCAGAAGTGGCCCAGAATCCCTGTGGACCCTTTGAGTTGTTTGTTGGTAAGGGAGCTGCTGCTGTTTCTGTGGCACAGCTTTGCCAGTTACTCTGGCACAAAACACAGCTCACCTTTGCTGGGGTTCCCTCTCCTACTGCAGCATGTTGGCTCAGGAGAGGCACTGCAAGCGGCCTGGTGCTGAGTACATCTGGCCTCTCCAGAAGAGAAGCTAGAAAAGAAAGCTCTGAAATATGTGGCACATGCTCCCAGTTACCACCTTCTCCAGGCTGGTGCAGAAATGTCAATTTAACCTCAGCTACATGGTCAGTCAGACCACAGACTGAGAGCATTGTACTGCAGCCCTTGATCCATAGATTTTCCACCTCATCCTCATGCCATGGGCCCATACACAGAGATCCATGGATTTTCCACCTCATGCCATGGGCCCATACACAGAGACCAGCATCAATTTAGCATTTCAGCAATATAAAAGCTCAGCAAAATATAAAGAACTTTCTCCCTTTTTTGTACACATATGCTCTTTGTTTACTTTTACTATCATGTGAATGTCATTAGAGTGAGGGGGGGAGGTGAGAAAAAAGGAGATTGAAGGCATCATTGCATATTATTATCACTTACCATATTACCTTGCCATTGATGCTTCCATTTCTGATTTAAGTAAAGAAAATCAAAACTACTAGAAACAGCTGATAAAAACAAACCAAAGCCACTGGAGTGTGATGAAAGCAAAGGAAGATTATTAATCTGTTGCAGGTACAGGAGAGAGGCGCAATTATAAGATTCAAGGGAAATAAGGCAGACAAAAACATCTGCAGTGAAAGTCTAATCCTTTGAAATGAATTCATTTACTAAATAATCCTATCTTTTGAAGTTTAAGATTCACAGCAAATATCACTGCTTGTCAGAAAAGCTTTGACAGACCACACTTTAAAATACTCATCATCAAACTCCAAGGATATAGTAGGGATTAGAAAGAATGTGTTTTCTTTTTACTTTTTTTAAGGTATCTATATGAGCATTGAGAGCATTATTATGCTTTTAAGGGCACGTTTCAAGGAAATGAAAAAGAGTTGTGAGGTTATTTTTTTTCTTTCTTTTTTTCTCTTTGTTTACAAAAGAGCTCTATGATCTTGAGCACTAAAGTGCACTGAACTGTTCACACTGTATAAAAGCATGTACACTGGGTCTGCTTCTAAATCAGACACAGATCAAATAGCCCTGCAAGTGAAGGAGAAAAATCAACAATATTTGAAAAAAATACTGACATGCAAAACTTAACAGGTATGCCAAAAGATGGGAAGCTAAAGTAGCAAGGAGGGCAGATGATCCAGGGCCTGACTATAGACTCCTGTCTGACATGTGGAATCCCCATCACCAGGGAGCTTTATGAACTGGCTAGTGAGGGATGGGCTAGATGTGTGTCTGAAACACATCCAGTCTGGCTGGTCTGTGATTAATATCTCTTGTTTGCATTACAGCAGGCTGAGCCAGGAATGAGGACCCCCTCCCCTAGCCACTGTACACACAAACCTTTATTCCAGTAAGTTTAGAAAGGGTGGAGACCACTCACAATGTTCATACAATTTATTTTAAGTGCTAAGGTTCCATGAACCTCTCCAGTAAGGCTTGATCAAGTTCAGCTTGTTTCTAGGTCTTTCCTTCTCCATGTCTGATTAAGCAGGACCTGACCAATTTAACCTAAATGCCATGAAAGTGGAGGGCAGCAAGCAGGAGATGAGGCACTGAGATGTAGCCAGCCTGAGATGTTCATCATAGGATCAGTGAGCCCCACCTGCCAAGGGATGTGGAGACAACAGCCCCTCAGCCTCACCTAAAGCCTAGCAAGCATGTGTGAGGTGCTACCACCTCCTGACCATGAATTCAAGAGCTGTTTTACAGCAACAGCACATCCCCACACAGTATTTCTCAGCAGAGCTAGACTCTGCACAAGTTTCACCTGTGTGCTGTACAGTCCTTTGAATCAAGTGTCATGCCTCAAACATCATTCAGCTTTAAATTGCTTCATAGCATGAAGTTTTAATTTATGTCCTTGCCTCTCCAAAGCAGATGCCACAACTCTGACCCTCTCTCAGACAGGGAGCCATTTGGGATATTATTTCTCTTAAGATCACAGAGAGCTAAAGAGGGTAAAAGGATATTTCCACAAAGCAAGCCTCAGAAACTACACTGAATAAATACTGCAACATTGATATTTGCGAGTGATCCTATCTAGATGGCAAAACCAATGCACCACCAAACCTCTGTGCAAGCTGCTGTTCAAGGTGCAAAGGCACTGCACACACATACCCCCATAATGCTGTGTAGGGTTCTCTAAAATCCAGCCCACAGGCATGCACACCCCCTTCCCAGATAGCCTACTCCCTTAAAACAGGCTGGATCAAATCAAAGGAGCCTGTCATCAAGGAAGCAAGGAGCTGCAAAGGCTTCCTGTCAGGCGGTAAGGAGGACAGGATGGTGACAAGTGTACCATCTGGCAATTTACTTTTCTTCCCAGGCTTCAGCACACAGCCCAGATTGAAAAGCTTGCAGGAAATCCTTCCTACACCCACTACCTCTCAGCTTCTGTGTTACTCTCCTCCTCAACACAAAGAGGCAACGTGTTGCTTTCTCTCAAAGGTACAGAGACCACAGAACAACCCACAGTTGTTGGTATCGCTGCAGCACACCCAGAACTTCCTGTCCCATTTAACTGTGTCCTGCTGTGGCATCCCATGCTCCAGAGCCTGAGGCAGGCAGGTGGTGCCCTTGGAGGCTGCAAAAAAAGCAAATCACCAACAGTCTCATCCCACTGGATTGCAGGAAGAAAAAACTGCTTTGTTCTGCACGCAGTCACTTTTGAAATCAGGGAGGTGTCACACACACCTCAGTATAAGTAAAAGCAGAGAGAACCAGAACCAGGCTCCATTCATGAACTGGAGACAAGAATTGCAAACTACACCTCAGCTTCAAGGTGAAGCCACAATCTGTAAACAGTTTAAATCAACGTTTGAAGATTCAGTTTGGCAGAATCCACACCTAGAGTCCAAGTGATTTCAAGTGTCTAAGCTTCATCTACTTAAAACCTCTATTCATATTAGAAAGCCAAGAGAATTGTTTCTGTTTGTGAAAGAAATAGATATATATAGTAGCATACAAAAATATATATCACAAGTCAAGTTAAAGGAGAAGCTTCTAGTACAGGACATGATTGGTTTTTTAAGAAATAGGTTAAAATATGATAAGAAGTAAAGAACCCAGAAATTAAAACCAAAACAGTTAATTATAGTATACTATAACTCTCAGAAGATCTTTATTCTGCAAATTTTTCTAAGCAGTTTACATTTTAAAAAAAGTTTCAGTGGCCAATAAGAGTTGATACTAACTGCATTATTCACTCAGGAGCATTATACAAACAGAGAGAGAGATCATGATTTCAGCAGAACCCAAACATGCAAAAAATAATTTGCAGTGAAGCTTCCCCATTCCCCTGTCTTCATCACAAATAATTAACTGTCCCTTTAATTAAGACATAATTGCTCAGATATCAACTTCTCTATTAAAATACTGTGAGAGAGAGGAGGAGTACCAACATTCTGATGAATTTTGATGTATTACACAATGGTGTGAGTTGTATAGGGCTTGGATGATGCACAGATCACAATATCAAGCCCAGCTCTATTCTGCTAGTTGCATCAGATAAAATACAGAGACTTGTTAGATTACAGTGGAGTTTCTGCTGCTGTAAACATTAAAAAAACTAGAAGAGAGATAGTCCCGGAATAAGAATATATATTAAACCCAACATGATTTCAAGGAAAAGTGGTTGGTGATAGCACTCAGAAAACCCAGCTGATTGCTTAACAAACAATTAAATTTACAGGACAATAAATGCATTCAACCAGCTATCACATATTGGCACTTTTTTATGGGCTTTAAGCTGTGTCTTTATAAAAAGCTTCATTAGGCTACTAAGATCCTTTCACATTATCTTCAACTGGAAGAGCAGCAATAAATCAGCTCATTGTTCATGATCTTGCTCTGATCCCTTACAACTGAAATTCTCATAAATATGTAATTTAAAAAAAAGTAAGTACTGAATCAAATACAAGCTTTTTCAGCTGTGGAAGTACCTTAGAGAATTACGATGGTTTGGAATAAGGCCATTTTTTTAGCAAGCTAGTAAAGAACATAAAATAAATTCAAACTACAGGCCAACCAACTCACCTCCCTGTATAGAAAACACATTGCTCTATCTACATCCCAATTCAAATTAATCAGTATAAGGAAGAAGTTTACTTCAGTTTTATGATATAATAAGCTCATCTCTTTCCAGTAGATTTTTGACAGATTTCAATAAGTTTTGTTAAAATAGACACAAACTTCCTGCACAACTTCCATAGGGCTTCCCTTGTAATTTGCTCTCAGAATTATCTTTGATAAATAGAGGTATGTTTATTCACACAGTCTTTTGTAGACTGTACATGCAACTAAATGTACTCTGTGCCAGGTCCATATTGCCCACACTACAGAAGCCCTGGTGTTAGATCTATGTTAGTGCAGCACTGTTCTCCAGCTATGTCCCTCTAGTTCTTAGCACAGTGTTAACAATATTTAGGTTAGTTTCCTTTGATTAATTCTTTCATTTCCACTCTCTGCAGCTTCATGGGCCTTTGCCACGGCCACTGAAATGGAAAGGCATTCTGCCTTTTGATTTCTCCACCAAACCACACAGAGAACAGTAAACCTATGGGCTTTCTCTCATGTTCATCAATTTACACAGACCATGTGCTCTTTCCCATGTTTTTATTTTGTTTTGTTTTTTAGAACCCCCAACCCGTCCTCAGTAGCATTAAGAGGTGG
Organism: Emberiza elegans; assembly: GCA_024865655.1. NCBI lineage: Eukaryota > Metazoa > Chordata > Aves > Passeriformes > Fringillidae > Emberiza > Emberiza elegans. The sequence goes on from JALJVW010000206.1 coordinate 59,225,031, forward strand.
TTTACTCCCTTAAACTATAATTATGTTTGATTTTTGAGCAGTCAGATGAATTATCTTCCCCACAATAGTATTGGTAGACCTTTCTGTTAATAGAGTTTATCTTACTTTATTTATTCATTGAAGTATTTTCCCTGTTCATCTCTCTAGTGCTCACCATACACTGTCTTAGATGTAGAAAGGATGTTTTTTGTTACCCTCATTTAAAAGAACCTTTAGTATCTTTTTAGTTTGTTTGCTCAGTCTACTTCTCTGCATGTAGTAACTAGATTTCTTTGTTTTGCTTCATTGTTCTTTACAACTCCCTGACTCCTCTTTTCAGCGTGCTGTCATATACGATTTGAATTTCAATCTTCAGATACTCCTTTTCTGCGATACCATTCCCCGTCTCAGATGGCCAAAGAAATATGTTCATTTGCAATAACTTTGTTGCTTTATTTTTCTTTTTCTTATCTTCACAAACTTTCTAGCCCCATCCTCTTTTTTCAGAGTGAAACATGACCAGCAATACTATTCTAACCCAACTTCCAAGGTTTTCTTTAGATTTCCCTCCACAAAAAGATCATAAATCTTCTTAGTCAACCAAAACACAGACATTTAACTTTTCTGAGGTTATGTTTAAAGAGTGTGTCATAATCAGATTTTCCCTTCTTCCTCCTCCTCTACAGAGGTTTCATTTCTGCTTCTCCTGTTTGTCATTCATAAGTCAAATATTAGTGTAAGATATGGCTTGAGAGGGTGTGCAGGAACCACGAGGAGCTGTTCACAGTATGCAAGAGGGATTCTGGAGGACATTTGGGAAGGCGACAGCATCTTAGCCCTTGCTTTAACACAGGCAGCTAACCACCAAATCTAAGTGTTAAAAGGGGTCATGGCACACATGAGTAATGGACATCTGATCTCCAGTCACAGGACATGTCAAGGGTAAACAGGGGACTCTGACATGGTAAAGGGGAATAAATCTAAACACAGGAAGCATATATTCATTTACTGGATGGAATCCCACAGAATCTCAGTAAGTAATTGTGGCCCATGTTAACATGAAAATTTAAACAGGATAAAATTTTAAAAGCAGAACCCTGAAAGGAAGGTCTGGATAAGAAAAGCTAAATGCTTCCATAATAAATGTGCAAAACCCAAGGGAGGCACATATAAACTAGTCTAAAGGGGCCTCCAAGATGCGGTCCTGTGGGAGATGAATGAACTCTACTAAATTAAGAAGCAGCACCTTACCTTGTTCCCTTCAGGTCTTGCCACAAAGCACTGTGTAAATACCAGACACAGTCAGTTGTAGCTTCTCTTATTCCTTTGCTAATCGATAATTTTCTTGCTCTTGCTCTACTTTGGGAGAACAGTTACCAGCAAAAACTGTTTATCAAGCACATTTCCTGTTGACACTACCCTGCAGCCTGAACCTTAGCCAGCCCACAGTGTCCCAGGCAGTTCCCAGCAGGATAGTGTATGACAGGGACTGTATGAATGAAAAGCAAGATGAGTTAGCCCTGGCTGCTTGCAGAAGAGTTCCCTGCACAGATAAAAAATTATTTACTATGCCACTTTCAGAAGAGGGCAAAATCTAAACTACCTTATCCATTAACATAGAGAAGCTTGCAATAGCCTGCCATGACAAAGAAGCTATTACCTCCTCATCTTTTCTAAAATCATCACTGATTTTGGTCCTCCTAGTTGCCCTACAATGGTAAGAGATTAGGAAAACTAGGAGCATTGACTGGAAACAATTGTCTGACATTTCCTCCATTCAGATGAGCTATTCTTTCCTTCTGCTATCTGGTTATATCAGAAAGCCTAATACCAAAAACACTCTTGCACATGGTGTGGGCCATTTTGAAACCCTGTGCAATGGAAAAGATGAAGGGAACAGGACAAATAATGGAAAACAAACATTTCCATGAATCCAGCCTCTCATTTTGATTCTGGTTTTTTGTTCCCTTTTCCACACCCCTTCACATGTATGAGTTTGCATTTGCATAAATGCTGAGAATAAAGGTCCATAAAAATGCTCATTCATATGCAAACAAGGGTATTCACTCTTGTTCCAGAAGTGTTTGCCCTCTGTTTACAAGGCTTCAGTAGCAAAATCACACAGCAGAAAAATATCATGAATTCCAGCTGGTCAGTGATATCCCACCAATAATGCTCACTAGCCTAGAGACAATAAAAACAAGCAAACAAAAACACAATGATGTTCACAGTGCCTTGATACAACTAGGTAGTGAGAACAAATATACACAAATCAGACTCTGCACACACCACACTTATAAAAATACTGCATTTCCTGATAAGCTGGCTGCTTCATAAAGACAGGGTCAAATCTACCACAGTGGAGAATGCCTGAACACCTAGCTCTGCTTTCTGCTGTCACACAGACAGGCAGATTTGGGCTTCAGGGTTTTGTCATTTGTTTCATTCCGATGCTCAAGAGCCCAGAAAGAAATGGGAAACTCCCTGAGTGATGGTTGGGATGCTCACTTGGGAATGGAAGCAGCAGCATTTAAGTTACTGGTACCAATGTCAATAAAACAAGTATTCAAACTCGTTTTTATACACTCCTAATAAATCAGCTCACTGAGCTCTTCTGTGGCTGATAGCTCCCTGTCACACTCAGCTACTGAAACTGTTCAACTTCTTCCCTCCCACTCTCCCTTTGTCCAGAAGTGAATTGAGTGCACTTACGCACAGTGTTTAGGATCAAGCTCCTCTTCCAAACTGGTCTCCTGGCTTTCTGATGGGTGTTGAGCATTGCTCTTTATTTCTGAAGTGAGTACTTACACAGGGCTATGTGATACACAGGGAACTCCGCCCTCCTTCTTCTGCTGCTCAGATCACCCACACTGGGAGGTATTGGTTTTGGGATGTATCAGCACTTTCTGACAGTAGTTTTGGTCAAAAAAAAAAACATTTTGTCTTACCACCCACATTCTTCAAGAGCAAAAGACCAAATCTGAAGTATGAGCTATTCAATCCCCCACAACAAAATGAGAAGGTTTAAGTACAAAATGTTAGTTGTTATGGATATTAATGATAAACTGTGAAGGCAAAGCATTGTTCTAGGACTTTTTCCCAGTTAATACTTTGCCTGTAATAATTCTACAAGTGATTTCAGATGTGCCCTTCCTGCTTTCGCTTTCACCCTTGAGGAATGTTAAGGGAAAAGTAATTTTATTAGATAGCAGGCAATTTTTGAACCATCTTAAATAAACTTATTTTCAAAGAAACAAAGAAATGCTAGATCATATCTTGGCATCATTTATGACAGTGCAAACATATTGACACAGATTTTCCTATCAAAATTTACATTTTGCATCTGTTACCTACAAAAAAAAAGGGGGGGGAAGAAAACAAAAAGAAGTCACAATATCATCAAAATTACAGTTAAGTTTTTAGAAATCTCTTTACAAGAAAGGCTCCACTTGGGAATCAGGAGTCCACACCTGGAGTGGTGACCAGGCTGCACCTGTACCTCCCAGGAGCTCTGGCAGCCATGAGCCTGCTCCTCCACTGGTGTCAGAATGCCAGGAAAAGTTTCCAACACACCTGAAAATAGCCCAGGGAATGATTGCAATTTATAACAAAAATGAGAGGACACACATTTTCACAGGGACAAAGCAATGGTCAATCTAACCAAGAAGGGGAAATTAAAGTGATGAGCATTCAGAGCATGGTTGCAAAGGAAAACCATTTTGGTAACACATCTCAAAATGTACTGAGCTCTTTTCATAAAGTTGAATGAGTTCCTGTGATCAAATCAGTAGTTTTATAGTTCTAAAAATTAACCATTTTTAACTTTCCCCACAAGACTTTCTGTTTACTGGAAACATGTTTGGTTAAAGTACACCATTTACTCCCAGGTTTTTTTCCTCATTTTCAACAGATTTGCAAGAGGCTACAGCAAGGAGCAGGAAACACACATACATCTTCTGGTATGTATTTTTTGAGAGAGACTTTTTTTTCAGTCTCTTAATTTACAGTTTGTATTTGTATAGAGTATAAGCTGTGTGAGGAAAGCAATTGATTTACAAAACAGACTACATGCAGCACATACAAACTGACTCCTCTTATCAAATAGGAAAGACTTTCTCAATGCAACAGCTTGGTGCAGAAGAGCATGCTGAGCTGAAAAAGCAAATACAGCTATCTGATTAATTGATTCTGACCTCATAAATATTATACTTTGGGGGCTCTAATGGAACTTCCTGAGGGTAAATTGCATGGTTCACCTCATTCATTTATATCTCTGGCTGACAGATGTACATTATGAAATGTCACTGAATATGCTGGCAATAAATGAGGTATAACATTAGCATCTCGGTTCTGTTTTCCTGAAGGAACACTTTTGTTAAATGAATCCCACACCAGTAAAAATATTATTCTCCACTATGTACACTTCTTTCTATTTTAATCAGGCTCACAGAAATATATACAGGCCTTCCAAAAACGCAGAGCTCCAGTAAATTAGCAAAACAAGCTGCTCTTTTGTTGTGCATGTTTCCATTGTGAACCTATATTGTTGGAGAATATTAGGCCGTGACAAGTATTTGATAGTGTAGTAGTTGCACTAATGTTATGGTTATTATCTTTACTACCGTGCAGTGAAACACAGTTAATTAAAATACAATGAAGAAATTGCTCCCTTCCCCTGCCCACCCATAAATGAGATGATAAATTTGTTGTTGTAGTCAGCATATAGGGTCCCTTGACCTCTCTGCATGTATTTAGGCATTATTCTGTTTTATTTCATTTTTTATTTCGTTGCCATTTGAGACTGATAAAACTGCACATAAAGGGCTTGGGAATAATGGTAAATAACCATGACATGTGCAGCTTAATGAAATTATATACTGTGGTGTATTGCAATAAAATTCATAGGAATATGTGCCCCGCTACTGTAAGGCTCACAAATTCCAATAAACCATTAATCCTTGCCATCAGCAGGCCATGACTGCAAAGGTAACTTTGCCAAGGAATGGGGAGAGGGGAAGGAGAAAGGAGGAAGGAGGGAGGCCGAGGGAAGGAGAACAGAGCTACTGGCGATTGTGGTAGTTAGAGGAAATGAACCATCCCTTTGGGATTAAACCTACTTCCAACTATCCCCTTTCCTCCCACTGTTAAGGCATAATTGTTATAAAGGACAGCACTAGAAAAACATGTAATTTGTCTCTCACTAGTCGCCAACAGCTATTGCAGGCTTAGGAGCCCAAGTGAGGCTGACAGATATTTCATCTTGTAGTGTTACCTCCAGGACAGCTTCTGAAGAGCTGCACAGAGACAGCTTCAGTGGCTGCACTTCTGCACAGAGAGCAGCAAGAAGGGCAGCCCCCACTTGTACTTGCTTCCTAGCCACTGGCCACAGACATTTTCCCCTCTAATAAATCTTTCTCAGCAAGCTCCAAACCCCTCTCTCCAGTTTTTCAGACAGGAGTGAAGGAGGGAGGCCAATGGGGTTGGGAAAATTGACTATTACAGGAATTTTCTGCAAACAGAAATTGAAAATGAGTGACAGAATTTGTGTCTGCTCTGCTACTACATCTGTGCATTTATTGATTTACTCTCTGGCACAGACTGCAGCTGGACTGTAAGGGGGACCACACAAGACACCTCTGCCTTTGCATAAAACCACAGAGGTCAGCTGTCACTTCAGTACTTTTTTGACTTTTATGCTTCCAAAAAGGTTATGAAATGAAGAAAAATGTGTTAGGTGCAAAGAGCATCATCTAGCACTAAGAGCAGGAACAGAAGGTATTGTTTTTATAACATCACTTCTGCTGCACACTGTGAAGGGTTCTGGGAGCTGCCAGGCTCTGCAATTTGGCTCAAGGTGGCTGTAAGGGGAGAGCAGTGTCCTTGGCAGACAAGGATACCTGGGCTCCAGGAACAGGAACGCTATGAAAAACCCTCCTCCCTGCTCCAGTGTCATTTACACTGCTTTGTCAAAGTCATGAGTCAGGCCTCATCAGAATCATTAGGATTTTTGGAGTTTTTCATTTTCTTGTGCTTTGTTTTTTTTGTTTTGTTTGTAATCTACAATGAAGCAGCGAGGATGAGGGGAAGCAATTTGTAAATTTTGTGACACTGCCTTCCCTGCTCAGACTTTATATTTCTCATCTCTATTCTGATAATGACTTTGTAAATCCTAGTTGCAATGTTTGCATGTTAGGATGTTTGCTAGCATACTTGTCTATTAAAATAGGAGTGGAGAGATGTTAAATATCAGTAAATAGGATTTCTTCTCCAAAAAACCTTTAGAAGGTGGATATGCTTAGATGCAGACAATTAAATACTTATGCATAAAAACCATAAAGACAAATAGGAGGTAAAATTATGGTTATATTGGGTTTCTTTCCTGTTTACATTTTTCAATCATTTAAGAATACTTGTCCCTTCTGCTTCTATCTTGCACACAACTGAGAAAAAGGAAACATATAGAAAACAAAAATAAAGCAAATACAAGTGCTTTACAAGTTTCTGCCTAAATACCAGCACACACACACACACCTTGACTAATAACTAATCTGGAAAAAACAGGAGAACTACCCCACACTGCCTCATAACAGAAGACATTATCGCATGCATGATTTCCTGACTGATAAACCAGGGTCCAAATGACACAATATCCAGTGCCATAAACCTAAACTTGCCAAGGCATTACACTGGTCAGCTCTGAGGCTGCTCAGTGCCTCCCGCTCACAAGGGGCACAGACAGGGTTTTGCCCTGCTCCAAAGTGTTGTATATCACCAGGTATGAATATGACACCAAACTGGACAACTATAATCCAGTCCAGCAGGGAGCACTCAGGTGAACTCAGTACGTGCCACTAATTATGGTTTAACATGGCATGGAAAGCAGATCACTAACAGCAGAGGAGTCTGCTTCAAAAATATTAACCATATGACACTTGTACTTAGTGTACAGTGTCTAGACAGTATTGACTGCATGCATCCTCCCAGGGACAGATCTCTGAGACCTGAAGCTGTGCTGCTATAATTAAAGCCTACAGTCTTTGGGAAGTCACTTGCTTTTATACTTAGAATTTTTCTGAGCAGCCTTGCAAGAGAGGCAGCAACATGCACTTCCCTAACATAACACATGGAAGATGAGGAGGGGGGGAGCCATCTTTAAACAACTGTGAGCAAATTTACTTGTTTTATAAGATATCCTGGCAGATAGAAATAATGCTCTATTCATCTACACAGAGCATAATTTATTTTTCTCTTAAAATGTCCAGTATACTGGTTTATAATTTTGATCCCTCAACATCAACAGCAACCTTTAAGGCATGGACGTATCAGTACTTTTTATTTTCACCTCACAGACCAGGTTTGCACTATACAGACAGAGATTTTTAACTCTACAGCTTTACTTATCTTACTAATTGGGTGTTTTATTTTCACCACAAACCACACTTCTATCAATGGCCCAGCCAAAACATCACTAATTTTGCCTCCAGCAGCCCATCCTGCTCTCAGGGTGTAACAGCCAAGGACCCATTAACCTGTCTTAATGCCTGGGACTTGTCAGCTTCTCATTGCTTCCCTCAGAAATCAGCTGGTTGGCGTTTCAGAAAGCAAGTCAAGCCATGCAATAGTCAGGGCATATTGTGGCACAGGAACAGCCTTGTAAGTAGTATTTGTTTGGTCAGCAGTGCTTTACGAGCTGAAGGTCACCAACAGTGTCATCCAGCTCTCACTATTGCTGCTGGGCAGCACAGCAGACACCTCATATAAAGGCTTCCCTATTCTGAAGGGATATTTCTATTAAAAAAATAAAAATAAACATTTTTTTAAATGCCCAGGCTGTTCTTTACATTTAAAAGACCTGAAATGCATTGCAGTGCTCTTTCTTTTTAGAGCTGGTACCCATATTCTTGTGTTACCCATTTCTCCTTTCACACTAAGGATCAAGCAAGAGGCACTCTGTCAAGGGCATTTGCAGCATGATCCCTCTCTGCTATTTGTGATTCTAGAGCTGCCCAAATAAGGTCAGAGCAGAATAACATGTGGCCATCTCAATGTGAATATCTTTGGGGGGAAGGTCAAGGAGAGCAGAAAAGAAATGAGACCAAATATATGGCAGAGGATGAGAAGGAGAAAACAAAAAGAGCTCGAGAATCTAAGCTGACAGTCTTAAATGTTCAGCAGTAATGCTAACAGTGGAACCCCCACAAGAGACAAAGTAGCATAAATTGGAAACCAGTAATATGTGCAGAGCTTTGTTTTAAATTAGGGTAGGTATCCATGATGAAGAAACAGAGCCTTTCTGAGACAGTGAAGGAGTGAGCATTTGGCAGACACCAGTCAGTAGTGTACACTTGTGGTATCAGAGACTGGCTCTGCAAAGCTAACTTACAGGAACACAGTAAAATTAATAAAAATAAAATTAAAATTTTTGCATGGAGGGACAATTTATTTCCTCTCTCTGATCTTTCGATACCCCTTGAAGAAATAAACAGTGGCATTCCTGTAAACCACTAACCTTTCCCAAATGAAACCACATTATCTAGCATAACAATTTTTTCAAGCATAGGCCATGGTGAGGGATGGAGGGAGCTACAGCAAAAGCAAAACAACAAGCCTTGAAACAGTGTAAGAGCCCTTTCTGTAATACTGACCATGAGCTCTAGCTTTTCAAAGAGAAGCAAGTGAATTCTGCTCCAAGCATCTGTGAGCAAGTTAGCTTGGGTTTAAGCTAGAGAAGATCATATATACTGAAATACTTACCCATAATTAGGGTCATGGCCAGCAGAACTGATCTGACTGTTGCCTTTTTTCCCCTCTGGTCTAGTACAAATGCCATCTTCTTAACTACAAGAAGATACAGAGAAAAAAATATATATACGTGTGTGTGTATATATATACATATATATATATATATATATATATATATATATAAAAATAAAACCTCTAAAGCATGAAACTTTGCTAGCTCCTCATGAGGCTACTTATTTTCCCATTGCCTAGTTGGCAATGGATATGTAATCCATTGTTTTTGAGTTATACAGACACACAGGCAGATAGATAGATAGATGGATGTGGGTGCGTATACGCACGTATTATATATATATATATATGTATATATATATATATAACAGACACAACAGTAGGTTACATATATCTCTCTGCATAAATCTTCAGTGGAATATGATGCCACAGAGTTTATGACAAGCTATTTTCCTGATCCATTGCTAAGCTTACTAGCTTGAGCTCTGTCCTAGTTTGTATGCTGCCTTCCAACTCATAACCTGATGGGGAGGTTACAGAAAAGCTAAACACAGCTGGGCAGAAGCTAGGTCAGTTTTGGAAGGCAAACCAGGAATCAGCCACAAAGGAACTGCTGCCATGGACCCAAAGTCAGGAGTTTGGATCATCTTTGGTAACAGCTTGTGATATATCCAAGGGGATGCTGGAAGCAGTACATAGAGAAGATATATGTTCCCAAAGCACGGAGAAAGAAAGAAGAGGACCATCATGCCCTCCATATGTGCCAAGAGTGGAGAGAAGGTATCACATCATTCACAAGGTAAGCCCAAGCGCTGATGGAAATTAACTCAACTGCTTGTTTGGAGGTCGTGCATATAGGTGCCTGGGCAAACCACAACACAAGCAAGTCCACTTGCTTTCTGAAGCCCAAGCCTAAATAGCCAAAAAAGTATTGGCTCTAATAGTAAAGAAAAAGAAGGGAGAAAACTCACAAACACTGCTCATCTTCTCAGAAACAGGAGCCACCTTCCCACTTTAGAATAGATCCCTGCAAGCAGAAATGTACCAAAAGAGGAAAAAAAAAAAAAAAAAAAGTCAGATCCTTCCTTTTAATTCCTTATTTCAATTTATGTATCCTATCTGCCAGGGCATTAAAAGAAGAGAGGCAAATACTGGAGATTTGCATAAGTTACACTGAAGCAGAGATGCATGCTGGTCTTCAAAGTAGCAACTTTCAACTTGGCTTCATCTTCCTTCCCCGTTCACTTTATTTTTTTATCCTTTAATCGTTTTTTCCCTTTTAATGAGCCTTTCCCCGCCTGCCTCTCTGCAGAGTTGCACGGAAAAATGCTGCCATCCAGCGGCATTCCCAGAATTACAGAGATTGAGGGTTGTGAGGGTCTGGAGAGCAAGACCCACCCCGCTATTTTCCCAGAGCAGAGGAGCAGCAACGGGGGTTCAGGAGATGCAATTTTAAGACTTGCTGGCACTCTGAATTTCACTGCCAGACATAATTATCTCAAATCAAAGATACGATGATTCTAAGGATCCTGCCAAGCACATTGATTATCCATTACTGAATTCAGTTCACTTACAGGCAAACAGGTTTTCTCTAGCTGATGCGTTTGAAAAACCCTGATTTTATTCCCCTAGAATGATCTAAACAGAACTGTATAAAAAAAATTACTAAAAATTCAAATATCTAATTTTATAAATGTAATTAGAAAGAAAAAAATCTCCAATTTTTAATGAAAAATACTTCCTTTTTTGTCATTTAGAATTATTTTCTCAGCACCCAAAAATTACAAGTTTCTCAGATTAAAAGACACGCAGTCTGCTCACATGTTATAGAAGACTGTTTTTTTTTTTTTCTAGGAATATTTAACATTCTTCAATAACTTACCTGAGGACAAAAGTCCACAGTCTATGAGTTATAGTTTGAGTTATAAAGGTTTTCACAATACATTAAGGCTTTGAAGACCTTTCCATCACTTTGTTAAATGCTTGAAAATATCTGTTCCTTATCAAGAAACTGTGTACAAATATGTAGTTACATAGCCAGTGTTGCTGCCTCCAGAATGGGAAGAGCAAAACCAATCCTTTTAAACAAGCACATACACTTGCAGCAAAGGTCACCAATATTCAAATTTTAGGAAAAAAGGTGGTTGTTTATTTATCTTAGGGTAAAATGATTTTGCATAACACTGCCACTCAAAAACACATATGTGCAAGATGAATGCACCAAGCTGTTTATGAAAAATTAGCACGTTTGTGAGCCTTTGTTTTGGCTGTGCCTTTAGCAGTACATGCTCATGTATCAGATCCAGGTTGTGTCTGCAGCTTGAGTTTTTGCTGCCTTCTTGCTCCATGAATCTCCTCCACCAGAAAAATTCCAACCTTGGCATGAACTTTGCTCTGTCATTCAAGACAGGGTTTTAAACTTAAACATCTGCTTCCAGAGATAGGCACAGCTCTCTCTCCCTGCTCTCTGCCACCAAGGAGTGAATTTGGAACACTTTCCATAGCTTTCCCAGAGGTCAGCACTCCCCAGTGTCTAGCACCCAACATCCTGCCCCTAGGTTGTCTCCCATGGAGCAGGTGAGCCTCCCTTTTCTCCCTCCCAACATCCTGCCCCTAGGTTGTCTCCCATGGAGCAGGTGAGCCTCCCTTTTCTCCCTCCTTTGGGACAAAGCAATCTATTTTATTTTAGGAATAAAACCAGGGGGGGTTTTATTTTGGTTACAATTAATTATTTATATTCATTTTCCCCATTTTGCAAAGTTTTCTCACATGGTCAACTTTTTAGTCTCTTTACAGCCTGAGCTCCTAGCTGCCCACTGCAACCCCAGTCCTACACTAATGAACAGCCCCACCCAAGGAAGCAAGAGGCTGACTGGATCATCCACACAATTCTCCAATGTGAGGGGATGGAGTCAGACTGGGGGGCTGGCTGGGTTTCTGTTAGACTGTCAGTATGGGGTAAAGCACCAAGTCTAGATTTCCAGGCCATTTCCAGATTCCACCTTTCATACCATACTGAAGTCCAAATGCTCCACTGAACCATGGAAAAGACTTTTGCTTCCATGTGTACCCATGAAAGAAAGCTGAGACAGGAAACTGCTTGCCTCAGTGTAAATATGCATCTTGGTTTCTGTTTCATGTACTTCATTCCTAGTATAAACCATTTTCAGTAATCCCATTAAATTAAATGGCAGGCCTGCATGTAAATTCAAGAATTTTTTATTACTGAAACCTAAATTTTCTATTCATGCAAAGCCTATGTAAATACTTCCATTTTAAATTAACCAAATCATCAACCAAAAGCCTCACCCTTAAAAGCAAGGTCAATATATCTACATACTGGACCTACAGGGACATGCTCACAATATATGGTAAAGGAATGTGTATTCCATACATGACATATAATGGAAGGAAATGGGGTTAAATCTACTGCTGACCACTCCCTATGCCTGTTTGTTCAAATAGTCTCTCTGCTATTTTCCCCTCAAAAATATTTTCCATCCTTGTCAACAGTTGGCTCCCTGCTGGCTGGATATTTTGCAAAATTCTTTATCACTCCTGTTTACTGTGTGTCTATTCTTTGATTAGACATGACTTTACGCTTCTCAGAGGTGATGCTGTGGTATGTTTTAAAAGGATGAAGAATTATCAAAATATGATAAGACTGTCCTTTGGGTCTATCCAAAGCCATTAAAATCCAGCACAGTTCAAAAAAAGAGAGATTTGTGTTTCACAAGGGACTCTATGCTCCCTATTTTTTACACATCCCTTTACTCACGTAGGTTGCACGAGCCAGTTTCTGCTAATTTTGCAAGAGCCGAGAGACTCAGATTGTTAAAACATTCTGTTTACTGGCCTGCAAAAGGTCATCTCTTTCAATGGCTGTCATTAAGCCCATTAGTGCACAATTTAATCATAGATGCTTAGAGAAAACACTCAAAGCAAAATATCACAATCAGCATGCCTAAGTGTATTACATAACAGATTAATAGAATGGAGGCTTCCAATTTCCCATCAATACGACAGAGTGAATTATTTTCTTGAGTAGACTAATTACTATGAAATATCTCAACCAAAACCTTTCCTAAACTCCATTTATCAGTCATTTACTACATGCATCCTTGTCAGAAGAAATATGCACTTATCTGCTCCATTTAGAATAATGAGACTAATGAGTTTATAATTGTTATTTACCAAAATCCTTTATAAAAAGTAATGAAGTAAATGTAACTGTCACATCAAGGAACTAGAAAAAGAAACTCCCACGGGATAGCCCTTCTGTGGGAATTGCATTGCCAGCAGTGGAAATCTCACATTTTGGACACAGATACAGCCAGTAGAAGCAGCATTTTACAGTCTTTCTAACTGATGGAATAAGAAATGTGGGGACTCCTCCCTTCCCAGGATGCTTTTGCTGAACCGTGCAGAAACATGCAAAGGTAAATCAGCATGAGATTTAGAGCAATTCTGGCACCACTAAGTTATACAACACATATAAGCACTCCTGTCACGTGTAGCAGAGCATTTGCACAGCACCAACAGTGCCTTTGCTCGCCTCTCACTTTCAGTTCATAGCACTCCATCCTTCCAAGCGCTTTGCAAACACTAATGATTTTTAAAATGAATAAGTAAATGGAACTGGCATAATAGAATGAAGACCAAGTCTGGGGGAATGCCTTGCCCAGGGCTGCAAGCAATAAATCAACGCAGTGCAAGATAATCATACAGTCAAACTGAAGGCTCAAAAAACATCTCACATCTGTACCACAGAGGAAACAATGAATCCACCAACAGACACCCTTATATTTAAGAATGCTTCTATCTTAGATCCTCAATTCAAAATACGTGTTAATAACCAACCCAAAAACATCCACTTCAATTGAAAGAAAAATATTAAAAAATCTTGAACCTGAAGTCCTAATGGACTATTCCAAACAGTATTATTGGATTGGGGAAGCATTCCCTATCAAGATACCAAATACCACATATCAGAGCAGAGATAGAAGAGCATGTAACAAATAGAAATAAATCTGGATCTGGAGCTAAAGTGAGACTTATAGAATATACCAATGAATTGTTATATACTGGTCCAGTTTACAGACTCTTTCCAAAGCATCCAGCATTAATTTCTATTGAAAACAGATCATTTGGTATAAGCAATACTACTGTTTTCCTATTCTGAAATCCTTTTCTCTCATATTTAAAAGCTCTTTTCAGATGACTAAAAAAGGAGAGATTTGAGATTCCACACTGTAGGAATAAAAATATTTTAGAAGAGGCAAAACTACATATAGGAACTATGATATTTCTTTTTCTTTGTCCTTGTGTTTTATACAGTTAGACAATTTCACTGTGTGTTGAAAAGTTTATACTACAGAATAAGAATCTCTAAGGAATTACTAAAAAAAGATAGTACTTAATAAAAATTCCTGTATTTGAAAAGTTGCAACTACTACATCCCATGTGAGACATCAGCTCCACAGATTTGATCATTTTGGCTCACCCTGAGTCAATGCCTGACTAGTCTGATCATTAAATGATGCAGCTTACACTACCAGTAAACTGTTCAGCAGGACTGGCTGAAAGGAAGGAAACCCCTTCAAAAGATAGTACTTGCAGTAGGTTTTTGATCCCAGCCTCATGATGAAAGAATTCCAAGCAAAGATATTGATCTGTTTCTGCTTTCTTTGGTAAGATGCCATCTTTACCAGATAAGAAAAGACTTCTTGTCTCAGGTAGTTACCAACACTGAATCAGACACAGCACTTGTAAAAATATTTTATTAATATGAATACTTTCCTATTTTTAAAAAATTGACTTGGTTGGAAACTGCATGGGCTTTTTATAACAACATGCCTACCCAACAAATTCAGGAATAAAACATGTTCATTTCTTGCATCTAAACCACTGTGGAGATGTTTTTGTTTAGATTAGCAATTTCTACTCTTTCAAAAGTTAGATATTCCCATTATGGAGCAAAGCCTACCTTATAGAATGATGCAAATAGTGATTAATTTTAAATCATAGCAGAGATTTGATATGGTTAAAAAATACTAAAAAAAGATTAAAAAATTATAGTAAACATTTTCTTGATGATTGCTGTGCAGGAATGCTGGGAGTCAGTTTACAAGCAACATTCACATAGAAGAACATTCTAAAAATACCTTAATCTCTTTGCAATTTATTTCAAATGCTTTTGTTAGAAGGACTTTGGTAAACAGAATAGGATAAGTGTACAATTTGGAGGCAAGTATTATCAGAACATTACTGAAAGTGTCTGAACAACTGACTATAAGAACAATAAGAAAAGACACAGAAACAAGATTTACAGTTTCCAGCCCAGTCCTGCCCTTACCTCCTACCCCTACACAAAGTCCCTGACTACTCTAGCCAAAGACACTGTACCCCATTTGAGCTGTACCCCATTTTCACAGCTTATAGCTTTGAAAATTAAAGCAAAACCTAAGCCTTTTCTGAGTCTCCCCTCCTGTCCTTGTGAATTCACCTGAGGTTAGCAAAAGCCAAAAACATAAAGGTCCCCGTTTTTGCTGCAAGAACAGCAAACCCCAGGGGAAGAGTAGCAACATGGGATTGTATATTCTCTAGGGTTTCTCCATCTAAAACCCAGGTTACTAACTTTCCATGTTGCTGCTTCCAAAAACTTTGCCAATTGCCATTATAATGACTAATTCTGTCATGTTTAGAGTCATTAGAAATAATTAATATTTAGGATCTATAATTTTACAATGGAACAAATGGAAAGTAATGTTTAAACCACAATAAGAATATACCCTAAATTGCCTTGAATTATAGGGCTTTAGTTAAAATGATGAGTTTGTTAAACTCTGAGAATATAAGGAAGATATGGAAGATCTTAAAAGTGGATAGAGATTTATTTAGAAAATTAAAAAAAAATAATATTGTAATAAATTAAATAAGGACCAAAATTCACAAAAACCATGAAACACATACCTTAGAGTCTAGATACAAAATTCATTGTGGGTATGAAAATTCCTCTTTTATCTCTAGGCACTCATGTTTATCTCTGCAACAGTGAACACAATAATCATGCTTATGAAGTGGATTCATATTCTTCATGCTTTTTATGAAGCCACCTGTATATCTGAATACTTAAATGAGCATTTCTATAAACAAACAGTGACTATCTTCTTATTATATCTTCTGTTCTCTCTTCTTTGAGATATTCCTACAATGTTGCTCCTTAAATTACTCACTACCTGGAGCTTTAAACAATTCAGTGCTACTTTGAAGGTGATGAAAAACAGGTGAAAATTCTCTTGAAGAACAGAGGATGCAAAAATAACCCCAAATGTGTCAATTGTAAATTTGGTGCAAATTTAAGAAATTTAAGGACACTGAAAAAAATAAACTGTTACTCATATTCCCATAGACTGTTTCATTAGGGGAAAAAACAGTTTACTACTGATATAGGATAACCCACACCTGAGGATTTGAATTTGTCAAAGGTGCTGGTCATTTTCTTTGGACAGCAATGGGAGTCCCATTGATTGGAGTCTGTTGCAAGTGACATCTCCACCTGGGTCAGGTGAGACTCTCCAGACTGTGGCTCTGCAGATTCCTCCTATCCAGCTGCTCCATGGCCTAGACAACCCCTCCAGTACATGAATCATCCCTTGCTATTGTCTCAAATTTCATAGAAAATACCCCCTACCCATCTGACCTACCTAAAAAATATTGTACTTCATGACCATTTCTGTATCTGTAGAAACAGCTTCTACTGATTCACAAGCATCTTACATATGCAGTTTTGTCTGTCTTGCAGCAGGAACCGCCTGGGTGTCATTGGGACACCCAGATTCTTCACTCAGCATGTTAATAATTGTATTTAAGCAAAGAAACTGGAAAAAACACAGGAACACATACCTAAGGAAAAATTTTGGGAAAGTCTAAAATGTCCACGTGGAAAGCCCCAAATATTTGGTCAAATATTACTCCAAGTAAAGTCAAATACTTAGCTGTAAAGACATCTAGTAGTTCAGTGAATGAGTAAGTTTCAAATCATTTTAGTATCCCAGACCTGTGCATTACCTCCTCTGCACAGGTGACTAACCAAGGTGTTCCAGGACTCCCCAGGCTGTTAAAAGACTGAAGTGCAGGCATGCACTCTGGTTGAAACCCTGCTACCTGGCTACAACTATAACAGAGAAAACTTGACTTTTATTTATAACTTGAATCCCGTAGCCCTCACAACAAAACAACCACCAAAAACACCAGACAGCTACAGTTAAAAGCATTGCATGGATGCCCTGACAAATCCATGCTTACCAGAGATTTCATCCCTTCCACTAGAGACCACCATAGGGCTTGACCACAAAGGGAGCATCTCATTTGCAACACCATTTTACAGAGGAGGAAGCAGGACCCTTGCAAAGTAGAAAATTTGTTCTCACAGATTTGCCATATGAGATTCCTCAGAGCTCAACTCTCCTAAACATAAAGTTGCAATAAACAGAGCATAGGGCTCTGAAGAAAGAAGTCAGCATCCTGACTTAGGAAGTGAATGGCAATGTGTTCACATTGCAAAATGTTGCTTAAAATAAAGACAACATTTCTCAGAAGGGCCATAGATATGAATATCATCTCAGCCAGCACTGGATTGTGTGAGCTGAGAAAAATATGCCTTACATTTATGAATTATTGCTATTTAAAGGAAAGGCAACATATGGCAAATCTTATTTCAGGAGTAGAGTGTTAAGACAGTAGCACCTACAGTGGCTGACTGCTAACATGACTAAGGACAGCCATATGACAAAGCACCAGAACTGTGTCAGTCCTCATTGCTTTTTCCAGTGCTTCATATAAATGTACTGGAAAGGTCAAAAAGAGACTATATTTGGATCTCACTTATCCTGCTATTCTACTTTCAGCTCCATGAACCAGACTGAAGGAAACTTGTGAAACATTAGACATTTAAAACATGCGATAAACATGGTAAGGCACTCAGCCATTTAGATAATGTAAAAGTAGTTCTGCCAGAGTCAGTAACTCCATGTATCAGCTTCTGAGGGGCAAGGACATGCATCTCACCTGCACCTGCATAAAATGAAGTGATTGCTGCTTCACTGATGGTTAACTGTGCACACACTGGAGTGATCCCAAAACCCTGAGAATCCCTTAAGCCTTTGGAAATCAGGTGGTTTTTTGTCCACTGTTGCCAAGATATCACTCTTCTAGTGCAAAAGAAGCTTAAATTCTTAATGTTTGTTCCAGGCAATGCTTTCCAACACACAGGATCAAGCAAAAGATAAGAGACTGCACCAAAAGCAATACATAACCTGAGATTTGCAGGCATCAGATTGGAAAAAAACTAAGATAATCTATTTTTCCATAAATTAAGAGAAAAATTATTTACTGTATCCTTCACACACAAATCATAATCTTCATTTTTCTTCAGATCTAACTACTGAATGAAATAGAAAAATAAACATCCCCAAGCTGTAAGCATAAAAATTGAGTTGTTCTGTCTAGAGACCAAAGCATCTGGTTACTGTACCAGAGGGAACCTGAAAAACCTTCCCTTCATCTGGCAGCAGCAGACTTATAACCTGTGTAAGGTACTGGGTCTAGATTATTTCAGATTCCTTTCCTCCTCTACAAGCAACAATACACAACAAGAGGATTTTCCAGGCAGTGATTTAGTTGCCAAACATTTGAACTTTATTAACAACTTTTAGTAACAACTCAGCAATCTGCAGCCCACCATCAATCTGACTCCATTTTCCTGAACTCGCATGATTCCTAGTCTGCCATCTTTGGTCCTCACTCTGGATTTGTCCTGCTGGCCATTAGCAGAGCTGCTGGTGTTCCCAGCAAAAAAACATTATTTAATCTGACTGCGCACAGCAACTGAAGTTCCTGCTCAAAGACAGATTTGGGTGTTTAAAAGAGATAGTAAAAAAGAGAGACTTTTACAGAGAAATGAAATTAAATTATCTTCTGGCTCCCCTGCCAGGGGCTTGCAACAAGACCTGCTCCCAACTTTGCTGTGCTGTGGGATTTGGGTCTTTTTGTACTGAAATGAATCTGAGGGACTGATCATTTGCCACGATTCACTACAATTTGCCACGATTCACTCAGTCTAGTTGGTATCATGTCTGGGCAGAAATGTGTTTCAGGCTGAAAAATGGCTCAGCTTCCCCTAAGATGACAGTTGATGCCTTTGCTACTCCATTAATTTCTTTCTAGCACTCACTTTTATAGCAACAATTCCCAAGATTTTCCTTCCACCATAACCCACACTGTGGTGAAAAGTGGGCCATGATCTTTTAGGCATATAATGAAACAGTAAAAGACTTTTCTGCAGTTTGTTTTTGTGAGTCCATTTGCTTTTGATTACAAAGCTGTGGAAGTCATCACTTTAATCCAAATAATTTTCCAGATACTTATGCCTAAATTATGCTCTCCATAATAAATTGCCATATTTTATGTAAACAGTACAAGCTTTAGGTGCTGCTCTAAAAGTTCATCTGTTTAATCTGGCCCTGTCAGGGCACATGCATTTTGAATCAAGGTATGAACTATATTCTCTTGCTGTTTTCAACATTGTGAACAAAAGGCACTTGTGTTTTTCTGAATAAGTATTGCCTTATGGCCAGCATTGTAGGAAACCCTTGTATTTTTTAACATAGGCAGAGGCTAAAATTACTAACTAAGCATTCACTTACATTTTGCTCCCCATAACAAGACTGACTGCAAAAGCAGCATGCCCTTCTTGCAGTTCTAGTACTTACACCAGCAGGACTGTCATGAATTGTAATGGATGGCTAATCATACCTTGTGCATGTTGTACAGCACTCTTTTTGATAGTTCCAGGCATATTTATCTCAGCTTGCAATTTACTCATGTCAGACTGTATCCCAGCAGCCTCTTCAAAATGTTGTTTTGCTTCCAGAGAACTGGCAATTTTCCTCCTTCAGTTTTTATCCAAATTGCACTGAGTTACCTGAAGCCTCTGCTCAGAATTATCATTATGTCCTTTTTTGCCCCATTCCTGCCTGTAACCCCTCTCCCACCCCTTCTTCTGCCACCATGGGCAGTGCACACACTGACAGGTGTCCTACTTCATGCCCCAGGGATCTGCACAATACTGAATGTGTAGACCATCTGATACCTGGGGATTATCTTTCCAAGGCAGCCTTGCCAAAGGCACCTTAGATACAACTCATTATCAAACTTTATCTGCCAGGAAGGTGTGAGGCACTCACCTTTCAAAATTAATAAGCAAGTGGCTTTTTTTTAATATTACTTTGTCTTCTTGAGAGACCAGATAATGTCCTTTATCTTTCTAATTGTTTTGTTTTGTTTTGTTTTTAATGGATGAGTTTTAGCCCACAATCTGCCTCTTTTTCACCATCTGGCAAACAAGTCAGATCGCCCAATTAGTTAGATACAGAGAAAGACTAGAAATGGAAACTAATCCAAATTTCATCTAAATTTTGTTGGAAAGGGAAAAAAATGTTACACAGACCCTGTTTTTTTACTTAACTTTGTGAGGAAAATGTCACTAATTATGTTTTATCTGGCAGAAGTGTATCCCAAACAAAACAGCAGTTCAGATGGAGAAGTCTGATCTTAAGATTCTGCTTGATTATTCAGATTTTGTGGTTTGAATTCATTTAATGTGTCTTGTCTATAAGACTTTCTACACAGCTCTTTCTTCCTTCAGCCAAATTGTTATGGAAGGTAAAAGCCACAGCTGTCAAGTGAGTATAATTTAACCACTTCAAGCTAGCAAAGAAGATGGCAAAGAAAGACTCAGTGAAATGGAAAAGCTTTCAAGCATGACCCAAGCCACCAGCTGCTCTGAAAGAGCATCCAGCACACAGAAAAGATTTGTCTGATCTGATCCTTAATTTTTTTTGGCACTCACCAAACACTCCTCATGTAGCCCAAGTGTTTCATCAGGCTAGCAAGTAGAAAGTTTTCTTTCCTGCTATCAGAAATGGAAGCTTATTAATTTCCACTGTATAAACATAGGTTAATTTCTCCTTCTCATAAGCAGTAAGAAATACTGAGTATTGCATCTTGTTATACAGTCTATATAAATGGCTAGAAATACCTAAGGAGCTATTAGGTAACAAACCTCATTATCTTTCCTATGAGGCCACAGTTTCCTAACACCTTACTATTTTTCCTAGTTTTTTTCTCAGCTCCCACATTAGAACAAAACATTTTTAAATTATTTCATGAAGATTTTTATTTGCCTGAAGTCATCATTAGTCCTTGCAGTAAAGCCCTGGAAGATGTTTACAGTAAGAGGAGCCTGAGTTCTGGCCTCAGAAGTCCCTCTTTAAAGGGCATCTTGCCCAAGGCATCCATAATAAGTGATGTTTCCCTACTCAGTTGCCTCCATCACAAGTGCTGTTTCTAAGTGAGAAGCATGTTAATTCATGGATTCCCAACAGAAGCATATTTTGAATCCTCAACAATAACTGCCACACCTGGGCCACAACAGTTGTGCCACTTGTGCTCCCTTTATCTTCTTCACTTGTGGATGCAACTGTCCCAGAACAAATGTCCTTTTAAGCTCATTCCCTTCCCTCCCCCATCCCCACAGCTTACCTTAGCTGCTAATTGTCAGCAGAACACAGAGCAATCCCATGAAGGATCCTTTCCCATATGGAAGAAAAGCAGGAGAGCTGGAGGGAAAAGGAGACAGCAGGAAGCTTCCAGGATACTAAGGTAGGGCACACCATCATCATCTTCTCTTTATCACAACCCAGAATTACAGCACTCTATACTGTAAGATTTGTTACCTTGCCCAGCTTGTAGTGCTTCCAGTGAGGTTATGGCATAGGAAAGAGAGCAAACGAAGAAAGGGAGAGTTGCTTTAAAAGCACAAAGTTTGCAAATTCAGGAGTCCTACACAGGAGCCACTGAGTTGCCTTCCAGCCCATTTTCTCCCTTTGCTCCCACTGATTTCAGCTTGTTAAATTATTCTTCACTAGGAAAATGATGGGAGAGGTCAGTGACTGATCAGAAACAAACCTGAGCCAAAAAAGCACATTGCAAGGCAGCAAACTCTCTGTCTGTCAGATGGACAGTGTGGGACTCTATGAAGCTGCACCCATTTCCCGTGATAACAATCTTTCTCTTTCTCACCTTAAAAACTAACACCACCGACATGCCAGAACACCAAACAGGTATCAGCCAAATTATTTTCATTTTGCATCCAGAGTCTCTACAGAAAATGGAAATAAAATATCTATATTTCAAGGCAGTCAAAATGCCATCATGGCAGTCTGTCTGTCTATCTATCCAGGCCCTATCTATCGATTAGTTCTTTCTTGTTATTGTTGACCCAGGCAGGTACCTGACAGGTCACAGTCAGTCAGGCAGAGAAAGTTATTCTTTTCTGAGGCAGAGAAGACATGCAGAACATGTTTCTTTTATATTCTCGAGAGCATCATATCTTAATACCGCAAGTGTGAAAGAGAGTTACTAACGTCCTCTCCTTCTCCTTTTCTCCACACCTTAGGGAAAAGCCCTGCAGGTTTAACAAAGAGGTAACTAATCACCTTGCACAGAAATGAAAGGTTTCTGAGGATGTTATCCCTATCACAACATAAATACAAATAACTCCACTGAAGACACTGAAGTTCCACTGGGATAAAAGCATTAACCAAGGGTTAAGAATTTTATGCAGAATTCATTCCTTTTAAAAAAATCTTTTCAGCCCTTCCATGGAAGAGATAAAATCCTCTGCTCAGTTAAAAGAGTGGTTACAAAATAACCTTTCAGAAAGGTTTTCCATTGAATTTTGAGAACTTTTCTATTAGTACAGAATACTATTGTCTCTGGAAAGTGCTTTGTTCCTGTAATGGTACAGCATCCATACAATGCCTCTTCATCTGAGCTATTAGAGCACACAAAGGTAGCTGAAATGTGAATCCATTTTATAGAGGCTATGCACCACTTAGAGGAATGAAGGTAATAAATTCTGTAACTGACAGCATTTCTTATCAATGCAACAACATTCTTATTTAACTTCACAATTTAAATTTAAAACCTGACCAAAAAGGACAAATGCTCATCCTGCTAATACAGAGTTGCCTTTGGAATTGAGGCTGTCATGGCAAAAGCCAGGTAGGGAAATTCCTCAACTTTCAGGGCACAATTGTTTTAAAGCTTTTGTTTAAAACCCTGTGTGAGAAAAAGGATTCATTATGACAATGGATTTTAAGAGAAACATCATTTCAGCAGTGGTGTGTTTGACCTCAAGTATGATTTTAGCATTGCACAGTACAAAAGAACTACACTATTTCTAGAAATGAAGTAGCTCCAACTGGTAAAACAAAAGACATTGTAGACTGAGAAGCATCTGAGGAACTGACTGTCTTTCATAACAAATGAAATGAAAATTCCACTCCATTTACTGTGTTCCCATGGGAGTAATGCACACAGCTAAGTTTCAACCAAATGGAAAATGCAATAGCAGCACTTAACTTCATTTTCTTGTATCTGTTCTCAATTTTGCAATGGATATACTTTAAACATTTGTAATAATTATACTGAAATTGTTTCTAAATTAAATGTCACAGAATATAGTTAAGAAAAAACAGCTTTCAGTACATGTATTGCATATTGTTTTAAAACAATACATATCAATGATTAACTATCTGCAGGTACATTTAAAGAAAGGATAGCAGAGGAAACCCAGTGGGATGGTCTTTTTTCCTCCTTTTCTAAAACTGTTGCACAAGATTGTCCCTAGGATCCCAGTAAAAGATCCCCCTCTTCCCAACCCCAGCATCTGAAATCACAAATCCTTTGCAGAAATTATGTACTACTGGTAACACTGACATATCAGAAGACTTCCACGATTTTCTACTTGACACGCTGAACACAGTGAAGTATAATTCACCTGTTTGAAATTATGTTGTAAAAATGGTTTATTTTTAATGGAATAAATTGAAGTACATTTTTCGATATATATACCAAGTGTGACTGTGTGTGAATATGTATAAATGTGCACATGCAGGCTCACTTGACCAATACAAGCACCCTTTAGGGACAGGACAATTACAAACCCACCAATTCCTCCTCCTTTTCTTTATTGAGAAGACATCCTGGGAGATGACTTTCTTCTCCTCTTCTGTCTTCCAGAGCAATGTGAAGAGATATAGTCAAAGCTACAGCTGAGATTTCATTTTATCCAAATAAATGAAATTAAGAGCACTTAGACTTACCAAAGTTTCCACTATATTCCACATCTTTTTTTTTTTCCAGTTTACATAACTTATGCTAACCTGACTATTTTTGCTTCTAAGGTAGACTCTGTGAAAGAGTCATACAGCTGCTCATATTTAAGATGGCTCTTGTAACAGAGCACAGCACTCTGAAGATGTAATTAATGGCCAAGTGGAACAGGATGCCTCACCATCTCTTCATAAGACACAAGTGCTACAGGCATGAGCAAAACAGGCAAATCACACAAAGAGGTTATCAACATGTCCTTCTCACAACCCATGTAGGAATGCATTCTGTTTCTTCAAAACTATAGAAAATCTTTTTCCAATAGTTTATGGATACTTCAGTGAATGTTACTGACATTACTTTGTGCCCCCTTCTAGCTCTGAAGTACATTTGCTACAAGTACATACATGGCACTCACAGCTCAGGAACGGTTAACCTGTGCGGTCTAGCTGAGAATCAGGACATCCATAAATAAAGGGAGTGTACGCCAAGAAAATTAATGGCTTGTTTGAGGTTTTCTTAAAAAAAACTGAAACCAAAGCAGTATAAATAAGCTGAATTGTTACATATACATATAAGCTGAATTGTCACATATACACATGTGACCATTGTCATTCCATTCACTGGCAAAAGACTGCTGTGCCAAATTATTTCAGGAGCAAACCCCAAATTCCCTGGCTGCCAAACACTGACCTGCAAACCTGCAAACCTAACAGTAGTGACCACTGTCCCAGATGAAGGAAGGAATGAAGGAATCTGACTCCATGTTCTTAGAAGGCTAATTTATTATTTTATGATACTATATTATATTAAAGAATACCATGCTAAACTATACTAAAGAATACAGAAAGGATAGTTACAGAAGGCTAGAAAGATAATAATGAAAGCTCGTGTTTCCTTCCAGGGTCCTGACACATCTTGAGTGTGATTGGTCGTTAAGTCAAGACAATTCACCAATGAAATCAATGAAACAACCACCTGTTGGATAAACAATCTCCAAACACATTCCAAAGCAGCAAAACACAGGAGAAGTAAATGAGATAATATTTTTTTCCTTTTTCTCTGAGGCTTCTCAGCTTCCCAGGAGAAAAATTCTGGGCAAAGGGATTTTTCAGAAAATATGATGGTGACAACCACTGTCCTAGTGAGAGGATTTCCCTCTGGCATTGTTAAAACCCTTGAGTTCTTTCAGTAGTCATCTTTTTCTATCTTTCTCACTTTGACCCTTTCAATATATCCTAACATGGCACTGTTTGACAGCCCTCATGCAGGTAAAAAAAAACCCCTAAGAATACTTTTTTTCCTGTTTGTTGTCTTTTTTTTTTGCACAGCCATCACAGAATAAATTAATCCTCCATGAACACTTGCTATGAAGCACCACTATATCATGTTCACTTGGACTTCACCTTTTTCCTTCACAGAAGCAAATGAACAGAGAATACATTTATACACTTGAATAGAGAAAAATAAACAGTTCAAGTATTCTGTTCAATCATCCATATAAAAAAAGGAAAGCAGTCAAAAAATAAGGTTCTTCACATCAGGCACCTCACTTTTTGTTTTTAGAAATACTCAAGAGAAAAATCAGATTTAAAAAATTCATGTCAGATCAAAAGAAGTGGTGATGGACCTGAAACAAATTGCACTGCACTTGAAAAGTTCATTTCTGGAATGTTTTTTCTCTTTTCCAGAACTGCCAACAAACTGAACAACAATCTGTTCCTCACAATCTATTGTGCTCTTAAATTTTGCTACAGTAGCACATTAAATTGCAAGTGTCTTAATCAATCAAAAATGACTTTTCAAGGAGTTTCATTCCTTGATGATTAGCTTACCTCTACTGAGAGGTGGCTAAAATAATTTTATATCTTTTATATTTGATTTGTTTCTCTTTGACTGTAGTTTATTTAACATAGGGCTAACTCCAGCTTATTGTTTTTACATAAAATTACATCAGGAAAAATAACATATTTTATCAGGAGAAAATACTGAATATTTACCACAAAACCAAATGAGTTTTCCTGCAGTAGGATGATTTTCTTGTTTATTCATCCCACATCACCACCATATTTGAATGAATCAGCTTTTATTGATATCTCCTAGTCACAGGTCAGCAGCTGAGTAGCCTAAAAGACCTTTCTCTTTCCACTCTAAACAAAAATCTAAAATAAAAAAATCTTCCTAGAAACTGTTTAAAAATATTAAGCCTACAACAAAACACATTTTTTCCAAGAATTTGTCACAGATCCCCATTCCTTGGACTGATACGGCCCACATACTGTCATGGTTTGAGCCTGGCACAATGCCAGTGCCCCCATGAAAATATCCTCTCCCTGGTTCCTGCTGTGAGATGTGACCAGGGATAAGCAAAGCAGGCCTCCACTTAGAAATATAGAAAACAAAACTTTATTAACTACACTACAATAGGAAAGAAAAGGAAAGGAAAAAAAACCCACACACAAGGAAAATGAAAACCTTACAAACACATTTCCTCCTCCCCCCACCAAATTTTCAACACAATACATCTCCCAAATCACCGACTCTCTGTCCATCACCACCCAGTAGATAATCAAGTCTCAATTTATCAAGAGGAGAGGAGTCCTTCTTGCGCCGTGGTGACCTCTTCCTTTTCCATGTCCAGTGCTCTCACCACTGAACAGGGACCAGAGCTGCTTCTAGGGTTGTCCTTTTAAGGATGCTTTGTCCCATTCCAAAAAGAGCACAGTCTCACCTTTGGGACACCTGTCCTCCCAAATTTTACCCCCTGGGGCCTAGGGGCTCCTACACTGGACCCTCTTGGCTCTGAGGCATCGCCTCCCCCTGGATGCAGTCTCTGTATCACCGGAAACATGGTTCTGTCCATGGCTATACAAGAAGAGTCCAGCCAAGGCCACTCCATCATCTCTTCCCACCTAGGATTCTTCTCTACTCTCCCGACATCTTTCACTTGCCCGGACCTCCACACTTGCACATTTCCTTCTGCCATTTCGCCTCTATCTCTCTTCTAGGAAAAGTTAATGCCCTGCAAAGTTTTCATTGTCCAGAAAAGGGTTAAAAAATTTAGGCTCTGCCCACCCAAATATTCCCACAACGGCCGGACACTTTCTCGCTGCACCCCCCCCCCCCTTCTTCTCCTTCTCGGCTGTGCTGCTGGCACATGTTATCAAATTTCAAGGTAGCACAGTCCAGGCACGGCCTGTACTCTCTCTCTCTCTCCTGATGTGGGGGGGGGGGGGACTGCCTGATGCCTCCGGTATTTCCTTCCACCCTTCCACCCTGGGGGGGGGCCAGGCCAGGCCTACCCCCATCTCGGTCAGGTCCCAGGCCTACCGCATGGCTGCTCCCCTCCCCCGCCCAGCAAGGACAGCCGGACGGGGGAGAGATCCGAGCTCCTTCCCGGTGAAGTCCCAAGAGAGCTTCCCAGGGGCAGAGCTCTGCTTTTAACCTCTGTGTGTTCTCAGAGGCGTATCCAACTCTCAGTGGTCAATCCAGATGTCAATACCAAACCTCAGCACCCAATTGGACTGACCACAAAAATCCCAGAAATCCACTTCCTCTCAAACCACGACACATACTTTTTAGGTTTTATGAAAACTTCTGACCCCTAAGGATAAAGGCCATTCTCAGCACGTGTGGATTAGCTCAGTACTGTTGGATGGTTTTTCAATGGCAGACCATTGAAAACTCTTGAATCAAAATGTCCTTTTCTGATGAAGTGATTTCTTTGTGGCTGTTTATAACTCTGTTTTGCTCTGCTCTCTCTGCATGCAGGAGGACTTCCCTCAAGGTGACCTTCCCACATCCAGTGCCCACAGGAACAGGTCTCCAGCCACCAGCAGCACCACAGAACTTGCACAATTCTAATCAGGAGGGAGAATCAACATTTCCCTTTATCCACTAGTGTCCTAGGATGACATTATGATGCTTGTATCCCCAGTCGTTGTTCTGTTTATGCTGGATATTATGTTCTATGCCTTCAAGACTGGCTCTGAAGAGTGAAAGTTTTGTTTTGGTTTTATCAGCCTGCTTCCCCACAGCTGGCAGGACAGAGACAGGGCAGTACATAGTGCTGCTTATGCTTTTTGCTTCGCTTTTTGCTTTGCTCTTTCTTCTGCTTTGCTCTTGCTTTTGCTTCTGCCCGTTAGTTAGTTTAGCTAAGCAGTCTGAATCTTCCCTGGACTGTTTTTCCGTTCCCTTTTCTTGGAACCATTCGAGCCTACTCCGGACTGGAACCTGGGAAACACCGAGAGTTTGCACCTTGTGGCTGCAGCAGCCATTCCCAGCGCCGGAGGGACTGATAACAGAGCGACCACCCCCAAGAGAGACTTTCTGAAATTGTCATCTTTTTCAGAGCGGTGAAAGAGTGGTGTCATCCGGTATTGTTCATTTTGTGCACTGGGCAGGGGGGTGCTGCGTCTGGTAAATAAACAGGTTCTTTCCACTCTCCAAGAAATCATTCCCGAACCGGTTGTGGGGAGGGGCTGTGTGGATTTGCTTTCTGGAGGGGCCTCCTTTGGAGGCTTTCTCCCAAATTTGCCCTAAACCAGGACAACCAGATAAATGGATAAAGAGGAATGTGCACATGGCTGAAGAGTGCACACAGCTGAAGAGCAGACCAGCAAAGCCAAACTTAGGACCTCCTTCCCTGAATCCTTGCTAACCACATACCTACTTTCATTCACAGGTCACTTGCTCCCTGCAATCCACTAAAGCAAAGCTGGTCAAGGTAGCTTGGAGCAAGGGAAAGGAGGAGCAGTTCTTGCCATTGTCCCCACATCTTGGCATCTATCATGTTCAGAAAGCACAGAGCAATGCTGAAGCAGACCCCAGTACTAAGGCACAGATCCACGGGACTCTCATAATGACTTTTCTTTTTTTTTTTTTTTTAATTTCCTCTGGGTATAACTGGTTACAATTAAGCCAAAAGGTATTTTACTTTCACTGATCCTCTCAGTGGAAGGCAGGTTTATATCAAGAGATCACTCTGTATTCTTAAAATTAACAATCTGTCTAATCATGCTCTAGGGCTTTACAAATCCCTCATGCATACAATTTGTCATTAGCCATTAATTTCACTACCATCGGCACGCTAAAGTTCTGAAGAATTATATGAGGAATAGATAAGAACCAGTATCACTGCAACACGAAGAAATCCCCAGACTCACCAGCCTGGAGCAGTTCTGGAAGCAGGGCTTCAGGTTCCTCATTTTACCATCACACAGCTACACTGAGAACAATTACCTTGGTAAAACCAATGCCAAAAAAAGCATGAAATTTCATCCCACCAGAGAAACAGAGGTCTTATTTTTCTCAAGGGTAATTTTACACTTTCCTAAGAGTTTGAAAACTTCTATCACTAAAACATGAACAAATCTAAAATAAACTAAATATTTTGTATATATTACCCCTTTTCAGACTGCCTTGCATTTAAGCTGGAGGGCTCAGAAATATTTCCTCTGTCTTTTCATTGGATGAAGACTAGCAAAGTTCCCTTGATGTTTCAAAGGATATTTTAGTCTCAAATTAGTGGAAGTAAAGCAAAGGCTATGTTGTGCAATGGTATGCTTAGAACAGAGACAGTGAAAAAACAATAGTGTTCTTACAAAGCTATTACATTTTAATTTTAATTTTAATTTTAAAAAGAACTTTACAAGTGCTTTTGAGTGCTGTCCTTAGACTCCAAAAGCTGAATCCTTCAGGTGATTATCACTGGGATTTTGATATGCAAATCTAGAACAAAACCAGAACTATTGGATTATTTCAAGGTTTGATTTAATTCTGCATTATATTTTTGAGGCCTACAGGGCTGTGTCAAGTCCAGACTGTCTTGCTCAAGGAAAAAGTTGTGCTTGAACAGTTCAAAGGATATGTAAGTTTCTGTCATTTTCCATCTCTCTGCTCCTGACCCACACATATATTTTGTTTCTTCTCTGTGGGCTACTAACCAGAGATAAATTCCTGTGAAAGATGATGTTAGAAAGACATCAATTAATGCAAAGCCTAAAATCCCAATCCAAAATGATTGGTAGCAATTAAAAGGGTTCCAGAATGATGCTGGAGACTATGCCACCACAAACTTCATAGCATCTGACAATGTAACATAAATGTGTGCAGCAGCTATAATAACAGGACAGGATTTGCCACATTTAAATATTTAACAAAATACTACTCTAATCAATGTCCTAGCATCATACACATAGGAGGTCTTCCCTCATTTCTGTGGTGATGAACTTATGCCATGAAACTGGAAACCTAATTACACTTGCTTGTCACAGTAATTATATCACCAGCCAAAATAATTGGACAGCTGTTCTTAAAAAAAAAAAGTCTTCTTACCTGACTGGAGATGCTTGGATAGGAAGGAATTCAGAAATTTAACCATTAGCTTAATCAGAGAGGAAAAAGGAAAAGAGAAACAGCATTTGGAATATTGGGGAACATGGCAGAAGCATGCATTGAAGAGGAAGTGAAAAACAGAGAATTTAATTTTTTTAATCTAACATCAGCATTGATATTAGCATTTAGATATTAATTCAGAGGGAAAGCATAATATATTATAAATAATCCTTTCTCAGTTGCATTACTATGTCTGGATGGATAAATCTTAAAAGAACATGAATTTGGCTAGGGACAGTGTGAGACAGTCTGGTGACAATAAAAGAAAAAGAGGAAACATATGGGTGAAAAGAAATACAAAATAACCCAAAAAATCCAAAAAAGAACAGAAACAAGAGAAGGCTACTACCCTTCTTGCCTTTTAGTCAGCTGCAAAATACTGTCAGCCCTCCACCCCCAAATATGTGTTAGACTGTTTCCTAGCAAAGCACAAGGCCTGCTGTATGAGCAGCAGGAACAAGGTGACAGCAGAGAGGCAGAAATAGAAGAAGAACAAGAGCCCCCAAAGCAGCAGTAGTGGTTTTAGCACCTGTTGCATCTTCTCTCCTCACCAAACACAAAGAAATAGGGAAAAGGAAAAAAAAAAACCTAACATTTCTTTTCTTCTTGGCAGATGAATCTTTTAATTCAGCACCTGCTGCCCAATTCCAATAGCAGTATGCAACATCCATGGATGCATTGCAGGAGGCCAGTGAAGAAACTATGGAGTCTCTGGCGCCAGGAGTTTCTGCTTAGCAAAAGGAAGTAATAAAGCCCCAGTGGCCCCCCATGGTTTGGAAGCAGCCACTGACAATCCCTGACTCAACTAAAACATCAGATTGTGGCATTGCTGCTGATCCAGGCACAACAACAGCACTTTGCTGGGAGGCTGGGGATAGAAAAGCAAAGATGTGATCATGGGAGATCAAGGCCTGACCTGTTCCTCCTCCTGTTGCTTTGGATATAGGAAGAACAGGGCCAGAATTTGTCTGGTGGGGAGTGAAGAATAACAGCAGAAAGTTAGAGAGTTAGGAAGAGAGAGAGAGAGAACTTGTCTCCTACCTGTCTTCACAATTCAGGCAACTTTTATACCTAAATTTTAAAGGTGTGCTCTGGTAGAGTCACTCTGAGCTTCAACATAACACATGGCTTAGAGCAGCTCCCACGCAGGAAGCATTCACAGAAAATGGAAATGACCAGGCCTCCAGGGCAGATGTGAAGTAATCTCTGTGGCTGATTCTGTCCCTGCCAGCAAAAGGGTCCACAAGAGCAGTGGGGAAGGAACCAAAACAGACATTTGGCATTGTGCCATGATTCCTGAAGGCAGATACCTAAAAGGCAAACCATGAAAATAAGAAGAGAAAAGCAGAAGAATCAAGCCTGAATACACCACAACATCAAATGTGTTCATTGCTTTTGGAAAACTGCATAAGAAATAAAAACAGCAAAGATATTGAATAAACCTCACTCAAGAATTTTGAAATACTTACACATATCACTTTCATATAAAAATTATCTTCTTATGAAAAATAGGAAATACAAAACATCTGTAAAAGGCCTTTATCAGTCAAATGTCAAGTTTGCTTTTTATCGCTTCTAACACATTATTTATTTATTAACACAA
The DNA here is from genome assembly GCA_024865655.1 of Emberiza elegans. Lineage (NCBI taxonomy): Eukaryota > Metazoa > Chordata > Aves > Passeriformes > Fringillidae > Emberiza > Emberiza elegans. The sequence continues at coordinate 59,257,000 of JALJVW010000206.1, forward strand.
TTATACACTAGCAAATTATATGCAAGTAAGGAGAATTGGTAATATTTTCTGTTCACACACTGCACTGAATCTACCTTTAGTCTGCAAAAATATACCCGGCATTTCTTTGGGGGGAATTATAAACTTGGCTTATAATTGGGATTTCTCCAAAAGAGCTGTTTGTGATCAATTGGAAAAAAATTAATTGTTGCATTTAAGCTGCAGCTCTCTTTTTTCCATGAAAGATATAAAATAACACAATGAGCATCCAGTATAAACAGGCCTTTAGCCACTTCTAGTTGGTAAACAATGTGATAACGGTTAGCTGAATTTTCCAGCAAACTCAGATACAAACAAACTCAGGTTTGGGAGGGACAGTGTGTTTTCAGTCAGCTTTCCTGTCAGGATACAGCTGCTACAGCAGGAAGAGTAGTTCAGCAGTACCATGGTTCTCTTTCACCCAGCCTGTTCTATGCACTGAAGGAGAAAGCAGGCCTCAGAATACAAGGTACATGACCACAGAATTTTATCACTGCAAACACACAAGTGAGAAAAATTTTGAAATTTAGGCTAAACCACTCTAAATATCACAACTCCTGGAAAACTGGTCTCATAACCTAAAAAAATTTCCTATGTCATTATGTGCATATGCTTCTCACTGTTCTTCACTTCTTTGGAAATTAAATTCTCTGCAGGGGATGCAAGATATATGGTGATAGGGCATTACTCATCATCCCCTGTCTTCCCACTAAGCAATTGGTTTAATCACAACTGAGCTGTGAGGAAGAGGAAAAAGAGGTATTTTTTCTGCCCTTTTAGTGAGTCAAATTAGGTCAGCAAAGGATCCAGGGCACACAAGGGCTGCTGCAGGAAGAATGAGGGTAAGTTGCACATCCTAGATGGTAGATAGAAAACTTGGAAGTTATCATAAACCATCAAAAAGCTCCAAAGTGCACCCAGACTTATTTCTGGGGCCTTCTGCCAGAGGACTGTGCATGAGCCACAGTGCTGCAAGAGTTGTCCTAGGGTGAGGTTATGATGTTCGTAGCCCCATTCGTGTGTGCTGTTTATGCTGGATATTACATTCTGTGCCTTCAAGACTGGCTATGAAGAGTGAAAGTTTTGTTTTGGTTTCTTATCAGCTGCTCCCCCACGGCTGGTGGGACACAGAGATGGGGCAATACATGGTGCTGCTTTTGCTCTTTTGCTTTTCACTTTGCTCTCTCGCTCTTGCTTCTGCTTTGCTTCTGCTTGCTCTTGCTTCTGCTCATTAGCTAGTTTAGCTAAACAGTCCAAATTTCTTCCTGGACTGTTTCTCCTTTCCCTTTTTGGACCTGCTCAAACCTGCTCTGGACTGGGACCTGGGAACACCAAGAGTTTGCACCCTGTGGCTGCAGCAGCTGCCCCAGTGCCAGAGGGACTGATAACAAGCGACCACCCTCGAGAGAGGCTTTCTGAATTTGTCATATTTTCAGAGAGGTGAAAGAGTGGTGTCATCTGGTATTGTTCATTCTGTGTGCTGGGGGGTGCTGTGCCTGTGAAATAAACAGGTTCTTTCCACTTCTCTCCGAGGAATCCTTCCTGACCCGGTAGTGGGGAGGGGCTGTGTGGGTTTGATTTCTGGAGGGGCCCCCTTTGGAGATTCTCTCCCAAATTTGCCCTAAACCAGGACAAGTGTTAAACACACACACCCTTCCCAGGGCAGGTACCTGGGCATTCACACCTGAACCTATATTAACCTATTGATTTCTGTGTTTCATGGTCCTCCTTCACCCGAGACAGCAAGACTGCACCCATCACTTTGATCAACAGACTTGAAAACGACAACCATTCTCATCACTCAATCCAACAGGTGGCAATTGTCCTTTCTCTCTGCTAGCTACTCTTTTCCTTCCTCTCTCTTTCTTTCCTATATATATATAAAATATATATAATATATAACATATATATAATATATATAATACATATTGTATATATTGCATATATAACATATATAATATATTATGTATATATAATTATGTATACACAAACACTGGTCATCCAGTGTCATCTCATCTGCCCCCCAAGGGATCTAATAACAACAACCTCAGTTAGCTTTGCCTTCAGAAGTGGGTGATGTCTTCCTCCCCCCACTCTCTTATTTTCAAAGCTGGGAAACGTTCCTGTTCCAGGCCAAGTATGCCATGTGACTAGGCTCACTTTGAGAGGCAGACTGTGAGGCATATTCCTGCTGCAGAGTCCAGGCATAGCCAGGGAAACAGCTTGATTAGAGTAATTGAGCAGTGAAATGCTTCATGAGAGTCAAAGGTCTCTGAAAGCATGCAGGACAACAGAAACAGATTGAGAGCAGTGCGGTGTCCTTAAGCAGGAAGAAAAACAAAACCAAGATAAATTAATTTCTGATAGTATCTGGTGCATAAAGTCTGCTCTGTCTTGTTTATCTTAATAGCTTTTCAAGTCAGGCAAGAGGTAAAAAACTATGCAGCAGAATTACAGGAATTTGAGGAGTACTGCACACTACAAGAAAACTAATTATTTTGGAGGAGACACAAAGCAGATAAGAGCAAAACAGACACAAAGTGTTATAGAGCTTAGAAGCCTATCTCACAAATGGAAAAGGGAGTGAGGAAAAGGGATGAGCAGGCTCAGGAGGAATCCCCATCATGGCAGACCTGGCAGATGGATCACTCTGAAACCCCAGCTTTAACACATGACCACACAACTGGAATTTCAGTAACAGAAGCCACAGAGCCTGTACTGAAGCTGGAGGAGGACTCTAAAGTGGCATATAATGAAGCCTGAGTTATTCCACTAGCTCCATCAGCACACATGGTGGGCTCAGAGAATATGCCAGATTAAAAAAACTTTACACTGCTATAATGGAAGTGGCTTGTGGCAAAGTCTCAAAGTAAAATGAAAGGTTTTAGTTAATCACAAATGTGTGGACAAGTACCACCAGCAGTAGCATTGACACTGAAAGGGAAGACAAGGGTGGGCAAGAAAAGCTGGAGGGTAAGTGTGATGCTCTGATAAGTCCTCCCATATGACAGAGTCTGCCTCTGCAGACATCTGTCATTTCATATATGCTCAAATATACCCAAACAATATGCAGCCTCTTTCTAATATTAAAGGCTAAGATAAATGGTCTGAGTAAAAAAGAGGCATGAGGCCACAAAAAAAGAACATAACAGAGAACTGCAGAATAGAAGAAGTAAAATATGAGAAAAAGTGAAATTACAAAAAAAAAAAAAAACGGTCAAGAAGTACACTGAGGCATGAGAACAAACTGATTCTCTCTGATTTATGCAGCAATTCAAGTTGCTATTTTTTCAGGCTTGGCCTCTGGAGAAGCTCAGTCCCCAGAGCAATAACACATACTTTTCAAAATCTGAGAAACAAAAGTGATTAAACTTTAGTTTCACCTTCACTACACAAAGGAAGCAACTTTCTCGGGACAAAGATAGGGTAGGCAGCCGCGAACACGCAGATTCATCTCAAGCAGCAACACCTGAAGAACAAGCTCATTCCTTATAAACAAAGGAAAGGCTGGGCTTTCTCTGCCATGGTAACTTTACATTCTTTCCATCTCCTAAACAAAAGAGTTATACAGCACACAGGGGAATTACTGTTACAGGAGTAGATGCTTTAAAAAAAAGCATGTTATGGATGCCTCCAGTAAAAACAAATGCCTTATGTCACTTACAAACAGACACCCAATAAAAGACTATATGCCCTGGTAGAATAACATTTCTTGGGTATAAAAGTGTACTTTGAACAGTTTTCTGCAGTTCTTCAAACAACAGAAAGCTGTGTTTGGATTGCTCAAGGACAAAGCCCTCAATGAAAGTCACAGACTGCAATACTTCTAAACACCAATGTCCTCTATGGGAGGGTGAGCCAAAGGAGCTTCTCCCTGAATGCCTGCAGCCTTCTTGCCACCTCTCCTTCTCTGTGCTTTTAGTAAGGAAAAAGAAAAATAAAAGAACTGAGAAGTCAGAGCTAAAAGCTCCTTTGAAATAGAATTCTGACTATATTTTCAGCATGTGCAATACATGTTGAACAAAGAGACCTTCAGCAAACCACCGACTAGTTGTACTGCCACAAAGCCATTCCTGGCCCAGAGCTGCCATGGATTTTGGTTAATATTAAGCTCCTACTGTCAAAATAGCAACAGCAGCCACCATTTTCTATCATGCCTCCCCAGCCATCTTGCTAATGCTTGCCAGGCAGAAGATTTTCTTAAAATTCCTTTGTGAGTCAATTTGGGTGCAATATACCAGAACAAGGAACATAATTTCATTTGGAAAGGTTATTGGCTCTCTAATTTCTATTCTGAAAGCATATCATGTTTCCATCTACCTTTAACCAGACATTTGGGATGTTTTTTCTCCCTCCCCTTTTTTTTTTTTTTTTTTTTTAGTAATGACTTAGTGTTGACATGGTTAACAATCAGTCATTTTTCCTCTAGTACTTTAGAATATATATCAGGAATATTGTGCAATAAATGCTATTATTATGAGGAATAGGTATCTGTGGATGCCACAGTAAAGATAGAAATGCATTCAGTCACAACTCACCCATTCTACTGTACAAAGTTTCTAAGGTTAAGATTTTTTTAAGCACACAGAATTAACACAACTTCTATTGTACAATTTGTATATGTGCTCACATAGAAGTTGTTACTATTTTTGCAGAGGTTTAATTGTTTCTGCCATCTTATGAGTATAGAAGTCAAAGTTATTAGTGTAAACAGATTAATGTGAATTCTATAAGCTATAGTATTTCAATAGCTCAGTCACCAGTTTTAATTAACACCAGACAGAGGTCAATCATGTGCGTGTAGACTGTGTTCTTTGTCTGTTATTTATTTTCAGTCTAGAAAGAGTATGCACCAAGTAAAGCTAGAAGAGTCTAGAAAACTTTAGCACTTAATAATCTTAGCTTTAAAAAGAGAGGACATTATACAGAAGTGACTGATGCCCACTGATTAAAAGACTGAATTTGATTTGCCCTATCCCAGATCTCATTCTACTTTTCTGGGAACTTCATACTGCTTCCTAGAGAAGAAAATAAAAGGAAAGAGGAGGGGGAAAAGTAACAGCATCAGATGAAAATAATATGAACATTGAATTTGAATATATGTTTGTCTACAGTAGTATTCTTAAAAATGGCTGGCAATGATACAGTGACTCCAGCAGTCTTCTATCATTTCAGGAAGCTACAAGTACCAATGATTCACAAATACCAGTGATAAATATGTAACCACCTGTGAAGTGCATTCCTATTTGACTTGTCCACATTTGCAGGTCTTACTCCCTAAGAAAAGGTTAAATTGGCTGATTCTGACATCTGCCCTAAGAGCAGCTGCCTTCCAGGAACTTTAATCTTGTCAAGCATTGTGTTCAGCACCCATATGAATCCAATAACCAGTTATACACACTTGGTCCTTGCTTCGGTGTTGTCAGCATGGAGATAACAGCCCTGCCTCTCCCCTCCAACTCAGCAGGATCAGTTGGGCAAATCAGTCACCACTGAGCTCAGATTTGACTCGATGAATTCCCAGCAGCAAGCAGAAGGCCAAGCTCTCTGCCACGTCTGCCATCATTCAAGTTAACACCAGTGAATATTTGTGAGCTTGGGGAGTGAAAGGAGGCAGCTGCCAGGCTGCACCTTCCCCAGCCAGCAGCACATACCCATGCATCCAGCTACACCCCTCACAACCGGGGCGCTGATGGAGCGCTGACAGCTGACAGCAAACCAAAGATTATCTTCTCAGCTCAGATGCTCATGATGAGCACTTTTGTTTTGGAAAGCAGTCAAGCATATGAATAATGTTTAAGTGCTTTTTTAACCCCAAGCCCCACCATAAGAGTTACTCAGTGAATAATTGCTGAGGGGAGTGTTGAGGCCAGGATATGAGAGGTTTTGCCCTTCACAGAACATTTTGAGTTGGAGAAGTTAAAAGAGCTTCTGAACAGAATGCAATGCCAAATGAACAAACAAAAGATACAGAAGGATTTGATAACAACACTAACTAGCTAATATCATGCAGACTACTAATGCTTTTTAGATTAATCTTCAAAATTTATTCCAACACTTGGAGTACAGTGCTGTTGAAAAGGGGCTGTAGTGGATTCAGTTTCTTATGTCCTATCAGGTACTCAGGAATTTCAGGCTAGCACTAGATGTGTAGGCCAAAGGTAAGGCACTTGAAGTTTCCAACTTTTAGCCAATAACATCACCAACTTCCATGCAATCAAACTCACTAGGTATTCTAAAGCTGTTTAAAACTGATTTTTCACTGCTAACGTTAACATAATTATCCAATTTTTATGCCAGCCTAATATTTTATCTTAATCATCCAGAAAATGAAGAAAGAAGAAAATCACAGAGAAGAATGTCTGCAGCAAGAGAACTTATACCCATTTAAAACCCCACACTTATCAAAGACAGAACATTATGATAAATATGTAACCACCTGTGAAGTGCATTCCTATTTGACTTGTCCACATTTGCAGGTCTTACTCCCTAAGAAAAGGTTAAATTGGCTGATTCTGACATCTGCCCTAAGAGCAGCTGCCTTCCAGGAACTTTAATCTTGTCAAGCATTGTGTTCAGCACCCATATGAATCCAATAACCAGTTATACACACTTGGTCCTTGCTTCGGTGTTGTCAGCATGGAGATAACAGCCCTGCCTCTCCCCTCCAACTCAGCAGGATCAGTTGGGCAAATCAGTCACCACTGAGCTCAGATTTGACTCGATGAATTCCCAGCAGCAAGCAGAAGGCCAAGCTCTCTGCCACGTCTGCCATCATTCAAGTTAACACCAGTGAATATTTGTGAGCTTGGGGAGTGAAAGGAGGCAGCTGCCAGGCTGCACCTTCCCCCAGCCAGCAGCACATACCCATGCATCCAGCTACACCCCTCACAACCGGGGCGCTGATGGAGCGCTGACAGCTGACAGCAAACCAAAGATTATCTTCTCAGCTCAGATGCTCATGATGAGCACTTTTGTTTTGGAAAGCAGTCAAGCATATGAATAATGTTTAAGTGCTTTTTTAACCCCAAGCCCCACCATAAGAGTTACTCAGTGAATAATTGCTGAGGGGAGTGTTGAGGCCAGGATATGAGAGGTTTTGCCCTTCACAGAACATTTTGAGTTGGAGAAGTTAAAAGAGCTTCTGAACAGAATGCAATGCCAAATGAACAAACAAAAGATACAGAAGGATTTGATAACAACACTAACTAGCTAATATCATGCAGACTACTAATGCTTTTTAGATTAATCTTCAAAATTTATTCCAACACTTGGAGTACAGTGCTGTTGAAAAGGGGCTGTAGTGGATTCAGTTTCTTATGTCCTATCAGGTACTCAGGAATTTCAGGCTAGCACTAGATGTGTAGGCCAAAGGTAAGGCACTTGAAGTTTCCAACTTTTAGCCAATAACATCACCAACTTCCATGCAATCAAACTCACTAGGTATTCTAAAGCTGTTTAAAACTGATTTTTCACTGCTAACGTTAACATAATTATCCAATTTTTATGCCAGCCTAATATTTTATCTTAATCATCCAGAAAATGAAGAAAGAAGAAAATCACAGAGAAGAATGTCTGCAGCAAGAGAACTTATACCCATTTAAAACCCCACACTTATCAAAGACAGAACATTATGGAGAATTGAGTAAATTTTTTGTCCATCAGTTAAATGATTAACAGTATGATGCTGGATGTAGAAATGAAATAAAATACTACGTCACCTAAACTATTTGCTAAGTTTACTTCATTAGAGAAGGATATTACCTAACACTATTTTACCTTGTTGGGATTATTTCTTTTTTTTTGGTTGATGATGGGAAGAAAAAGAAAACTCAGTAGAGTCTTTCATTTTAGAGTAGGAAACACTGTGATACTGAAAGGGTCAGGAATGCATGGCAAGAAGAAAAAATTCTCATGGTCTCCCTGAAAAGAGGTGGTTACAGTCTGAGACAGCTCACCCTGAGCTGGGCTACCTTGCCACCATCTTAATTTGGACAGGGCAGCAAATACCAAGGAAGCCAAGAAACCTTGTCAGAGCCACCTGCCACTTGTGTCACTCTGTGCCAGTGAGGCTCCCCCACCCTACATGGGCAGAAGCATCAGGCATGATTTGGACAGATGTGGTACAGACCTAGAGAAAAAAACCTTCCCTAGATGACCTGGGAGACCTCTAAATCACCTCATTTATATAACAAAAGTGTTGTTTACGAGATGTCCAAGATTTGTTTTTCCACTTCTACATAATAGATACTTCTATTTTACACAAAAATAGCTTCACCCAAGCACAAAATAATAGGATGCAAGGATCAAAAGCATTCAGAATCTCAGCACTTCAACTCAGCGACAGTAATGAGACTGTGTAGGGAGGCAAAGATTGAGAAAAAGGCAAACCAGGGATATCTTTTACTGGCTATCAATACAAATAGCTAAATAGATTAAAGGCTTCTGGATTATATTATAAGATGGAAACCATAATGCATCACTGGACAAGTTAGCTAGACATTTAGCGTAGGCTTGACTTTATTAAGAATCAAAATATTGAATGCTCAAGTCAGACTGAGCATTGGCAACTTCTAAGAATTCAGCCTATAAACAAAATAACCTTCTGAGAAAGCAGAAAAAAATGCAAACATAGGAAAGGCTTTACAATAATTTGAAGATAATTCACACAACAGAACAGAGCACAAACTGACTTATATAAGCAAATACTAGGAAATTAAGAAACCTGGTGATGAAAGGTAGATGGCAGCTAGTATTTAATTAATGAATAAGGGAAAATACTGTGTAATGCTAGAAAAAGTTTCATTAAATATAATGAAGTCCTCTTAGAAGGATCTCTCTAGGAAAGGCTCACAATTGACCCAGAGACTGTGTGTGCACCTGTCCTAACAGGGGGGCAAGGTCCTGCCAGCACTAGACATTTCATGTGTGGGTAGTACACACACACATATAACTTTTTATAACACTGAGGGAAAATTCTGGTGCTCCAGGCAACAAGAAGGACTAAGTAGCCTGTAGCATTGCTGTGTCTGCAGTCTTTGTAGCTCAAGCAGGTACAGTGAAAATTTAAAGGCAGGAAAAATGCAGGGAGACAAAGCCAAGGTGTGACTATGGAGCAGAGCGCCAAATGGAGCAGAGTGACAAGTGCAGCACAGAGCAGAGCTGCCCAGAGAAGCCTGGTGGTACCAAGGTTTTCTGGTACAGTTTTCATGCAGCATGATAAAAACTCTTTAGAAGCTGCAGTTGCATTCATACAACAGACTGGCAGACCTTCCACTCTGAGCTGGAAACAGAGAAGGAACAGTTCTTCTTAAAGTAACTATCCTACAAGTTCATCCTGAGTATCTCTTAAACTACAGAGAAGAAGGAAAGCATAAAAACAAGTTTCAAATCAGAACCATCTGCATTGAATTGGGATTGAGTTGTGAGTGGCATCAATATGCAAACACTTTTCTCATTTTTCAGGAGCACCTGTGTCTATACCAGACTCCCCAACATTTTTCAAGATCTCAAGCTTGCCAGCTGCTGATCTCACTCTTCCTCCTCAAGCAGAAAAATGTTCCCCTAGCCTGTCCCATCACTAAGCATCTCTCTCACTTCTCCAGGTATGGCCTTGAACATAACCTAGACATGCTTATCACACATTCACTTTCCCAGACTAGTAATCATTTCCTGAAAACATCCCCCTGCCCCCCAGAAGACAAATCCTGTTTGTTTCAGCCAGCTCTACAGAGTGATAACACAGTGGTATCTCCATATCAGTGGTAATACAAGTTCCCATGTCACTTGCCAAGCCTCCCTCTCCTTTGGCTTCAGTACAAGCTTTTCTCATCTCTCCCTGGTCAGGGAAAGGGACATAAAAACCCAATTGCCACTCTTGCAGGTGTGCTTGATACATGTTGACTGGTAACATCTGTAGGTTTTGGCTCCCTTCAAACCCAGGGGAGCTGTTCCTCTTCTGACTCAGTTGTCATAGTCACAATTCCACTTTCTTAAGTCTGATATTTAAAGAGTCTGGAAGCTACCAACTCCTCTCCTCCCACTGGTAATGAATTAATGTAAGCCCAGATAATTGCTGAGTCTGTGTAACTTCATTTGGCTCTGAATTCCCTAATGAAAGTTTTTCTTTAAAAGAGCCATAAATTCCAAACACTATTGTCCAGAAAGTTGAAAAATAATTCCAAGAGACAACCAAGACCTCTTTTGCATTTCATTGGTACCACTGTCCCTGACTTTATACTACTAGGTATTTTCTGTGATTAGACAGTGTTAAAAATTTAAAAAATAATGTTGCCCATCCAAATTACTGCACAGAAACATCTTACGTTGGCAAAAATAATGCATTTGACAATCTTGACACAAAAAAGCCCTTTCCCAAATACATTGTTGTCTACCTAAGTGACTATGAAGTATGACTGGAAAATGCATTGAGCTGTAAGGATGAAGTGGAGGAAGGGTGAGTTGAAGAACACCATGAAGAGTTATCATTTTAGACTCATGAGATAAGAGTTGCAGAAAAGTATACTAGAATCATATAGAATACATTAATCCTATGTAATATTATTGTTCAGAGATATATAATTGCTGAAGAAACTATTTGAGACTATTTAAACAAAGATAAAATGTCATATATATAATTTATAGACAAAATCAAATTTCCAAGAACAAATCTCTAGTTTGAGGGTTTAAAAAAAAAAAAAAACAACCAACCTAAACCAAACCAGCCAAAGAAAACCACCACAGCTCAGCATGCCCAAGGTCTTGCCCAAAATTTTTTTTGCTATCATCTTTCTAGTTCAGTGCCAGTCTAAAACTCAGTCTAAGTATTTGAGGTTGAGCTGACAAGAAAATAAAGTTCTAATGAAAAAAGAACATTTGGTAATCACCCCAAAAGCAATGTCTTAAATCATTCAAAATCACACCCAAGTGTTGTTTGGATATGAAATTCAAAATACTGGATTAATTAAAGGAGGAGGAAGGCATGTGGAAGAAAAGAGAGGAAGTAAGGAAAAAAGTCAAAAGACTTCAGCGAACATTGCTTGGTTTCTAGCTGATCCAGAGAGCAGCAACAGCAGAATATTTTTTGGACACTGTCTCAGTCTGTTCATCTCCTGTTGCCCACTGACTGCTTCATGTCCTGCTATCCACTGGCTTCTGTCTTCATTAAGGTATAATTTCAGCTGAGTTTGACTTTCTGCTTGAATATCTGTGCATCCAAACTTGCTTCCTGATACTACCCCACTACTTGCATTACAAATGAAGTTTCACAGTGATCCCAAAAGCTACGTTTGCTATGCCATATTCTTCCACCTTTGATATCTTTATTTGAACAACATTCAAAAGTTCAGACAGACAGAAGGATGGCCACAGGAAAAAGAGATAATCTTTTTCTCTAATTTGTACCCTAAATAAATAATGTCTTGTTTTCACTGCTTCTCTCCCTTGAAACCACTTGCATGGAACTACTCAGCTGTCTTACAAGGGTTTGAGATGTTTGCAGCCATCAGATTGAAGACAACACAGCAGAAGTCAAAGCGGTGCAACACTTGATCATTTAAAATCTGTCAAATGGAAGGTGATAGTTCAGGTCAGAGCAGTAAAGAAAATTTTTCGAGATGCTGGGAGGAGAGTGCTGATCCTCTTTCAATAACAGTTTGCTGCAATTTAAAACAGAAAAGGAATGATACATTGACCCCCTTGGAAAAAGTCTAGCTTTTGCTCTGATTTACAATTAATAAAATGCTAAAAAGCATCTTGACTGTCCTCATAGCAGAAATCTCTTCTATACAAGAGGCAGCAGCATTTGAGTAGCAGCATTCAAGACCACATGCAGCAAGAAACCCAAGTGGAGAGGTGGTTAGTCTGCTACCAAGCTAAATGGAAGGTTCTTGCATGAAAACAAAATTACAAAGTAACCTGACAAAATCCCAAAGTCTCCCTGTTATGTGAAACAACACCCCCATAAAATCTGGAAGGCCACCCAGAATACAGCTCTATGGCAGCCTCTCCTCCTCCATCAGGAAACATTATTTGCAGTTATTTCTCTCCTGTTCAATCACTTGCATCCAGCAGAATACTAATAATGCAGTCTCACATATTAAAATTGACATTAATATGACCCTCACAGAGATCAAAGGATTTCTTGGCAGTATTTACTCCTCAAAAGGAAACATTTGGATTAGCTCAGTTGGTTAAAGCACGTTGTTAACAAAGCCAAGGTTGTGGGCTCAATCCCTATATGGGCCATTCACTCCAGAGTCACATTTAATGATCCTTGTGAATCCCTTCCAACCCAGAGAATTCTGTGAACACTTCCCTTGTTGGATGGCTTTCAACTACTCCATTCCTGACTCCAGAATCCTGAACACTTTGAAAGTTCTTTCCCCGTAACATTGACATTTCTCCTCCTTTTTCCTAAACCAGCAGTTACCTCTACCCTGTCAAAGCCACCATTGCTCGCTGTACATCAGCACAAGGCTCAGTTAAAAACTCACAGTACGTCAAGGATGGGTCATTGTGGGTGAGGGGAAGTTCATTATGATCACAGAAAATGAACTGTGGAAATTAAGATCAGAAGAGACCTCAGGAGGTCTCCAGTCAGTTCACATCCTTTTTTTGTTGTGCTTCTGTGACTCACTACAGAAGATCCCGTGTCCAACCTCTTGGTAAGATCCTCAGATGTATTGAGAGGCTGCTATGAGGCCCTCATGAAGTCTTCTCTTTATCTGGCCACACAGGACAAGTGCATCTTGAGGACCACCTACTAAACTTGCTCCAGTTCATCAGTATCTTTCTTGTATTTCAGGCGCAGCAGGAATATAGGACTCCAGGTTTTGCCTAACAAATGCTGATAGAGAGGGGTAATCACTTCTCTCAATCTACTGGCAGTGCTTGCCTCTCTGCCTGGCTGAGTCTCAGGTGACTTCAGTACTTACTGAGATGCGACTTTCTGCCCCCCATTTGCTAGTAGAACACAGGAACTACCCTGCAGTGTCTACTACTTGCAGACCTGTAGCTGGAGAACCAGCCATTCTCCTGATGCAAAAAAAAAAGGACTAAGCTTCCCTTCTCCTCCATCAAACCAAATGGTTTCTGGCTGCCTCTCCTCTGTGCAGTTGGGAGTTCAGGCTCTCCTCTCTGCAGGATCTCTGAAAATCCCCTCAATTGCTTTTTACTTCTTCCCTGATGGTGCACATTAGCTGACCTCCTCCAGACTGACCTCAGTGGAGTGACATAAGTCCTCTATCAGTGCACACCTTGTGCAGGCAGGGACAGCATCTCCCTCTGCACCGACTTCAGCAAGAGGCCCTGGGCAGCTCTCTGTCCCAAACCCTGTAGGGCTGTGTCCTTCCTTTGGAGCTCCCTTGGGCTTCATTCCCCAGCCGCAGGGCAGTGCTTCAGCAAACACCAGAGACTTTACCCTGTGACACTCCTCCTCGGCAGAAGTGCCTGACACCAAGCAGACTCAAACCACCAGGTTTGGTTAAGCAAGTGCAAACTGGAACCAACAGTAAACAGTGGGCAGATCAGGCAGATTTTTTTTTTCTAGCATCCTTGTTCTTACTCTTTTTTTAAATATTTCTGTACTAATTTCGTCATATTTGGTCAATTTATATAATCTATAGGTATACTCCGTTGCCCTATTCTTCTAAAGTTCTTCTAAGCCTCCTGATGTTTACATTTTTGTAATGGAGTTTCTCATGCACTTTTCATGTAAATAATAGTTGTTTTGCATTCCTTTCTGGAAAAAAAGAAAATTGACAGACTGTTAGTTTGACCAGTGTGTTTGGAGAGGTAGCAATTTCATCCTCCAATCCATGGTCACCTTTGGAATTCTATAAATAACGAAGCTAAAAAATAAACATCCTCTTTTTTGCCTTGAACACCTCAGCATGTGAGTGTCGCTCATTTTGTGTCGTATTGTCGACAATACTCTACCAGAAGTCCACATGAAGAACTGTCTGTTTCTTCCACCCTGAATAGCTGTTACTCTAGGGAAAAATGAGATAAATACAAAGAAGATGAAATCATAACTGAAGATACACTGAGAAACATTATCTTTAGTCTATATAAACTAGACACTTAGCTATGTTCTCTAACTTAAGCTCTCCATATATGCTATTCCATCGTATTGGTAACAACATTAAATGGGTGCAAATACAAGAAGGATGATGAGAAAGCTATCAAGCAGACACAAAATTTCAATTTCTAGTATTCAAGGACAAATTAGTGCACTTATTAGGCATGATTTCCATTAAATAAATATTTAAGATAAAGTATACACTGCTTTTCAAGTAGTAGATGCACTGAAATGTCTCTGAAAGAAAGCACAGCTTCCCACTATTGTTACTGGACTTGAAGTGTATCTGTTCTCCTATAATTAATAATTATTGACATCACATTTAATTAGTATTCTTATTTTGCCAATGGCCTACTGAAGATTTATCATATTAATTAGTAGCAATGAGACAGCTCTAACCACCTACTGTCATTAATTTCTTAAATAAGATGCACACTAATTGTGACAGGTAATTGGTACCTGCCCACATTCTGCCTCTTTTGAAATTGCTCTGAAGTAGATCTAAGAGTTAATCATCATAAAACCATACTTTTTAACAGATTAAAAACCAGCCCTTTCAAATAACACATTTCTGAATTTAAGTTGAAACTTTTTCTTTTATGAGAAGGCAGAATTTGTCTATAGACTTACAGATCTATTATCCATCCAGAAAGGCTGGAGGATTCTATCCAGCTACACATATTGCTGTAACCCACGGAAGTCTTCAGCCAAAAACAAAAGTCTCCTGTGTTCTGGATTTAAAGGAATTTTGGGTCAGAATATCATACCAAGTATGAGAGGCAGTCCTACACCTAGTAACACAGAGGAGAAACACCAAGAAGCATTGGGAAATTCAAACCCCTTGGCCCTCAAGTTAAAGACAACAGGATTAAACTGCAGCATTTCAACCACAGAAAACTTTTCTCTACATCTGCCCAGAGTCAGGCAGAAAGTGTTTTTCATCCTTGACTGTTGGAGCTTCTCCCCTTGTTGTTATTTGGCTATGCACTAATAAAATGAAGAATAAATCCAGGATGGGACATACATACCATACAGGGAGGGTTGAAACTCTTGCTCTCATTCTTTCTTTGTATAAATATTGATTTATTCATATATTTCACTTATACTGCAAATATTTAAAAATAGCAAAAGCTCCTCATGCCCCTTTGATAAGCTCTCCATTGATAAGCAGTGGGGGTGAGTCAGCACAGCAAGGATGGCAGTGTTACAGATGCTCACTGTGACCTGATGATTCCTCAGGGAACCGTGAAGGAAATTAATCTGACCGACAGAGGCTGCATCCCATGTTGCCACAGCAAACACAGCCTAATAAAAGCAGAATGTAGTGACTGAGAGATGCACAAGGGAAAGGGCATCCTCTGCATTAATCCATGGTCAGTAAGAAGACACATAATATTAGAATGACTGTAAATCCTGCAGTGGGAAGAGGGGGAAAAGAAAAAATAAAGTGCTTTATACATAATTAGCCTTTACCAGTAATCAAGTACAGCTTTCTTTATATCCTCAGTCCATTTCCTTTCACAAGCAACTCATTTTTTATGCAGAGTTCTGCACTTTATTTATTTTTAGGCAGTTGCCTAAAGGAACTTTAGGCCTTAGGGAACAAGGGGATTGTCGTCACATTTCTCTTCACAGAGAAAAGCAAGGCACAACTTCCCAAGAAATTTCTGGGATTCGTATTTTCTGAACTTCAGAAAAAGGAAAAACAATTCTTATCTCATTTGCTGTGCCTGTGTTTGTTCACAAGTGGAATGCATTGTGGAAGATTGTTTACCTGAAGGGAATTGGTAATTGGATTCTGGTGTGAGTGTTTTGATTTGCTGACCAATTGAACCCGTGTGTGTGTCGGGACTGTCAGCTGACAGTCATGAGATTCGGTGCAGGGGAGTGCAGTTGAGTGCTTGGGAGATTCAGTTTAGATGTAGTGTAATATAATATAGAATAATATAGTATAATAAAGTAATTAATTAGTGTTCTGATAAGATGGGGTCCTCCTCATAATTTCTGTCTGCCACAGGGGCCGTCTTGATCCGATAGGTGATCCACAGCAAAAGGAAGCCCTATGTAAAAGCCATGGTCTTCATTTGTGTAAGAGGAAAATTGTTTTTTATATGTAAGATGAGTGTCAGAGAATGGTCATTCCAGTAGGCAACATCCTATCCACATATGGTTTGAAATTACATCCTACCTCCTAGTTTGCTGGGTTAAAATACGGATCTTGAGTCAACAGCTGTATGATTGCATAGCCAAGCACCTTCCTCTCCTCCCAAAGAACCTTTGGAAGCATGAGGGATATAGCCCATTCAAGTGAAATGTTCACACAAGGCTTTCAACATTCTAAATCCCTACTTCATATAAGGGCCATGGAAAATAAGTTACAAACGGCTGGGCAAACACTGAGTAAAGAATTTCCCCCTTGTTAGATCTGCCAGCTGAGAAAAGTTCACAGTTGCAGCACACTTTTTTGCTCCTGGCTGTCATTTTCAGCAGCTCCATTCACACATACAACACACAAGAAAAGTTCAAGCCCGTCTGAATGAAGATGTCATCAAGCCCTAAACTAGAAATAAACAAATGCATAAAAGTTTCTAGATGATCTTTAAGGTCCCTTCCAACCCAAACTATCCTCTGATTCAATGTCTGAGCTTTCAAGTCTTAGTCCTGTGTAAAAAAAAAAGGCAGCTCTAAGAAAATGCTTTGAAAATACAACTCATCTAGTCTGACCCACAAGATGTTGGGGTCTAATGAGTCACTGCTTTGCATTCATACTTATTGTAGTCACAAGAATTTGTCACCCTGACAAAGACATTTTTAAAAGTTAACCATGCTGAGGCAGCTGCCTTTAAAAAATTTGTTTGCTTGTTTGTTCTCCACTAGTAGGGTTCAAACAGTCTGGATAAAAGCAAGTTGAAGATTTTTGCTCACTCCTCTTCCAAAAGATAAGGAAGTGTTGCTCATGACCATTTTCACACACTATCTTGGAGATTTGTTATTTGTATAAACAGGTAGTTACCCTCAAGAACACCATGGCCAGATGCAAAGGCTAAGAAAGAGAGCAGCTCTGGACTTCAGTAGCGTTTCCACTGATCCCTGTCCAAAGGCTGGCAGGTGAATCTCACAGCTGAATCAAAAATGTCACAGGTAATTGGTGCTATCCTTTGCCTTCAACTCTGACCATCAGCCAAGAAATTCCTATATTTTTTGAAGGGAACAGACACAGATGAACAAAAGCCCAAATTCAGACAGCCCAGCCTCTGCCTAATGACTTGCATTTAAATAATCTTGTGAATTTGGAGTCTCCATGGCTGTGGGTGTGGGAGTATGAGGGAGGTCTCAGGTATACCAGTAAGGCTATACATGTATTTTTCTTCCCTTTGCTAACCTTATTTAGCTGTAGGTGACTTCATCTTAAGGACCATGCATCTGCACAGGCTTGCCTCCACAATAATTCCTCTACCCTGGAAGCAGCTTACTCTTTCCTGGGCCATTGAAGAACAAGCCCTGGAACTGCTTTTGCCCATCAGGACTGGCATGGAGAGCTGGAGCCAGCTTTTGCTGGCTCTGGTGGCTTTTGCCACCACTGGGAGATAGTGGATATGATTAATGGTGCTTCAGAGGTGGCTGCCTCTGTAGGAACAACAGCCTTTCTCCCACTTTTACATCTCCTTTGCCTCTGTGAAGATGAACTGAGGTACATTTGAAAAACAAATGCTGTGTATAGCTAACACAACAGTTAATAACTCCCAAAATTCAACCCCTGATGACTCTATCTCTCTTCAATCCAAAAAAGCCAGGACAAACAAATTAAGATCAGACTAAGCTGAGATATAGAGTGTGCAATAGAAAGTTCTACTGTAATGCCTTAACCAGCACACTTGAATGCATTTTTTAAGTCATGCTTTTTGATTAAATCCAGTAAGCCCTGTTTATGGAAGATTACATACTTCTGAAGAGAACTTTTGTAACTAAGAAACTTAGTCTGTTACTCTTGGATAAGTGGCATTCTCACTCATTTGTTAAGATTTATTAAAAATACTATACAAAACTAATATAAACCTCTTTTGAATTTTACCATAAAATGATTTTAAAAGTCAGGAAACCTAGTGCAGTCATAGCATTATGCCAGGCTACAGTCAAAATAGATTTGGAAATGAACATTTCTAATTTTGAACTCAGTACACAATGGAGAATCCTCTTCAGTCAACACCTTTTCCAGGCTCCATTTTGGTTCCATATTGCTGAAGCAATACATAACTACTCATATTCAGACTATTCTATATATGCTTTTCAAAATTTCTCTTCTGGCACAGACCCTATGGATACACGGCCATGAATTTCCACAGATGCACAGGGATTTTGAGTGCTTGCAGACCAAGACTCTTCAGCCTGAGTGACTTGAAGAAGCAGTTTATAAAAAGCACTGAGCATCCACACTTGACAGCTGAGGCCAGGCTTTCTTCTGAGAAACTCTGCACCTTCTCTAGCAGTCTGTGTGTGTCCACAGACACACAGAGCCATGTATGGACTTGCACAACACACACCTATGAAGTCACCAATACTTTTTCAGGAAGAAATTGCTATTCTCAAAATTTTAATGGAGAGAGATGTCACTTCTTGCGATATATTGTTAAGTTTCACAGTAATAGAGCGGATACTTTTTATCAGCATTTTGTCACATACACTCATATATCTGTGTGTATATGTATCTTTCACATATATATTTTATTTTCCTGGAGCTGTCAAAATCAGTTATTTTCCCTGAAGACAATAAAAAGGGATTAACAAAGCAGTTGGAATAAACCCCAGTCTCTTACTTGTCCAGCAAATCCTGCAGGGTTTCAGTTATCCTGTGAGGACAAGTTTGGTTCTTTGCACATGGTTTCAACCTCAGACCCAAAACAGGTAAAATTAGCCCAAAGATTACTTCTCTTAGCACCTTTGAAGGGGAAATTCTGGGTTTCAGGAGTGTGAGAACTGACCGCCAGAGCTGTTTGTTGAGCATTGTGACAAAGGGTGTGGCATGAAACTCCACCTCCGGAAATAAAGGAAGAAGTTCCTGTTTTCCCTCTCAATGTATAATGTTCTTCATTTCCTGCTAGACTGGTAATTCACCAGGTACCTTTTTCTCTTCTCCCCTGGCCTTTATGCAGGAAAAGACAGGAAGAACAACACTGAGGAATCACAGGTTCAATTATTGGGCATGCTGAAGTGCCATAAGCCAAGCAATCACTGCAACGTGATGACAAAACACTATTTTCTGCAACAAGTTCTTAAGGGGGAAAAATACATAAGACAGCATTTTAGTATAGAAGATGGGAAACTGGAGATTTTGTTTGCCTCCAGTTTTAAAACTATTTCAAACCATTCCTGGACCATGTTCTGGAAAGAACTCTTCTTCAAAATCTGGCTTTTCTTCAAAACCCTAAAATGACTTTAGCAAAGAGCTAGTGAGATAAACATATCTATGTGCTATTGACTAAAAGGACAGTACATTAATAACTGATGAGTGAAGGAAGGAGTCTGAAAGAGCTTGGAGAGTTGTCTCCTATGGCAAAAACACACTGCAAATGTGTAGCAAGGAGTCCATTCTTTAAACCTTGTGCCTGACAGCAAAAGGCTGAAATTCAAGGTGATGATCACTGACTCCAAAACTGTATTGCTGCCTCAGCCCAAATTAGCTTGAAACCTGCTTATTCACTTCTGACAAATTATGAGCTGCAGTAGTTCAGTAGTTTAGATAATCATTCAAGCATTAAAATTAAGTCACAGCCTCTCTAAGTGTCAGTCTCAGCACTGCTTTTACCAGAAGTGGACAATAACCCCCATGCAAAGATCCAAGGCACATTCTTGAGGAGTTTCTCCTGATTATTGAATTCAATCCTTGGCCAAACCCATCCTGTACCCCTCCAGCTGCAGGAGGGAAGGCTCCGTAGTAACTTTTAGTCACCAGATGGCACTAGTGCAGAAACCAGACACCCACGTTACCCTTCGGTGACATAACATAAAACCATACCACGATTTTTCAGTAACTATTTCCTTGAAAACCATAACCTGAGTTAATTAATGCTCTCAAACGTTTGTTAGAGGAAGTTTTAATTTCTGATATTTAAATAAATATGGATGAGAATCTTGACAGGCACCCACCGTGAAATTTGCTGTTTTCTTTTAACTATGCAAACCAGGGTATACAGTCTCTCACTGTACCTGAAAGCATTCCACCCAAAGAAAGTAGCTTTGGACTGTTGCGGTCAAAAAAAAAAAAAAAAAAAATCCACATTGCATTTAATTCTGGCATGCTACTTTAATTCGAAGCAAAGGGCATCCCTAAGTAAAGGTAACTGCAAATCTAAGGAGAACATTAGAACTCAGGGATGCATCCCTCCCTCTCCCCACCTCCTGTTTTTTTAGCTGCATGTGACACAATCTCAGTCATGGATACTCTATTCAGCAATTCTACCCTTGAGATATTATGAGCTCTGAAGACAGCCAATGTAGCTCAACTAAACTCTCATGGTACCTTCATCCTCAGGTTTTTACATCAGTTTGAAGGTAGGCTTACATTTTCCATATAGTATTGCCACCAGCTGGAGAGTGGATTGCCTGAGTCAGTTTGCAGACTCAAATACATTAATTCAGCATTATTTGCTGGGATTCAATCCCAGAGGTGTAGATTTTGGACCTACTTTATCTGGTGTACTAATTTTTCCTTCGAGTTTAAAAGTCAAATCATCCTTCCACAGAACCCAGATAACACAGACCTTCTGTTAAGCAAAATACCTGCTTTAAATCTCTCCTCCCACAGGACTGAATATAAATACACATTAAAGATTTTTGTGTTATTTGGGTATAGACAGATTGAGACATTGCCAGGACACACATTAAGCTACTGACTGAAGGCGAATGCAACATCTTGTGCCTAGCCTTGCAATTGGCTAGAAACACATTTTCTACACAAATTCTCTTCAGAGTATAGAGTTCAACACAAAAAAACCCACATGCTCCACAAACACATATAGGAGAAAAAATATGGCTTTCTAAATATTGATAGAAAACAGACATGATACAGTTCCAAAAAATGGCATTACAGGATTCAAGCAAGCATGAAGAATAACCTTGCTGAAATATAACAATCATGTATCTCTGATTTTTTCAAGGTGGAAAGCTGTGCAATTTGTCTATAAAAATGGTGATAAATCAAAATATATCAATGAAGTCAAGAATTAGAATATTTCAGTTAAGTTATATAACTATATAATCCTAATAAAAATACATAAAACTGCATTCAGTAGCAGGGGGAAAGTGCAGAAATGCTCATATTATTCAGGGCATGAGTGAACCTCTGAAAAAAATCCAGAAAAAATTCAGATCACTCCATCTCATAATTGGCTACATTTAATTCCACTAAAGCATCAAGCTTTTTCAGAAATAACATAATCTGAGCTTTAACGCAATTTCTATGGTCACATATCCCTGCCTCTCTCTAGCAGAGCTCTCAAAGCAAAAGAAGAATTATACATGATCATGCAGAATGAGACCAGCAAGGGTCAGCATTTATATTGGCAATAATTGCTTAGAAGGCAACGACTGCTCAGAGACAAAATCAGCAGCTTGCCAATTGGCCAGCATGTGCAAGCTGACATCACATGGCTCTACAGCTTATGAGTACCTTAAAATAGTTCTTTGCAGCTTTCTTTCTTTTTAATCTACATAATATTAAGTAGTTTAAAGAACAAAAATTGAAGGCTCACTCAGACTATAAGAAGCTACTGACAGAAGCAGCACCAAAAAGACAAATAGATTAAGCCAAAAAAACCCAACAGAAATGAAGGGGAAAAGACTGAGCAAGACAAAAAAAATGAAAGCCACTGTGGTGACATTCAGATTGCAGGAGGCATCTTCTGCTTTATTATTACTACTGGAGTTAGAAGGGTACTACCCATCACCCAAGAGAAACAAACAGACACCCAGCCATCCCTAAAAAAAAAAAAAATCACTAAAAACATTGGTCCCACAAACAAGAACTGGACACATACATCCAGAAATATTTGAGTCCAGTACAAGAGGAGTAAGAGCACTTCTCTGTCTGACCAAGTTTGAAAAGAAGTCTCCCAGAGTAAAATAAAAGAGTATAATGTCACAGAGAAAGGTGGGCTCATTTTTTCCCATTTCTGTATGGATTTGGCCTACTGAGAGGAGGGAAAATTGTACTTCACCACTTCAAAAAAATAAGCAAGAAATAATAATGGAGGAGGGAACAGGAAAGGGAAAATGAAAGGTAACAGTTTATTTCCTACTGGAACTGGTGAAGGTGATTAATGTACTTTTTAATATTACATGGAAAAAAATACTTGGCACAATTGAATTCCCTTTGAGCTTGTAAACATGAGGAAAGCACCTAAGTCCCAAACTGATTATAATGGAAAATTGACTGGTTTATGGTGGGGGTTTTGCTTGTTTTTTTTATACCCACACTGAGGAAAGGAAAACCAGATTTTACATGAAAGCCTAATACATATTTCAAGTGCAAAGAAGTAATTCTTGCTAGTATTTTTTTCTTTGAGCACTACTGAGAGGCATTTACATACACTGTGCTATTAAAGGCAATGTAAGGCAATAAAGTAATACCCTGGATTTAAAAAAAAATAAAAGGTTTTTCAGCTACCTTCAGCTCTTGAATTAGTCAAAGCATATTACCAAGATTTGTCTGAATATCACCCCCCCTTACGGCTCATTAAGCCTGGCCTTTTGAAATGCTGCAGCAGCTGAAGCAAGAGGCAACACAGAGAAGATAAAATGCAGCTGCTCTCCAGCAGGCTCCAGGCTGCCCAGTCAGCTCCTCTGCCAGCATCTGCCTCAGGCAGCAGGGTCAGGCACTGGTGATCAGAGAGGGCACAGGTACAGGGAGGTTTGGACACTGAAAACAAAGCCATTTTACTTGGGCATTTATATACACAGCCTGGATTTCAGAAAGATTTGGGGGATGTGTATGGTTTCTTTGAACACACAGGTGTTGCTTTACATTTGTAAGGGTATGAGATTTAGAAAGGTACAAGGTACCTCCCTCTGTATCACTTGTTTATTGATTGTCTGAGGCAAGAAAACTTACAGAAGAACAACTGTGATACAGAATTTCCCCCAGAGCAGCTGCCACACTCAGATTAGCTAGAAATACAGCCATTGGTACTCTTATTTGCTCTGAGTATGAAGCAGCTGTCAAAGACGGTGAAAATGAAAAATGTCACTCTGCTGCTTTCCACTCTCCCTTCACCCACAGCCCTGTTTCTTTGCCACACTACAGCACTTATGGAAAACTGCATTCTTTAGATACACAGCACTGCAAAGAGCTTGACAATATTGGAGATCAGGGCACGTGTGCCACTGTACAAGTACACAAGTCTCTAAGGACCAGTTTAAGCACAAAAGGACAAAGAGAACAAGACAAGGAATTCCAGCGACAAAGCCACATGAAAATCAATTTTGCACATGCTGGACCAACAAACCATCATCATAGTTTGTTCCCTCTGTATTCTTCCTTGATGCTCCTAATCCTTGACCTTCTGGCTAGGTTACATTTAGGGTAGAGGTTTTGTTTTTCTAATAAGAGAAAAGCAAACAATGAACTTTGCTTATAATCAAGCAAAATGTGACTTAAATGGAGAGACCTTGAAATTACATGTATGGTACATTCTGCTGAAATTACTTTGATTTTAAATATGACATTGGGAGCCTAATGGCAGTAATGATATAGAGCTTTCTGTCACTGAAGAAATAGTTTGCTTTGCTAATAAGTGATCCTTTTGTGAATTATCAGCAACAACCTATGTATCTGGGCCATGACATGAAACATCAATCTTACATCAGTGTAAAAGTATTAATACTCAACTTCTCCCTGCAAATCAGTTTAAGAGGATCCCAGTTCTGGGACCTTTCTCTACCTTCCTGGAAGGTCAGTGATGCAGAGTGAAAGAACGATTTATGACAACACCACCTTCTTCATGTTAGACAGTAATGCCTTGGAAGATATGAGAGGAAGCAGAAGTCACACAAGGTGGGATTCCATTTTCTGCAGTTCCACATCATGTTTCTGTCCTGCCTCATGCCTACCCATGGAAATCAGTAGGCATAGCATTTTCAGCAAGTGGCCCAAGAATAATTTTTTACTATGACGTTTCATAGCATTTGATGATTCATTGGAAGTGCTTGATTATGCACATTTTGATGAGCTTTTTTCACTGTGGAGGCTTGGGAAAAAAGCAGACACACAGAAAGTAAATACCTCCTCTCTGACATTGCTGTTCTAACCTTCACAAGTCCCTCCATTCATTTTAGGATCATCAGTTTTTTATTACTGTCTTTCAGCTTCTGCCAAATATGAATTGCTTTTAGGTTCAGTAGAGTAAGTTAAGGAGGGAGGGAAAGGGGAAGGTGAACAGTGAGATTTATTCTCTGTGAAAAACCTCACAGTTTATCCAAGATAAAATTTGGAGAGACAAACTCCCAATGTCAAAATTCAAAAGGTAAGGTTGAGATCCCTTATAACATTCACCAACCTTGGACAATACCAAGATGCATCCCTGGCAAAGCCTGACTGAAGCTATAAAGTTGCTGGAGAACACAGAGCCTTCTTTTAGGAGCATACTAAGAGTACATACAGGCATTAGCATTACCAGTTTACAGCTCAGATACCTTCATATTTCAAATCCATCAGTCACATACCCTTATTTAGACATCTCTCAGTCTCAGGGTACTATAAAATCCTCTAGACAGGTTTTTTTACAAACATCCACAAGCAGCATATGCAAAGTATCATTTTAATGCTACATAATGGGAACTGAATTTGGTCCTGAATACAGAGTCCCAATTAATAAAATACATCCTGATGGCTGAGTTATCTACTACCCATCTTGGATATAGTAAAAAATAAGCCAGATCCCCAATTTAAGGTTTTTAAAATTAATTTTCCTTTTGTTCCACATGGTGGTATTACTGAAGCATAGTTTTAGATTCTGTACCATCCTGAAACCATGAGCATAATTTTTTGGGTAGTGTTGTATTTTTGCCTGCTACCATAGAAACTTTATAGACAAACTAAAATCTTTGGTAGAAGTGCAAGAACTAATGTTAAAACAGATCTGTGAAGGACTGCAGATGATGTTTCTGAGGACCTAGCTCTAATGCCAAGATCTGGCACAGACTGGGTATCACTAAGTAGATTGCTCCCCATTTAATTAAAGTCAAATCAAAATTTTACCTGCATTTACACATGAGATACTCTGTTAAAAGCAAAAGTACACAAAAAAAGAGCTGCAGATCAGAACACAAGGACAGGTGTTACATATACTTCCTGCATATATGGATTTCATTTTAGAGGATCTAGGCTTGAATGAATTTTCTCAGCGAAAGAAAACTCTGCAGCTACTAACACCTACATTGTGGCTTTTGTAGATGCTGTAGACGGTCTCACTCCACCCAGAAAATAGTACTGGCTTCTGTAACTGCATCAGTTAGATAAATAAAAGTGCAGCACTTTTACAAACCCCCACTCAAACACATCACAACTGCAACTGAAAAATCTCTACCAAAATAGGGAAAAAAATAATCTCTTAAAAACTGCAAATCACAACACTGCCTGGACCAGAGGACAGAAGAGAGAATGCCCCATTTTATCCCTATTAAGTTCTAATAGCAGAATGACACGTGAACAGATATCCAGTGAGTCATAGCTGAGTAACATGATTTTGTGCAACAGCAGGGAAGATTTATTAAGGAAACCAAGCCACCGTAATACGCAGCACAAAAATTTACATGTGGATGAATTTAGGTCTTCTCAACTGCGACAGCAAGCACTGCTCTTTGGCTAGGTAAGCAGAGAGAAAGAACACAGAATACTAAATTAGGAATAGTCCCTTAAATGCTCAGATTGCAATTGCTCTAGAGGAGCATCCTTGTTTACAGCCTTTACTTGAAAATTTTAGCGATGTTGCAAGAGAGCCAGGCACCACTTCTCTCCAGTAATTTTTTATCCAGACATTAATGATCTCCACAGACCAGCAATGCACAAAAATTAGAAATAAATAATTGATGATTTTACACAGTCTGAGCTGGCTGAGTCATCTCCAACAGGCTATTAAAACAGCATCATGAGCTCAGCTGGTATAAAATGCCTAGAAATCCCCAGTTCTTTCTGCAGCTGGAGCCTTTTTTCCATTCTGACTGAAGACAATCAGAAAAACAAACAATTTAAGGAAAATCTGAGGAGAAGTTGGCAAGGGGGGTTGAGCTTTTTACGCCCCCTCTTTAGACACCTGCCCCTTTTCTTTAGTTTGCACAGTTCTAGTCACAATTTTCTCTGCACTCCTATCGCTCTCATGAAGGTGAGGGAAAGAAACAGCTGTTCCAAAAAGAATGGCCAGCTCCCAGATCAGGACCATAAAGTCAATGGCATTTCTCCTGGGATACTCTCAGGGATACAGAACAAATACAGATCTTGGCATTGTAGCAAACAGAGTTCCCTTCCCTGATTGTGAGCATAAATTCCATAGCTCTGTATTCACATTTGTTTGGGGGACTTTACCCCCATACTGCACATACCAAGAGGTTTTTACTGGTTGAACTATAAAAGAAACTAAGCCAGTTTTTCCATCTTCACAAAGCAAGGGGGTGGTCATTGCTGAGCTGTGGGAATCCCTGCTCAGCAACCCCACTACAGAGCATTTCTGAGAAAGCTTTCTGAGCTATCACCACCAGGGAATAGTGGAAATCAGATATTTTTAAGACATTAAGGCTCTTGTTAAGAGCAAAGAGAAGCCCAGATTTTCCTGACTCCCAAGTTGTGTTACAGAAAGATAGAATCACATAATGGTTTGGGCTGGAAAGGAGAAAGCTGACCCTGAGATCAGCTCAGCTGGTCGGAGCATAGTGCTAATAGCACCAGGATCACAGGCTTGATGTCCATATGGGCCATTCATGTAAGAATTGGACTTGATGATCCTTACGGGTCCCTTCCAACTCAGAATATTCTATGATTCTGTGAATGGAAGTCTACCAGCCAACCTTTTCTAGTGTAACCCTGGTGACATTAGATATGGCAATTTCAAACAACCTAGTAGATCAGGCAACTTTATGTATCTATTTGCAGAAAAATAATATCCTGTCCTGGTTCCAGCCAGGACCATTAGATTTTGCAGTAGCCATGAGGGTGGTGAGAACCAGTGGTTTTCAACACCACCTCACATCATTTTCTGGGAACACAGGTGAGGGTACATGGAAGCAGTCAGGAACTGTCAGGCTCTGCATGGCATTGTGGTGAGCATTTGCATCTCGTACACTTTAGTCACTAATATTGTCGCTGTTCCTGTTTGGTTTTTTCATCTCATTGCTGCTTCCAGTAAATTTTTCTTACAGCAACATGTGATTTTTACCTTTTGTGCTTCCAATCCTCCTCTCCAAGAAAGAGGAGGGAAAGGAAGCAGGGCATGAGCAGCTGGTGTGTAATTTGGAATGGTTTCAGTGGGAACACTAAATTAGGCAATACCATTCCTAAACCACGACATATCCACATGTGTATTGGAACTCTCCCTGACAAAGTTTGCTATGAGGAAGACAAGTATCATGTAGTCCCACAGCCTGTACTTTATCATACTGTTCTGATACACACACACCCCTAAATCATGCAAGAATTCTATGAGGATAATATTGGCATTTCCAAAATAATAAAAATAATAATAAAAAACCCCAAACAACAAAGCCCTGCTCCAAGGCCAGTTCCTCAGTTTGTGACCTTCTTGGAGCCCAATGTGTCAGAGCTGCTAAGAGACAGAGGATGAAGAAAGCACCAAGATAAGAAGATAAGCTGCAATTTTTTTTTTACCTCTACCTGACAGTCTAGTAGCAATAAGCCATGAAAAGGGGCCTTTCTCTCCCATCCTCCCCCTTGGCCACAGATTCTCATTATCTCCTTTCTACAGGCTGGAAGCTAAATGGCAGATACTGCTCATGCATACAAATCTCAGTTTCCTCTGGTTTATCAGGCTTACTGCAGCCTGTTTGGTATTAAAAAAAAAACAAACAAACAAACAAACAAACAAGAAACCATGTTTTGTTTTGGGTTTTTTTTGGTTGGTTGGTTGGTTTTTTTCTAAATTGCATTTAGATGCTGGATGAATTTTGCTGCACCACAAAGCCCTGTCTTTGGGGGTACTCTGGGAGCAAGTTGTTCTTAAGGACCCAGCAGAGCAAGGGGCACAATTTCTAGCTCAGGTCACAAAAGCAGACCAGTGGATGCTCAGCACTAAGCTGTGCATGTCTCTAACTCTGAAGCACAGGGGTGTCCTATCAGCAGTGCCAATTTTACTTTCATGACAGATCACAACCACCCTGATGCCGATAACTGAACAGATTGTTCCCAGCACAATAAAAATAAGGTACCAAGGATGATCTTGCACTATCATTGCTTTGCAATGATCTCAAACCCTGGCTTCTCATTTTTCCCCAGTTTCTTACTTTAACTCCAAAAAGTTAGAGCTATGGAAACCTGGGTTAGTAAATAAAAGATTCTATCTGAACTTCTTCAGTGAAATTCTAGTTTTGAATATTTAACTGTTTCCATGCCAGAAGCCTAAAAATATTTATTAAGAGTAGCACCCCAACCCATAACATTTTTACCCTCCTCGCTGGAAAAGGCAGAATCTTTGGAAAATTATGTCCCAAGGAAAAAATTATCCTAAGGAAAAAAGAAGCCAAAACAACCACACATTAAAAAAAAAAAAAAAAAAAAAACCAAAAAAAAACCAAAACCAACAACAACAACAACAACAAAACCCCAGAAAACAACACACACCAAAAAAGAAAAAACCAAACATTTCACACTTGAATAGAAAGGATTAATGAATGAATGCTATCTAACAAGACATCCAAAATCCAGAAAGTAAACCAAGAGTCTGGTCATTGTGAATTAAACATGTAGAGACCTGAGTTAAGCAAGATATGCCTCTTCATTAGTATCCTCTACCTATTCAGGGTCTCCCACACACCACAGTTATCCCTATATTTATGCTGCTGATACTACATTTATGCTACTATCTTTCTGCTGCCATTTACTAAATGGCCACGAGAATATTTTATCATTTATCCCAAAGAGATAGAAACCAAAATTAATTATGCTTTTGTTAGTGTAATGTTGGTCATAGATTAGGATGGGGCCAAATGTTTGGGACAACTGGGTACATTTAATAGAAGTTAGTTCTGGCTATAAG
This sequence comes from Emberiza elegans, assembly GCA_024865655.1. Taxonomy (NCBI): domain Eukaryota; kingdom Metazoa; phylum Chordata; class Aves; order Passeriformes; family Fringillidae; genus Emberiza; species Emberiza elegans. The sequence goes on from JALJVW010000206.1 coordinate 59,286,352, forward strand.
GTTTGAAAAGATACCACCCAAAGAAAATATAAATAAGAAAATCCCAAAGTCTGTTTGTGGCAACTAATCCTCATCAAATTACTGCTAATTAATGGTTTAACATTAGTTAGAACATCCAGATCCCATTCTAATGAGCAACATTACAAGATTGTCTTTTTTTCCCCTGATTCATCTGAAGAGAGAGCTTAATGAAGTTCCTCCCTCTTCTCCAGCCTCTCAAAAAACTCAAAAAAAAACCCTAAAAACCAAGCAAAAAACCAGAACCAAAACCACAAAACAACAACAACAACAATAAAAACAACAAAAAACCAAATAAACAAAAAAACCCACAAAGTAAAAAATCTAGCATGCAAGCCCTCTGAGATAGGGAGAATAGTGAGAATAGTTGGGATATTAACAAAAAATTAATCAGTTTTTGGAAACCTAAATAGCAAAACTACAATACAGACAGTGACTTGTTTATGATTGAGAACTTTGTCTAAAACAACACTTGCAAAAAAAATCAAAGTAGAGAAAGAACAGGGAAATAAAATGGTTAAGGAAAAAAATCTCGTTCCTGGAGATACCATTACAAGTGCCTAGGGGAAAAATATTACATTTTTTTAAATTAGGTACCATTTTCTAAACAATTCTTTTCTATATCCTGGCAGTTTCTCAGTGCAAGATGTGCACTTCCAGAACTATCCTATTTTCCAGCGCTTCTGATGGGAAAAGATATTATGCTATAATGAATCTAACAATCTTATATCCTCTATATATAATGGACCCAGAATGCTCCAAAAATAATTGGAGTAGTTTCTTAACTTCAAGTCTTCTACTATTACCAGTGCTTAGCAGCAAAGAGAATTGAACACTTTTCTAAGTAATAACATGAAAACTCAAAGAAAAACTTTCCAACATGCTGTCAAGTTTTATCAGGCATTGAGTGATTAAAGTTCAGTTCAGACTGTGGTTATATGAGACAGAGGTAGGGGGGGTTACCCACTACATATTAAAATACTACATTGAGACAGAGGCTGGTGGAATGCAGAAATACTGAACAGAGCTAAACAAATCTCATTAAGGACATCAGAATTTACATATCCTCCAAATATCACTTGTAGATCAAATCTTTCCTTGGAAATTGGTGAAGACAATAATACTTGATATATAAAAACAGATCAGCAATGCTGCCCAAAACCCTAATATTGCAATAAGACCTAAATCAGTATTTGTGAATCTTTAACCTACAAAAGAAAAACAAGTCATCCATCTACTTTAATATTAATTAACCTCTAATAAGCCCTGATAGATATCCATGGTAGATTTCTATTTTGCTTCCTTTCCCATAAGCAGGGTAACCCTCCTCCCAGGTTCTGGTCTTCCTTTGAATAAGACTTTTTTGAATAGGGTCTTCATGCCCCAGGCCCTATCTGAGCAATTACAAAATCTACCTGAATGTTTTCATTTGCAAGACAATTAATTTAAGTCTAATGTATTTAAATGTTACATAGAAGCAACACTTTCAGGTCCATTTGTGTTGGTTTCTTAAACATCCATGGGCATTTCAGGTTTGCATTTGCTCAGAGCGCCTGCATAAACAACCTGAAATGGCTGTGATTTTGTGTCACTCTTGCATTGTTTGCTGTAGCTTTATAAGAGCACAGATAAAAGTCTTATTATAAGCATGTTTAATCTGATTTCTTTTTGTCCCTAACAGCTCTAGTAGAAAAAAATTCTTAACTCTCAGCTACTCTAACTACAATTCTCTGTAGCTATTTTTACTACAAGACTGTTCACCTGTAAATGATTTCATCAGATACAATTCACAGGCATAAGATTATGAGTGCTTAATTATAACTTAATTTCCAACATCTCTAAAGAAATAAGGGCTTAGGTCACTCAAGACTTCTGATGGAAACATGCGGACTCCTCTTTCATATTATTTATTTATGACAACCTAGTATTTAAAATTCTGATTTCTGTGCATTGAAATATCATTTACTCCAATTTTTGTATGCTTAAATAAATAAAACAAACAAACTAAAAAGCCCCCAACTACAGACAGGAAACCCACAAATAAATAAATAAAACCCCACAAATATATAGGAGATCAAGATTCTGTTTATTCTGACACAAAGTAAAGATTTTCCTAAAGAATATTTAGGGGTATTTTTTATGCCATGAAAAAAGACTGAAACCCAACCCCAACCAAACAATTAGAGAGGGTTTTTTCTGCCTTTTTTTTTCAACCTCAGGACATGCAATTTGCTGTTCCTTTCTGAAATAAAGTACAAATCCATTGACTGCAACATGAAAATTTCCAAGAACTCATTTGTTCAAGAACACATTTTGGTTGTTTACTAGGTGCTTGGCTAATGGAAAAAAAAGTTTGGAACAGTGACATTCAATTTTGCAATTAATGATCTATCATATATATTCTTTGAAAGATACTTAGGCCTCAGCAGAACTGATATACTTAGGCAAATAAGGCAACAGAAACACTTCTAATGTGAGGCACAGTTTCATTCCTAAGTTTTATAGCAGCCTATGTATTATTCTATTTCTTTCATTAGTAGATATTAATTAGTACTTCACAAAAGAGATCTTACAACTTCCAGGTGGGGAAAGGGATTCACATTGAAATACAGTATTGTCCAACATTATATGGTTTGGCCCTCCCATACACTGAGGCACTTCCTGTGCAACCTACCAGGTCGTATTTTGTCTTTTTTTGATTTCCTAACTACAAACCTGCTGTCAAATGCACAAACAGAGGTAATACAGGCAGCAACTATATGGAAGCAAACTATAACTCACATTCATGGTGCAGTGGAATCAGAGCCTTTAGGAACTGAGTTTTCTAGGTTTTACATAAATAATATAAAGCTATGTATCAAGAATATATTAGAAGTTAACAGAAGTGTATGCATCATCTCCCACATCTCTGACCAAAAAAAAAGAAAATCTGACTTTATTTTATTAGAAGTGTCTTCATTCTTCAGGCTCTAGTGTTGTGTCTAATGCCATGAGGAAATGCAAAGTGAGGGCATCATGTTTGTGCATGCCTGTGACAGTGCATTATCAGATAGCCCTCAGGAGACACTTTTGCCTCTTGGGTGCCACAGATGTACAGGCAACAAAACAAAGGGCAACAGATGTTGTTTTTCCAAGGGTGAACTTATGCAACTGCTCGCAACGTAAGGTTTAACACTCTTGAAAAATGCTCTGATATTGACTTGAGGTTAGATAATTAATTAAACACTGAAAAAAGCAATTGCTGAGAGGTCGCTAGCAGTTCTTTCTTCTAAAAGTGCATAATGCCTTCAGAGAAAGTTTCCATGTAGACACATCTTAAGTTCTGTTGTGGAGAAAGCTAAAGAAGAATGGTCAATAAAAAAAATTTCTTCTGTTGGCCAAAAACATCAATGCACATCAGCCAGTTCAATTGCCGCTCTTTACAGCCACAACAAATACAAACTTCTTTAGAAAGGTGGGGAGATTAAACAATGTTTGTAGTACTTGTTAAGTATTTCTTGACAAAATACTTCAGTGTGATGATAATTTGAGGTAGAAAAAAAGGCCAACCCCATCATTGCATTAGCTAAAACACACTGTATCTCACCATCTGCAGCTCTGAGAGCCATCAGCCACACATTTATTTCAGAAAGGACTGTTGGGAAAAAAGCCTCATTTCATTCAAGTTACTCTGCAAATCAAATCCCTGATGTTAACAAGCATGAATGAGCCCTGATATAGCCCAAGAAGGAACATTTCATTCTCAGACTGTTTCTGAATATAAGTACCCATCTTCTTTGAAATCCCATTCTAAGAAGGAAGCAGGAAATTCCTATGGAAAAGTTAGCACTCTGATAAACTCATAAAACACTGATGGCTTCTGTGGCTTGCTGAGACCACAGGCACTTCCACATCACCACATCATGACTGTGCTATGGTTATTAGCAATCTAAAATTAAAATACTTACTCTGAAAAGGGATCATTTTGCTGTTTCATGCTGTCAAATTAACCTGTAGGTGGGCAATGATATTTCACTGGGGGCTGAAGGTGAATGAAAATGGAATTAAGCTGAATGCTAAAATCAGCAGTATCATAGGAAACCAGGGTCTCTGGAACCAAAACAGATGATTCTTGCAATGACTAAGTATTGGATTAGCAGCCTGAATGCTTCACCAATTTCATCTTTTTTACCAATATTATACAAGGAAAGTCTCCCTGCTCAGTTCCTGCCAGTCAAATAGCCAGTCAAATGAGTAATCAACTCGAGACCAGGCTGGTGGTGTATAGATGGCAATGAAATCACCCTATCATTATGGCAAGCAGATTTCAAGGGACAAAACACAAATTTAAAGTATCCTGTTTTCTCTTTAGCAGAAGGTTACCTAGCTTGCAGTATATGGGGCATCATCCAATTTTAACTTTTCTGTTGCAGTGATAGGAGGGCAATCTGCCACTGCCACTTTTACTAACCCATGTCTAAATCAGAAATTAATTAACCACAGAGCTGCAACGATAGAGTTAGCAGAATCTTCACTACTCATTTCAGTGAGATTAATTGACAGGGTATTTTAAAACCCATTTTGACAGCAAGACAAGTTGAAACAAGGGCCTGTCCTGGCTCAGTTTTCTCTGTGCTTGTAAAAGTGTCAGATACGATGTTCCACAGGGAGGAGGGAGGCAGCAGAGAAGAGAAGTTGATCCTTCCCCAAGCACATCAGGGTGGTATATGGAAGTCTTTACTCAGACTCAGGATGAATAGAATGGAAGCCATGAAAGCTATAAGCAGACACATCCCAGTAAATTACTGTCTTACTGCAAGACAGCCACTCCTGGAGAGCACAGGAACAAGAAGATATGTCTGCTGGTACCTGGGCACAGCTCATTCACCTGGCAGCAGAATATCTTTCAGGCTCTTAACAGCAGGAATGCAATGACTCCCATTTTTGCCAGTAGAGAAAAAAAAGGAGGGGTTGTTTCTTGTTATTTTTAAATGCACTGCACTTTTTAAACTTTTTTTAGTAAAAATGTTTTCTAGATGAACATGGGAGATGGCTTACAAGAAAAGAGCTGTTTGCAGGATCATTGCTCTGCTCTTCCCCACCAGAGCTGTTTGCAGAGAAGAGTGGCTGTGAATACTTACATGAGCAAGATGTACATTTCTATCACACTTTGCCAGACTAGAATTCAATCTGAGTACACTGTCAAAGGAGGGCTGACGGCAGGCAAGTAATTCATTCCCTATTCCAGGCTGTTAGCTTCCAACAAGCCCATTTCACGGGATAGTTAACAGATCCTCTCATGATAAGGATGACTGCTGAAAGCACTTAGGCTGATGTTGCTTTAATACCAAATCTATATTGAGGTGTTTGACAGAAGTAGTGCCATACAAAGTAGCTTACAAAGGCTGGTGGAATGGAACAAGACGTGAAACCTAATAACAACATTCCTCTGTTTCTAAAATGCCAATGAAATCTCTTGATGCAGTATTTCTAAATAGGATGCTTTCACACAGCATTTTAGTTACAGTAAATGTAACTATGCTTGCAGATTAATTTGCTGGGTAAAGATTTCACTTTGAAAGTATACTTTCAATTCTTGAAGCCCTTGCACATCTAACATATCTTTAGTAACATTTATGTGTTATAATATTATAGCATTTTATTTCCTTGAGGGAAAACCACCTGAAAAGTGGTTTATTGCAAATGTCCTGATTTTATGTGGTATGTAATTGTTTATATAATAAATATTTATAATGTAGGGCAATAAAATATTGTACAAAGCTTCTACAGAGAAAATATTTTCAAGCATTAATGATGAAAGTCAAAGAGTTCAAACAATTCTCCAACGGAAATTTTTCCTCCTGTTTTCCAAAAGTGCTTTTGACTTGGGACCATCACATTTGAAACTATCCTGGCTGTTTTCATAAGCATTTCTGGGAAATCTCCTCTTTCTTTTGCCCTGAGGGTTCTTTAAACTTCATTTCTGCTTGGATCCTTTGAATTCTTTTCCAGGTCAGTAGCTATATAAACACAGCAGAACTCCCGTGTTATGTGGTTGTCCTAATTATCAGAAGTCCTGAGAATTGCAAGAGTTCATCCATGAACCACTTCTTGAAAAGAATGAAGAAAAAAAAATTAGTTCAATTAATTTGGTTGTAAGTTCTTTCTGTAGCCTTTATTTTCACAAATATATACACACACAGTCCCATGCCACTTGGTCTATAGAGAATGACTTGCTTGCTGCTATGAAGCTCACACTTTCACTCTCTACTTGCATTTAGCAATTAAAAAGTATTAACTGAGCATATGGATTCACTGAAGGTCAAGACCTGTTTTAAGTCATACCTAACAATTTGCTAGGAGCAACCACTGAACAGTATAATCATTATGGTATCTGTAAGTCCAGTGAAAACAAATATTGACTGCTTTCATCAATATTACCTTCCATCAACTGTTTATAAACTGCACTTTCCTGTCACCATGGAAGAGGGACAGTGCAGAAACCCAAAGTGTCAGTGGTAGCTACCATGCTTTGGTTAAAGCTCATGGAGATGAGGACATCTCATCACAAAATTATTATCAGGTTTTGGCAGTTTCCCTGACTTTTGAGAGACTGTTCACAAAGTGGCTCAGCCAAATATTATTTGGGGTCTTTCAAGCACCTGGCAGTTTGTCCATGAACAGATTTTCAAATGGTCCCACATATGTGTTCATACCCCAGTTAGTTTAGTGTTGAAATTGCATTCTCTCCACACCCCCCACCAAACACTGTGAATCAAGTAAAGAATAACAGTTTCAAATATCAGATCTGCAAATGCAACCTGAGATTTTGCAAAAGCCAAAAATCTAATTCTGTTCATGGTAATTAGTAGAGGGATATGTGTATTTGTCAGCCAAGAATGCACACTATTACCCTGTTTGCAATTGTACTTAACATGTTCATTAAACATACAAACATCAAATCCATAACATGCAATTCCCTGAGCAACTGCTCCTCATCCCAGTGCTGACCAGTAGGAAGGAGTGAACTCAGATCTGTTGTGCTGAATTCTGCCAACAATATCAAGGTGGTTAAAAAAACAGTGGGAGAGGAAGAAAAAAAGAAGGTGTTGGGGGAAATGCTTACACAGTCACAAAAGGGACATGTGGTCATGACAGCTAGATGCAAACTGGTCTGTTACAGGTGGGAGGAAAAAAAAATCTGCATACACACTGAATACTCCTGCCTTACACCACGGCCAAACCAAAACTGATGACAAATGTCAGCACTCACCTGAGATACCGAGCAACAACTCTAAAATGCCCAAGAGGCCATGCCTTTTTCCTCCTCTACCTCAGATCAAATGAGCTTACATCCTCACTGGAATCCTAACAGGCAAGTATCCCACTGAAGTTCCACTAGAACAAAGGTAATGGTGCTGGAAGACTGCTGAGCAACTTCCCAGCCCTACATTAGTGAAACTATGAAGATATTCTTACATTCTAAGAAAGTTCATGGCCTCAGTCAAGTTGGAATATAGTTCTCTGTGGCCATCAGTCTGAACTTGTCACACCTCCTTCATGGCAACTATAGGAACTGAATCACAAAGTGTCTGGGGAGAAGCAGAATCCCAAAAAAGCCAGTGAGTCATGCTACTGTGTCCCATTACTTCAGGGGGTGAGCACTATTCCCAGTACTCATGACAGTGAGCAAGCCTGACTCGTCCACCTGATTTTTTCCAACACTAAACTCGGAAACCTGCATGGACTCTTACTCATGACAGTGGGCTTAGGGATTGGTAGAACTGATATAGAAACTATTGGAGTTTAGGAGCAGCAGTCATCAGAACTAACTAAGTAAGGCATGCTGTGAATTTATTGTTTAATAAATTTTTATGTTCCATGGTTAGCTTGGGAAGTCCCCACAAGAACCAAAGGGACCTTCTGCACCTACTTCAAGAGGCTTGATATTAACTTTGTTTTTAATAACTAAATATCTAAATGAACAAAAGTAACAGAACAGCACTTTTGTCTGTGTTTCAGGAGTAGCAGTTGACACAGTAATGTTTTCATCTAACATGCTGTATTTCTTCAGAATGCATCCAGCTGTCAGACTCTGAAGAAATGAAGAAATATTAAAGAAGGAGAAAAAAGTTTACTTTTTCTGTAAATAGTATAGAGTTTTTCCAATAACTCACAATAATAGCACTATTTCCCTCCCTACTGATATTTGGTACTGACAATGCAGTGCAAATTAAGAGAAGAAAGCCTTTCTGCAGACAGAATAGTACAGAGTTGGACTGAAGCTTCAGCAGGACATTAAAGAAGCTACTCTAGAAAATAAAAAATATTTATAATATATATTTTAAAGGAATACCTCTCCCAGCCATATCATCCTTCACAAATGGAGTCTGCAGAACAATTTATGCCTTTTGCTTTCTGAATTTCTTCTTCAGAGTGGATCTGAATGACAGAAAACACAAACTGCATATGACCCCTTTGCACTGGAAAGGAATGAAGAAAACAGCAGCAGCAACCAGGCCCCTTTACCCACTGAAAGAAGACCCAGCATGGCCTTAATGTTGCAATTTTCTAATTAACACTCAAAAAAAAAAGTGATATATTCACACCCAATCCAAAATATGAAAATGAAGAAGGTTTTCAGGCTGTGAAGGTAAAATATCAAGGTTCTTGCAGCTGCGCTGAATGGATTTGAGAATCCCTTAGAGTCAGCATCAGCCATCACTGATGCACAAGCACAGCACAGTTTGAAGAGATTTGTGCTTAATTTGTGATTAAAGGCTTGCCATTCATAAAAGAGAAAGAAGCAGAGAAAGAAATAAAGCTTGTCTATAGATAAATAGATTCCAGCCTACCTGCTTTTTGTACTTCTGTCCATAATTCTGGTAGCTGGTGCTTTTCTGTGCTGATAAAACTATCATTGAATTGATTGTCTCAGTTGCTAAGGAAACTAAAGGGATGATGCTAATGGATACTATTTATGACACTGGGAACCTTCAGAAACATTTGCCATGAAAAGATGGTGTCACAAGTTAGTTAAAATCTACGTCCACTCTTAGCACAGAGAAAAGAACTAGATAGAATTTCTTCCTTTCTGTCTTCCCTCTGACATTTTATTTTTTATCAGATACTTATATCTTTATGCTTGGTTTGGCTGTCAGCACCACTTTATAGTCATTTTTCTAGCTTTATTTCAAAACACAGGAGTTAGCTCTAACACATTCATTCTAATTCTAATCAGTGGAGTCCAGGATTTTTTTAACGCATCAGACACGATGCAAAATAGGATTTGACTTTGGCAATGCTCTCCAGAGGACAGAATTTTTGAATCAAAACCATTGGATTTGATATGCTTCTACCTTTGCTCTTATGAACTCTAAGTTATGGAAGATTTTCATAACAGATGTAGCAGGTCTCATAAACCAAACAGCCATTTTACAAATTATCATATTTTCAGGAACCTATGTTTATATTTTTAAAAAATCATCTCCACTAAAAAGAGACAGACTTTCTAAAAGCATTAAAAAAGCACCAGGGAACTGTAAGTTATTTTTTGTCTTTCCACAAGCTATATGTTCACAGCATGAGTCATCTATCAAAAGCAACCACACAAGTCTGAACTTATACCAGTGAAGGATCAAGCTCCAGGCACTTATTTATTTACAGAAGGCTCGAGGAGTTATTTCTGCACTGGAGTCTCAGATGACCCATTGTCAGACACCTTGTTGCCATGGAAATCTCCCAGCACCATTCTCTGCCTTGCTCCCAGATCCTCCTTTGCATCCCTGGTGATCCCTGCTTGTCACAGCTTCCCTGGGTCCCTCATTTTGGGCAGGCAGCAGCTGCCAGCGGGACTGGAGCACATTTAACCCTGTCTGGCACTTCCAAGTCATAGGAAGGTCAAAAAAAGTTATTTTTTTAGGATTATGATACTTGACTGAACATCTTCTGCCACTTTACATTTTCATGCACTCAGACCTCCAAAGTTGTGTCTCATTACTTAATAATAAAGAAGTAAACAGAGAAACTAGTGTCCTCCAGTGCTAGTGAGACAGTAGGAATTAACAATAATTAACCAATTAACAATAATTTGTTCCTGCAGAAAGGAAAGAGCAATAATATCCGATGACTACTCATTCTCATGAGAGAGCAAATCACTGAGACAATTCAGTGACAGCTCATAAGGTGCATCCAGAACAAAGCAATATAAAATCCCCAAAATACTCCTAAAACACCAACCCCCCAAAAATGTTGAGAGGCACAGGGAAAGCATACAACTCCACCTGAGCACACAATCACAGAATCTCCTGATTTTGAAGGGACCCATAGAGATCAGAGTCAACTCCCAGCTCTTTGCAGGACTACCTAAAACTAAACCATATGGCTTTAGATGCTTTTTGCAAAATCTCTGCATAGTGGGCAACAATTATTCCTCTTTTTTTTTTCTCTGTTGCACCTATGCTTCTACTTTAGACTCTCCACTTTAGGATCATACATCTATTTACACATGAAAAATATTGCTCTTTCCTAATAGGAACAAGCACCTAAAATAAGTTAGATAACATAAGAATCTGAAAATTTATTGGAAGACGTACAAGACAAGAGTACATTATACCATCACAACAAATACAGGGCATTAAAGTCATATAGAGTACTTCCCTTGGCATGACTTGGTTGCATGCATTGACCCTAGGTGATATCTGAAAACATTTAAAAAAATAATACTAGTGATTATTCTTCATACAAGTAGAGAATTCAGTTTTCAGAAAGATATCTCAGTTTTGCCCAGCCTGTAAGCATTAGAACTTCAACCTACCAAGATACACTTATTTGAAGCAATTCCAGTATGAGACCATGAGCATCACCATGTAAGTGAAAGGGGAAAAAAAAAGTTGTGACATTTCCAAGTCAGCTCTAGGCAAAACCATTTAAAGAAAACACCTTCTCATGACTGACCAGTGCTGCTGTTCACCTTTTAGTCTCCTCTGTGGCCTCAGGAGAGAAAGCTAAAACTGGTGTTCCTGACACTTTTACAGCTTGTGAAATTTAAATAGCTCTCTCTCTGTTCAAGATTAAAGGGTTTTTTTCAGTAGTAGTAGTTCCAGCACTGAAAATTAGCCCATTCCAATTAAGGTTTCAACTAGAAGTAATGTCTCCCTTCAGGGAATACATGACATTTTAAATTAAGAAACATTCCAGCTAACAAGCCTATAAATCTTCCCAATTAACTGTATTCTCTACTATTTTATGATTCTTCTGTTCAATTTGACAATCGTACTCTCCCAGAGAGTACAGAAAAGGATGAGACCTCTGTGGTAGTTGCTTTCCACTTGATGTGCTGGCAGGGGATACAGACACTCTCTCTGAGTGTACTTTTATTTGACAGATCTGAGCCAAATGGCACATCAAAGCCCAGTACTCTTCACTGCCATCAGGTGAAAAGGTTTCCAGTCTGCCAAAAGCCTCTGTGACGCACTTCTCACTCTCCACAAGGAAGCTCTCTGGCTGCACCACTAGAAACGCAGCACCAAAGGATTCTCTCACAGGAGCACTTTGCACACTTTTCCATGGATTATTCTTTTACTAATCAAAGCTTTCAGGGAACACAGTCAGGATTTGTCCTAGAAAGCAGTGTCACACAGTGGTGATTGAGGGTGTCAGGTGAGGTAGGCTGGAGGAAGAGCAAGTATTCCTGTCAGGGGCATTAAATGTAACTTTCCTCTCTGTTACAGAGATGGCTTTATTCCCTTTTAATATGTTAAGAGGGTAGCTGAAAAGAACTGCTAAATAGAAGATATCAAAGAGACATCTGTAAAAGTCACCAACAGGGAGAAACATAAGCCAAGCGCATGAAAAAAAAAAAAAACAACAAAAAAACAGTAGCTGAAGAGATCACTGTGTTTTTTGAAAGACAAATGTCAAAAGCTATCATCCTAAATTGGGTGAGACAAGCTGGGGTATTGCTAGACACATTGTAAAAACAGAGCCTGCTGAAAGACCATGTTGGCTAACCAAGTGTAATCATAGAAACATGGAATGGTTGAGGTTGGAAGGGACCTCTGGAGATCATCTAGTCCAACCCCCTGCTAAAGCAGTTTCACATCCAGTGAATTTTTAGTATCTCCAGAGGAGACTACCACCTCTCTGGGCAGCCTGTTCCAGATTCTGTCACTCTCACAAGAAAGTGGGTTTCAGTTTATGCCCATTGCCCCTTGTCCTGTCACTGGGCACCACTGAAAAGAGCCCTTCTTCTTGAAACCCACCCTTAGGATATTTATAAGCACTGATAAGATCCCCTTTGTATTTTGTGGCATCCCCAGTGCGGGAGTAATAAGCCTTGACTCCATGATTGCAGAAGGCTGAACAAATGCTTTATTAAGCTATACTGTATTATACTACACTAATACTGTACTTCTATACTAAAGAAAAACCCGTGACCCTTACAGACAGTCATGACACAGTTTTGACCTAATTGGTCAATTAATCCAAAACACCATCACCAGTGTCCAAGTAAGAAATCCCTTTTGGTAATCAATCTCCATAACACATTCCACATGTGCCAAACAACAGATGGAGAAAGTGAAGATAAGAATTGTTCTTTGTCTGAGCTTTCTCACAGACTTTCCCCAGGAAAATGCTGGGGAAAGTCTGTGTCTCTCTCTGTTCAATGAATATGTGAATACCACACTTTTGGTCATCTCTTCTCCAGGCAAACTGGTCCAGATCCTTCAGCCCTTCCTCGTAAGAGATATGCTCCAGTCCCCCATACATCTTTACAGCCCTTTGCTGGATCTGCTCCAGCAGTTTCTTCTCTTCTCTGAACTGAGAAGCCCAGAACTGGATACAGAACTCATATGTGGCCTCTCTAGGGCTAAGTAGAGGGTCAGGATCACCTCCCTCATCTGCTGGCAAGGCTCTTCCTAATGTATCCCAGGATCCCACTGGACTTCTTGGCCACCAGGGCACTGCTGGCACATGGACAGCTTGTTGTTCACTGGGACCCCCGGGTCCTTCTGAGAGCTGTTTTCCAACAGGTCAGTCCCCAGCCTGTCATTGTACCTGGGATTGTTCCTCCCTCAGATGCAGGACCCTGCACCTGCCTTTGTTGAACTTCATTTGGTTTCTCTCCACCAACTCTCCAGCCTTTCCAGGTCCCACTGAATGACAGCGCAGCACTCTGGTATGTCAGACATTCCTCCCAGTTTTGCATCCTCTGCTCACAACCCTCTGACCTCTGCCATTCAGCCAGTTCTCAATCCACCTCACTGTCCACTAACCCATCCCACACTTCCTGAGCTTACCTATGAGGATGTTACAGGAAACAGTGTGGAAAGCCTTGGTGGAGTCAGGGTAGAAAACACCCACTGCTCTCCCCCCTCTACTCAACCAGTCATTTCATCCTAGAAGGCTTTCAGAGAAATCAAGCATGACTTTTCCTGGTGAATCCATTCTGACTGACCTTGATAATCTTTTCCTCTACATGTCTAGAGATGACATCCATAATTAGTTGCTCCATCACCTTTCCAGATCATGATGAAGGTGAGGCTGACTGACCTGTAGTTTCCTGAGTTCTCCTCTTGCTTTTTGAAGACTGGAGACAGTCATTTTTTGAAGACACTGGCTTTTCTCCAGTCCTCAGACACCCCTTCAGCTCTCCATGACCTTTCAAAGATGATAAAGAATGGCTTAGCAATAACATTTTCTCAGCACTTATGGGTGTATCCCTTTGGGGCCTGTGGATTTGTGGGTGTGTCTCATTTGGGCCCATAGATTTGTGATTGTCAGGTCTGCCTAAATGACCTCTAACCCGATTCTCCTCAAATAAGGGAAGGTCTTCCTTTCTCCAGACTTCCTCCCTTCCCTCCAAGGTCCGGCATTCACAAGGGCTGGCCTCAGTAGTAAAGACTGAGACAAAAAAGGCATTCAGTAACTCTGTCTTGCCTATCTCCATTGCCGCCAGGGCACTCACTTAATTCAGCAGGAGGTTCTCATTTTACCTACTCTTCATTTTGCTACCAATGTACTTAAAGGAGCTCCTCTTGTTCTCCTTGTCACATCCCTGCACACCCTGACATCCCTGTATGGCATCCCTAAGTGGTTTGCCTCTTTTTCCACATTTTGTAAACTTCCTTTGCCATGATCTCGTTGCTAAGCCACACAGGTTTTCCACCCCCTTTGTGCATGCCTATGAGTAAGGAATCAAGGAGTCGTGACCTTGGAGGAAGTGATGCTCAAGTATTAACCAACTCTCTTGGACCTGCCATAATTTAGAGGTGTACGATGTGGTGCAACTTCAGGCCATTTCCATGGGACAGTGTGCCTTGGAATTAGAAGCTGTTAGCACCTATGCTGGCTCACAACACAGAGAGCAGCAGTCCCACAGATACAACCATAAAAGCACAAACAAAATATTTCACAGAGACATTTAAAAAGAAAATTTTGCTACTGTAAAAGGAAAACAAAGTCATTTTCCCAAAGCAATTGTCCCAAGCTGAACTACTGGGAAGTGTTGTGGAAAGGAAGAAAAAAGCCCAACAAAATACATCACATGTCCTCTGAAAATGTACCATGTGTACATCTCCCTTCCATAAGGGTAGCATGAAGCAGTTTCTGCAGTGTGGCCTTTGAAAACCAAAAATATTAGTTCACCACAATTGAGAACATCCCTGTTCCACCAGCTCCAGGGCCACTGCAGCTGACCTCCATTTATTAAAGTAAGACAAAGGCCTCCCTCCCCAAGAAGCTTGGGACTTCAAACAAAGGCAGGTAGTAAAGGAAAGGAATATTCTTCAGTCCTTTTAACCTGCAGCCTGAATCCACAAGTTTTAAGATGGCCTGTATATCAGGGCTACTCTTCAGAGCCATCTATATTTAGTAGATCCTGGACAGAAAGTAAAGAAGACAAACATATTAAGATTCCTCATTCAAAACAACAATCAAAACACAAAAAAAAAAAACAAACCAGCAACAAAAAAAGCAAGACAAAACCCAACACCACAGCACATACCAGTAACAACAGAAGTGCACCAGCAGGTAAATGAGTTTGTGTTTAGAAAACCTATAATGTTTAATTAGGTCTGTTTAGCACTGTGTGTTACTTGCTGATCATAATGCAGCTTCTTCTATGCTATTGCTGCCATGTAAAAATCTGTACAGAGATAGAAACCTTTCCACATAACAACCTAAATGAGGGTGTTTGCCCCATTAGTCAGGAAACAGTCACGCTCTAATTAATTTGTAGGAGGCAGAAAATGGATAACATATGGCTCTACTCTTACAGAATCAAGGGGAAAAAAAGAAAACATATTTACTTGTATTTCCAATACTAAGAGAACATCTCTACACATTTTTCAAGTATTTACCACCTCTTCCAGAGGTACATACAGCATCTTTTGTAGGTACCATTCCCTCTGATGTTGAACACAATGAAATCTCAGACCCAGAGGCAGACCACATGAATAACTCATTAGAACAATTATGGTCCTTACAGATCCAAACAGAAAAAATAATAATTTAGAATAAAGGTATCTAGTTAATCCCTACCATGATTACAATACCAATAATTATTTTATTAGCCAAAACCAATGGAAATAGTAACTCATATTTCAGCACACAACAAAGCAAGAAAAACAAGATATTTAACATCTCTAGCAACAAAGGTCTGGAAACTGCTTTGGGTCAGTGAGTCCTAAGTCTTGTTAAAGTTTAAGCCCCACTTAAATAAGTGAATAAATGAGAGGGGAAAAAATCAAAGCAGCCATGGTCTGTGTAAAGTTTTGGAGTGCAGTTTTGAAAATAGGGAAATCATGAATAGATAAATCATGAATCTTGCCTGAATATGGAAATTATTAATTAGAAAGTCATTACAGTCTCAGGACAGTTGTTTTGTGGGACTTTGCCCAACGTCCAGGCTCCAACGTAAGATCCCATTATCCCCCCCCGACGAGGAAGTAGCCACAACACATTGCGGAAATGGTGCTGACCTGCCTAAGGGGAAAGGGACACCAGGGGCATGGTACGCCTCCTTGTCAATGGTCAAACCAATTAGCAGATAAGTTAGCTTAAAAACATATCCTTTAAGAAGATTCTTCTGCATCCCTCTTGTCAGAGGCATTTATTACTTACTAAAAGATGTTTCTATAAATTGCATATGAAGCATTTTGCTTATAACAAAATTTTTCCCACCCCCAAAGTCTTCCTAGCAAGTTCTTCCATCCACTGTGAGTTGCAGAGTCTCACCTGAGCAGAGGAGGAAGTTCCCTTGTGGGAGCTGGAAGAAGGATAGAGTGGCCCCCATGCCAGCAGCCTACTTCTTTTGAAAACATAAAAAATTCTGACTATTTTACATGTTTGCAGTTATTGCTTCCCACTGTAAGTTGCAAATCGCCAGGTCTAATCTCCAGCCTTAATGTGGAGATGGGGTGAAGTGCTAAAAGTGATTGGGCAGAACAGAAACTTCACAGAGGGTTCCCAGTGTTCCATGGCCTAGGACTCAAGAGGCTGGAATTGCTCGCCACATCACAGATCAACCAGTAACTGGTGTATTTGCCTACACAGAACACTGGACTTCATTGATTGGTTTTCCGACATAGAGGGAAATATTGGAAAATAATCGCAATATTGCCAGGTGGAACGTGCCTGGGCTCTTCTGGCCCTCGCTGCTTGGCTAGAGGCGGCAGCTGTGGTATTTCACCACAGAGATACCTCTGGCTGGCTGGATGTTGCAGCTAGGCACTGGGAATGAGTCCAGGCTTGCAGGAACTCAGTTTACCTCTGGTGAGAGTCCTTAGGCGAGGTGAAGAGAAAAGGAGATGGATTCTGAGGAGGGTTGTAAATCCAGAGTTTAATTCCAAGATGACACAGAGCTCTGAATTGTAGGAACTCCTCCAACAGAATCCCGGGACCTCGTGGCCTGTCTCCTTTTAAGCCCTAGGGCAGGGGGCGGGGAGAGACAGGTAAGCTGCCAACCAGGTGAAGAGGGGGCGTGGCGCAGGGGACAAGACACTTGGCTAAGCCAATGACTCCAGGACTGAGGGGCATCTTTTGAATTTGTGCCAATCACACGACGGCTTTGATGGTATGTGGAATTTGATAGACAGGCCTTGGCAAGGGGACGAGGGGGTTGTGGGTAGGTGGGGCTAGAACACCTGGGTTAGTGGGCAGGAAAGACCATCACACACCGCAACAGGGAAATATTTAGTGCCCCAGCTCTTACTGGTCTGCAGATGTGTCTTGGTCTGAAAAGAAATTCTAAGAATGTCATTTTCTTACTTCTTGCACATGCACTCAGACACACATCTGGGCTCTTTTCTCCTTCCACATATTTTTGTGACTTGAGAACTGCAGCTTGATCTCAAAACTCAGTTTTATACAGGGGACAATGAGCATATATGACAGGAAAAACAAGAAGCAATAAAGCAAGAAAAAGTGAAGTAAAATCAACAAACCAAAGAAAAACACTTAACATGAGAAGTCTGTAGTTCTCCTGAAAATCTCCTTGAGAATAACTACCCCATTTTACAGCTCTGAGACTTGCTACAGTGGCACTTCACAATTCTCAAGGCAAAATTGTTCACTTTCCCCAGTTTCCCTTAGACTGAAATGTAACAGAAAATGCATTCATTGCCCCAATGTGCAGACAGAATTATACTTGTCGAACAGAAAAGAGTCCTAAATAATTTTGTTTCTTAAGAAAACTCAGACAAGAAAAGTAAACAAAAATGTTATTTTGATTTCCTTTGGCCCATTAAGATGCCACTATAACGTTTCCAACCAGAAGAACAATCTTTTCTCCCCTTTCTTTTTCTCAAAATAAATTAGAGAAAAAGCCGTGACTTGATTTCATCAGGAAAACATTGCACTTGTCCATACTGACTAGCTCCTACTATTGGAAACTCCAATAAGAGGGGCAGCATGTCAAAAATACTTCTTATTGAGAGAAAAAAGAAATAAACAAAAAGATGCTACACTGAAGGGTGCAAAAGTTGTTGAGATTTCATATTAAAACCTTAAAGTTTCAAATTAAAGCAATATTTATTAAAGCAGAAACTATTCCTTTTGTAGGGAAGACGCACTGAAAAGCTGGGGAAATAGTTTTGGCATATCCAGAAAGATCTTGGAAAACTTCAACTTTTAGTGCCTCAATGTTACTTTTCAGACCATTGCAAATCATTTAATTAATTCCCCCCCACCCAAGTCTTTCATCAGGCCTTTGGCAGTAGGTCAACTGCCACTGGTGAAAAGGCAGGAGACAGCTTCAAGTGCCCAAGAACTCCCAACAAACAACGTCCTCTTGGTTCACACAAGGCTTTTTTATAAGGTGTTCAGAAAGAAAATAGGAGTCAGGACACCACTCAGGTTTCTTCGTTGTGAACAAAAGGAAGGTGGTTGAAGAGTGAAAATGCATGAGGATGAAGGATGGCCATCTGCCACTTCTCCCCCACAGAACATAATTTTCAAACTCCTCCCAACATATAGTCTCTGGATCTCATCCCAGCTTTTCCTCATGCATACCACCCACGCTGGCAGGTGCTTCCAGCATTCTTCACGGGATATCTCATGTTCTTCACAGCACCTCAACTCACAGGTGCTCAAGAAGGAAGAATTAACAGCAGCTCTCATTTCTGACACCTCAAAACCAGCAAACTGATTTTGAGTCAGGAAACAAGGATGAGAGCAGTGGAAAAGCTGAAGGCACAAGAGACGCTGGCTATGAAAGACAGGGACAGTTTGGAACTAAAACTTGCTGATGTGAATTTTTACCCTTGAAAATGAGCACATCAGAAATCCTATTCCATGGCCTTAATCCTCTCAATAACACCCAATCCCAGGAGAATCAGTGGTGCCCAAGAGAATTGCCAAGGTCCAATGCCATAAGAATTGTCCAATGCCTTATACCCCAAATACTGGGAGAACTCTGAGTGATTTAAATTATATTGGGAAATCAAAAACACACAGCAGCATCAGGATCAAAGGAATGTGCAATTTTATGTGTGTGCGTGTGTGTGTGTGTGGTGTTGGGTTTTGTTGGGTTGGTTTGGTTTGGTGGGAGAAGAGCTGCAGGGGGAGGGAGTGGTTTTGGGGTTTTTTTTAACCTTATTTCTGAAATGTGCTGTCCATATCTCAGCCAAGACAGCTGCTCACATCAATGAAGCTGCCTGGGTGTTGTAATGCTTCCAAAATGACATGCTCCATGCCTTGCTTAAATGTGATAATCTATATGGGCAGCATATTCCTAAAGGAGAGAATTAGGGACATACACTCACTCTGTACTGTCTACAAACAAAAGGTGTTTTTTTTTTTTTTTAATTCTAGCACTGTGAGCGTAAGAGTCACAGCTCCTAGGTGATTAGGACAACAGCCATAGTCTTGCTCTTGGGCTGGAAGCATTATTTCCTCATACAATCCATAGCCACAGCATACATACATTGAATATTTCTATACTATATGATGCCAACACAGATTCACAGCTCTTCCACAGTTACAAGACCTTCCTGACCTCTAACACAATTGTAACTGCCACTTTTCTGCCTCCTGCCTTTTTTCTATGATTCTCTTTCATTCAATATGAATTTTCTTCCATCAGTGCCCATGGTAACATCCATAGAAGTAGCTCCAGGCTAGACAGTGGCCGTGAACAGCTCCCTAACCATGGAAACCTGCCAACATTTATCACAAATATGAGATGTTCTACAGAAGTAAAAAGCACAACAGCACTTCTTTAACTCTTTTGCAGAACATTGGCACATTGTGGTAGCCAGAGCAATTTGTAAACATGGCAAACTGCCCGTCTTGCGTTTTTATATTCATAAGCATATGAATGGCCTTTAATGGCATGCTCAAAGATTCTAAGACTATAAATTAAACAAAATAGTTACCTTTACATTAGCCATCAAATAATACGTGGGTCACATTGCTGTCAAAGACACTACTGTGATAAATATGTACAACAAACAGTCTGCCTTGTGATGAGGAATACATACAAACTGTTTCAGACTAGAAAATTTTGAAGATGCATGCTGGATTTTTAAAACTTGCAGCAGTTACAAATATGAATTCTTGGTGTAGGGGGATTGCTTGTAATTTTTTAACTAATTTTAGGTATGAAATTGGGATGAAGGATGACACAATCATATCCCATAGAAATAATGTTGATAGCTTGAAATCCTGCAGCAATTTCTTTTAAAACAATCACCAATTGTCTCCCAGAGTGTCTGTTTAGTGAGAACATCAAATAATTAAGTTTACAGTGGTGAATCAGAATGAGTAGCAGAGGCAGACTTATTTGGGAAGCAATGAAACTATAATTGGACTAGAAAACATTGAATGCAATAAAGCACAAATATGCATGCTGTTAGGAGGTTCCACACAGGGACAGAGAAACATTTGGCATGCAGTAGAGAAATAGCCTCCCTTGATCTGCACGGGAATCAAGTCCAGACCTACATGCACTTTAGAGAAATGCTCAATAACGTCCATGCGTGGCTGCTACAGCATGCTCAACTACACAGTTTCTCCTCTCCTTCAATTAGTTTAAGATAGCTTTTCCCCAAAACACAGAGATTCACATCCCTAACTTAACCTCAGCTGCCACTGCAAAGCCTTTGCCTTTATGTTACTTATTTTCATCTGAATGCTTTCTACTATTACCTGGAATACTTGGTCACCTGTAAAAATATTTCTCCTTTCTGAATCCCTACCAATTTATAGTTTATTAGCCTGTGGATGCATCAAGCTTTGTACAAAAGCTTTTATCACAGAAACTTGCAAATGGCTGTGTTTTAACATTACTGTATTCAAGACTCCTCACCAGAACAAGACGATTACCATAGCTGACAGTATCACTGATAATTAGGAGGCTTTATTTTCAGTTCCCCAAAATGTGCAAGATAAATGTGGTTTGCATAATCCAAGGTATGAATTTAAACTGGTATACCACAACAGTTAAAACTTGCACACATACGTACGACAACATCTTCCTATCAATTTTTCACATAGGGTTGAGTGGAGCTATCTAATCTATCTGCATCTATGTAATTACTCATATAGTAGAATGGTTTTGGTTGGAAAGGACCAAAGGACCTTAAGACTCATCTAGTTCCAACCTCCTTGCCATAGGCAGGGATACTTTTCACTAGACCAGGTTGCTTAATGCCCCATCCAGCCTGTCTTTGAGCAATTCTAGGCATGGGCATCCATAACTTCTAAGGGGAATCTGGTCCCCAGCAAAGGATTTCTTCCCAAAATCTAATCTAAATGCATCCTCTTTCAGTTTGAAGCCATTTCCCCCTTCCATATCCTACCACTTGCAAAAAGTTCCTCTCCAGCTCTCTTGTAGGTCCCTCTTAGGTACTGGAAGGCTGCAATAAGGTCTCCTCATAGCTGACTAACCCCAAATCCCTCAGCCTGGTCTTCATAGGAAAGGTGCTTCAGCCCTTTGATCATCTACATGGCCCTCCTCTGGACTTGCTCCACAGGACCATATGCTTATGGTGGGAACCTGAGAGCTGAATGCAGTACTCCAGGCAGAATCCATAAAAGGAGAGTTTTGGGGGTTCCAGCTGGTTTTCTGGGCTGTGAGTGCACACTGCTGTCTCATGTTGAGCTTTGTATCTCCCAACACGCCCAAGTCCTGCTCCTCAGGGCTGCTTTCAATCCATTCTTTGCCCAACCTGCATTTGTGCGTGAGATTGCCCCGACCCAAGTGGACAACCTTGCACTTGGTCTCATTGGAACTTCATGAGGTTTGCATGGGCCCACCTTTCAGGCCTGTCAAGATCCCACTGGATGGCATCCCTTCCCTCCATTGTGTCAACTGCACCACACAGCTTGGGTGTCATCAACAAACTTGCTGCCAGGTGAATTCATTCTTACTGTACGTACTGCCAAAAAAGATGTTACACAGCACTGGTCTCCACACATCCCTGAGGAATGCCACTTAGCACCAGCCTGGAGCTATTTACCACAACCCTTTGAGCACAGACACCCAGCCAATTCCTTATACACCGTGTGGTCCATCTGTTACAAATATGAACGAGGCCAAACTTTGTCCGGAGAAAGAGGTTCCGTTTATTAAAACAGCTACAAGGAATGGAGTGCCCAGGATAAGCCCAGGCACCCACACAGCGAGCCAAAACCACAAAACAGTGCACTAACCCCAAGTGCACTGGGTTCTCCCCGCAAAAACGTAAGTCTCCCAAAAAAGAAGAACCCTGACCCAACCGAACTCCCCCCATTTATAGCCCCCTTTGGGCCCAGGAGTGGTGGATTTTGGATCTGCATGACGATTGGTCCATTTCCCGGCTTCTCATTGGTCTTTACTGTCGTTCATTCTGGACCAATCGTTTCTGCAGGGCTTCGAATGATTGGTCAGGTCTTGCATCCAATCCTTCTTCGACCTTGCTTTGCCCCGTCAGACCATGGTTCCACCAATCCCTGGACCCTTCTCCCAGCATATTCTAATAAGCCCCCACCTTTAGCATAATACAATTAATATAATATAATATAATTAATACAATATAATGGAACTCTACCCTAATTTAACTTAATTTTACCTATAACACATCCAAGTGAATTGCTTTTGCACAGCCTAGTTTTTGGCAGCAGGGGGTCACAGAGGTGGCTTCTGTGAGAAGCTGCCAGAAGCTTCCACCAATTCCTGATAGCTCTGAAGATGGACATGCCCCTGGCCAAGCCTGAGCCAATTACAGATGATAGTAACACCTCTGTGATAACATATTTTAAAAGAAAATCAAAACAAAGTGGGGCACAGTTTTTTCTAGTCAGAGAAGAGGAGGTGAGAACATGTGAGGGAAAAAACATGGAGACACCAAGGTCAGTGCAGAAGGAGGGCAGGAGGTGCTCCAGGCACCAGAGCTGAGATTCCTTTGCAGGTGATGACCATGGTGAAGCAGCTGTGTCCCTGCAGCCTGTGGGGATCCATGGGGATGCAGAGATCTACCCACAGCCCGTGGGGGAGGTGCCCAAGCTGGAGCAGGTAGATGCCTGGAAGAGGCTGTGATCCAGTGGGAAACCCAGTGAAGAGAGGGGTTCCAAGCTTGAGCAGCCTGTGCTTGGAGGGCTGCAGCCCTGGAAGAGTGGTCCATACCACAGGAGTTTTGGGAAGACTGTTTGCCCATGGGAGGACTTATATTGCAGAAGTTTTGGGATGACTGCTGCTCTTGATATTGGAACCACACTGGAGAGGTTTGCGGAGAGCTGTGTCCCATGGGAGAGATCCCACAGTCTCACAGGGGAAGGACTCCTCTCCTGTGCAGTGGAAGAAAACCTCAGATGACAAGCTGACCAAAACCCCCATGCCCTGTCTCCCTGTGCTGTTGGTGGGAAAGGGAGAGGGGATGGGGGAAGAAAAGGTGTTTTTTAAGGGCATATTTTACTTCTCATTATCCTCCTCTGATTTTCTTAGTAATAAACTCACTTTTTACCTCTAAGTTGAATCTGTTTTGCCCTTGGAGTGTTTTTTCCCAGTCCTTATCTCAACTCATGAACCCTTCATTAATTTTTTCTTTTTTCTCCTCAGCCCAGTTGCAACAGGGGAAGGTGAGTGGCTGTCGTGGGTGCCTGGCATTTGGCCAGTGTCAGACTATGACACCATCAAATCCATGCTCCTCCAGTTTAGAGACAATGACATGAGGCTCAGTGTCAAATGCTTTGTACAAGCCCAGGTAGGTCATGTCAGTTTTTCTTACATTATACACTAATGCTGTCACCTCATCAATGAAGGCCACCAAACTTGTCAGTCATAACTTGTCCTTAGTGAAACCGTGTTGGCTGTCACCAATTGCAGTGGTACACTCCCCCGTGCTCTTTTCCAGGCTGCAGTGTGGTCTGACAAATGCTTGTTAGGCCTTGGCCTTGAAAACAACACCCAGATTCAGTTCCTTCCAGGCTTATCAGAAACACTGTCTGCTCCCAGGAATTGCTAACAAGCTGCCGTTTTCCTATGAACAGCCTCAGAAAATATTCCTCTTGCCGGAATGGCATAATGTTCCTGTTCTCATACCTTCAAAGTGCTCACCCAAACTGTGGCCATGATGAAACATTATTATGACCAAAGCCCACTCTCTTGCAACCCTATAAACAGCATTCCAAAATTTCCCTTTGAGCTCTCCTGGACTGCAGTGGGCTGCATCCAGCAACCTCCTTCTGAGGAGGACATCTCTCAGAGCCAGCAAACGCTCAGGTTTGCTAAACCTGGAGGATTGCCGAAAGACAAAGTATCCTGGGCCAATACCTCATTCCTCAAGGCCCAATCCTTCACCTGTTAGGACATGTAAAAGCATCCGAAGTGGTCCTCTTGGTCCTCTCTTCCTTCCAGGGCTTTATCCCATGGTACTCTACCAAACAGATCCCTCAGGAGGCCGAAGTCTGCTCTCCTGAATTCCAGGGTAGTGAGCTTGCTATGTGTCCTCTTTGCTGCCCTAAGGATCTCAAACTCCACTATTTCAAGGTCTCTACAGGCAAGTGTTCCTGAGTTTCACATTCCCCACCAGTCCCTCCTTATGAGAAGTATCAAGTCATTGCTCAGTGGAAATTAGGTGATTTTCCATCACAAAATGTGAGGTGCTGGCATTTATCCAATCCACAGTATCTTGTCACACTTTGAAAAAGAAAAACTTACTTTCTCACTGCATGTTTTGCAGGACATGTAACTTCTGACCAGGATGTGAAAAGCTCCAACACAGCACCACAGAAAGGTGGTGTGTTCCCTTCCATAATAATATACAAGAAGAGTTTATCCTGAAAGTGAAATGACAGAGAGGGCTTCAGTAGCAGAGCAGTGGTTTCACTTGCATTTTCAGTCCTGTGACAGTCAGTCATTCTTTATAGCGCTGTAAAGTCACAGGACTATTACCAGTTTGTGCTTGGTCAGCAATTCAATATTCTCAGCTATTTTTCTTCAAGCCATTCTTAACAGCCTCTGACTCACCAAGGAGAACTAAATATAACTTCTATTTCATTCACTGCTGCTACAGCTATGAGAGAAAAGCGAGTAGAGGCAGAGCTCAGGGGTCCTAACCACACCACTGTCTCAATTAACAAGCTTCACATAAACCACACTGGTTTCCTCCAAATGCTCAGTGAGATGGGCACCACCATCTTAGAAACAGTTGCAGAATCTGTAGTGTCAAGGGAAATGCGAAAGAAGTGGTATGTCTGTAGTAACTAGCACTTCACTAATTACTGTCTAGGTAATGAAGCTGAACCTTTTTACACAGTTTAATGTTACTGCAGCATTTTCCTTGAAGTGCATAAAGACTCAAAGAACATGAGATCTCTTTAGCAGTTTTGGAGGGGGGGAGATTATATCCAAGTACAATTTAAAAGATATAACTAAAATATCAATTTCATGCTTTTCCAAGAATCTAGCCTCTTATGATTTTACAGAACAAAACGTAGCAGTCAGATGAGAGAGATTTTCACTAAGTAACAGAACCAGAATATCAGGACAAAAATCAATTTTATACTCTACAAGTCCCAAGAAGAGAAAGCAGCAATAAAGGGCAACAGAGTTTCATTACTGGGCTTGAAAGAGAAGGCCTTATGATGACATTTTTCAAAGCTATCAATGAAATGGAAAATTATCCTAGTGAATTAAATATCTAAAAAAATATAGAAGTGGCACTGGTTTCTATAAAACCAACATCCTTGGAATAAGATGCAGTACTTTAAAAAATTGCTTCTGGGTATTCTTTCTCAAAAGTAGTTGGGAATTCAGTATAACTCCTAAAATCATTTATATACATTTATATATAATGTGTCTATCTATATAAAAGCAAACACTAACTCAGTAGAGCTTTTAACCATCTGGACTTGGATTGTGTTACTTTATGTAAACCAAGTCAATTACAAGTTCTTGATATACTGTGCAGCCTGCTACCTACCCTTTCATCAGGGTTAGGCTGCATGCATCTGTTTCACATTTAGAAAGTGATCCACCTAACCTTGAACTTAAGGAACAGCTATCATGTGGATAATTGATTTTGGCTACTTTCTTAATTGTTTTTCCTGCAAATACAGCAGAAGCATGTGTCCCTTTGACTTTCAAAACATAAAATTGCCAAGTTAACACCTTTCCTGTTTCTGCCCTTTCCTGTTAACACCTTTTCCATTAAAAGCCTCTTCAATAGAAAGTGTCAGGGATTGAGGCTGGCTCTGGTGCACGTAAGACTGATTAATCACCAAGAACAAACATAGAGGCTACCAGCCAGATGACTTTGACAGAGCATGTGCACACCCCTAACCGTGCAGTTGAGGTGTGCTGCAAACTACTGGGATGGAGACAGCATGGTTTATGCTACAGAGTATTGCTATATGAGAAATCTTAAACCCAGCCTCAAGCAGATCAAGACTAAGCTGTGGCTACCTTCACTGCAGCATCCATCACATCATTTTTGGCATCTTTTCTCCCAAAGGCATCCTATTTGTAAACACCTGCATGCCCACAAAAGCCTTACATTTCCTTTGCTGTGGAAAACTGCATTCTTGTTTCACTTTCAAAGCTTGTCTCAAAATTCTCTTCACAGTGATCATGCTCATGCACTGCCAGATTCCAGTGCTTAAATTTTCAAAACACCACAGTTCTGTAGCCACTTGCAGTTAGCAAAATTCACATGTTTCTTGTATCACCTGAGAAGTGGGAAGCCAGTTGCTTAAAGCATAAAAAGCAGGAAAGGAAGCATGGCTTTTGAGGGAACTGGTACCACATACCCTCATACCCATATAGCCTTCTGTCAACAGATTTGTTCAAGGCCTGCTTCCATATTTCACTGACATTGTTTCAAGTGTCTCACAGAAAAGGAACATAGAGAAGTACAGCTCCCTATTCCACAGGGGCTCAGTGTGCAAGAGGTCATGGAATGCTGGCAGAAGACCATCCTTCTCCAGGTCCAGTGAGCACTAAAACCATCACAGTAAAGGTGTGTGCAATTTTATTTCTTACACTAGAGGTTTCTGAGCTCAAAATCAAAAGCCTACAGATTTGTAGGTCTCACTCCTGTATCACAAAGCCATTCACTCTGTATTGGAAATAATTAATCTTCTGGTGCAGAGCAGCTGGGAGGGTTGGGAAGCTTTACATAGAAGGGCTGAGCAAGTTGTATGCAAGTACTAACATGCAGTGGGTCTGTGGTATTAAAAGGGCTTTGGTGATGTTCATAATAGCCCTTATTGAGAATAAAGAAAAGCCACAAGCTTTAAATACTAACATGCTTGAATATTAACTCAAGAAAATCTTTGCTGTGAGCAGAACAAAATCTCTTACTGCAGAACATGTTTCTAAAAGCTGACTAACCAAAAGAATAGGATAATAATCTCATAGAAAACCAGTATTTTCAAAACTAGTCCAGTCTGAGCAGGAACTGGACAGTCCTTGACTGTTCTGCTAAAATCCACTGTGAGAAGGAATAAGAAAATATTTTCAGAAGGCACCCATGAGGTATAACAATCAACAAATCTTAAATTTTATATTTTCATAGTTCATACATCAAATTTTTCTAGCACATGGGACTGAGAACCTTGAATCAGACATTTAGTCACCTGTGCCTCAGGAAGGACAGTGTCTGAGGAGATAGAGGTGGATCTCAAGGGGCTAGAATAGCCTGTTGAGATATTCAGTATTTTATGAATTCCATTTTCAGAAAACAAAGGAGCAATTTATGCTCAAATTTAGGGCTCTTCAGTCATTGTTCTCATGGAAGGCCTCATACTTAGATTTCTCAGGGGTATCTTAAGCATTTAAATCCCATTATCATGTATGAGCTTTCACAGATCAGCAGCTCAGCATGTAATTCAGGGGATTTTCAAGCATGCCTTCCTCCCAATGGCTCCTGTGTGAGTTAGTAATGAAAAATAAATGTAGGACAGGACTAATTATAGAATAAAACCTGACAAAGGGAGTCTATGTAAAAGATTTTCTTCGGAATAATAATTTTAAGAGCAACTATATTTAACTGTATAGCTGAATTCAGTTAAAAAAATAGTCCCTATTACTCAAGACAAACTCTTGCTGCGCAGTTATGTCCTGTTCTCTGCAGTCTTAGCAGGCAGCTCATTTTCCCCATTTTTGTAACAGTTTTGAAATCTTATGTCCCAACTTCAGTCACTGCTTTAAACAGAGAACAATTCCTCCATACTTCCCTTGAAGGACATATTTAGGCTTTAGTTTTAGTACTTCTGAATTTCCAGCACACTCACTCTGGATATTTCCAGGATAATCATAAGAATTCAGCAGTGCCCCAATATTGCCAAGAGGAATTATCTTGTGCATAACTGTACTGTGCAGATGCTTTGGAATGGCATCTTCCCAGTGAAAGAGCATCATACTAATTAGATATGGCTTTGTCTGTATTAGCTCTTTTCCAGGTCCTCTATTTTCATGTCCTGTTCAGTTTTATTCAACTGTATAAAAATCAGGCCTCAAACACACACTTTACCTGTTCTCTGAGATGACACCCATCCTCTTATAATCTTTATGAGGTAGCTGCTAATGATACCAGACTGGCTTTGACTCACTCTTTGCCCACTCAAATATGAAACTATTCCAGTTTAAAGGAACTTGATTTGGCCTTTTGAAAAGCACCCATTCTTGAAAAAACACTGCCTAGAACAGAGTTATTCCATGGTAGATGCTCCATTGCAATCCCAAGGTGTGACTGCAGTCATACAAGTGCACTCAAGCCAGACATAACCCTGGTTATCCATCTCAGTTTTTCTGTTTTTGATAAGCCACCATGTTCTTATCAAGGCTCACTGGCATCAGCTTCATGTCTTGGAAACAAGGTCCTGAGTGATCATGGCTACACACTCTTCCTGATGTACAAACACCACAATACGTAGCTCCCAGATTTTCCCACATATCTCCTGAACCATTGGAAATGAGAACTTCCACATTAGCCCAGGTGAGGTCTGTAGTCATGACTGAACAACACAAAACATAAGATGGGCACTAAGCCACAGGGTGAATGTTCTTATATGTTCTTCTCTCACATCTAGGGGAGAAAAAAGTTAACACAACCCAGTATAGGTATTTTCAAAAGAAAACTACATTTCTTGCATATTATTTAAGATTAGTAAATGCCTGTACATGTATTAGGCCACATCAAAAATTCAAGTGCACAGAATCTAAGAGCAGACAGCAAAGACAGAGGAAAGCAATGAGAAATGCCCTGTTGTGACCTCACCACCTGAGGAAGGTGTTAATGCCTAACAAAAGACACATCTCTGGTAAACTACTGAGCTCTTAAAATGCAATTATAACTTCACAGTGGCCTGGACCAGATAATTTACAAGTTCAGTACTTTCAGGACTCGGGCAGAATCTTGGTGTAATTAGGCAATTTATTTCTCAATTAGCAATGAATTTAACAAGCACAAGAGACAGAAGAAAATTCAAAAGTGTGGGTTTCTAAGAAGTGAGAAAATTGAGGAGTACATAACATAGTAAGTTGTGTTCAGGTCTATTAAGTCAGACCAGGATTCATTTGCAAGCATCTGAAGGAGGCAAAGGTCACCCCCTCTGTTTAACTGGTAAAGAAATAAATTATGCCAAGAGACAAACCATCCTCCTGCTTTATTTTGCCAACACTTTATCAAACAAAACAGCGTTGGAGCCCTTCAAGACTCCTTCCAATACACTCTGACCACAAGGGCTATCTTCTCCAGCCACAGCTGATGGATAAGTTCCTTTAAGCTCAGAGAAGGTCAAGTTCCTTCTGATTCAGACAAAAGATGTGGACATGAATATGGAAAACAGCAGAAGGGGGACGTCATTGAACAAAGGGCTCTGGAGCATGAACCTGGAACTTCATTGCCATCCCCCCATAGCTATGTCTGTAAGAGTGATCCAGCAAGGGCACAGATATGAACACCTTCTCATGACACTGCTTGTTGTCACACTGACCCCATTTTGAATCACCCAGAAAATATAAAGACATAGCCATGCTTCTCACATGCAGCATGAATAGTGGGGAAAAATGGGGACAGCCATCCATGTGGCCCTGCAGACAAAAGCCAGGCCAGGCCAAGTTGCCCTCAAGACCACACGGTAAAGGACCTGGAGCATTTTATTTACTGATAAACATACCTGTGAAAGAACTGGGTTGGAAGGGACATTATACTACCTTATAGAAATGCTAGGAACTGCAGAGACAATTGCTTCTGTTACTAAGAGATGACAAGTTCTATAAAAATTATAATGGTCTCCTTGGTCTAATAAAAGCCTAACGTCCTTTTATTTTTGACATGGATGAGTCAGCAGATAAGAAAGACAATTCCCAAATATAGTGCCTTGCACCAGAGGACATAGCAAGAAGAAAATTTGATCAAGGCTTCCTCCTTCACAAAGATGACATTACTTGTGATGAGCCCCATCAGTCAAACAGCATTGCCCATCCCCAGCCCTTCCTTATGAGGTCCCTGGAGTGTTCCAACAGCGAGGGAAGCAGTATTTTATTTGGGATGAGATGAGATGACTTCCACAAACTTTCTGATGTGGTTAAGACTGCTTGAGGTACACACCTGGAACAAGAACAAAGTGACCAAACAAGTCGCTGTCTGTATTTTCACACTCTGTTTTTAGGGAAGTCTCTTACTATTCTCTCATATTCTCTCAACCATTTTAAGCTTTTCCTAGCAAAGGCCTCCTGGACAGGCATTCCAAACAGGATACTTAATGCTACACACACCACACAAAATCAACATCGTGTTCTGAAAATTTTGTTTAACTACAGGTCTTTTCTAACTTTTGGCTGTATTTTAGTTCTGTGAGATGTAACAATCCCATAGTAGTCCAGGACAACCCCTGGCCGGCCATGTTTTTCTAAAATAATACTCAAAGTCCAATCACCTTGAATCATAAGTCTCCCTGAAGGATGAAGGGTATTGCTATGCAATTCAAATTTCAGAGAACTTCTGGCTTTACAACCACAGGTCCCAGAAGATGAGATTCATCACAGTTCTACTAACTTCAAGCAGAGCTGTATCAATTTACTCAAAAGAGGGATATGATACAAGTGAGTACTTCTGGACTCCTCCCTGATGAAACAACCATGAAAAAAAATATGTTTTTAAGAGTTAGCTATGAAGATTCTAGTATCAGGACATCATTGTATGGTTAACTTGTTGGGTATCCTTATACCTTTCTCCTTAAAAGCACCAAGATGAAAATACCTTCACAAACATTTGAGAGCAATTTTTGTGTAATGAGTTATAGAATGTAGGCAGTTTCCTTTTTTGCAAGGCATCTACATACCCAGGAAAAGGAATGCTCTTATGAATATAAAAATGTGATCACCAGACCCTGAAACGTGTCTTGCAGAACTGTTTTTTGAACATAAAAGGGAAACAAGTAGACTCCAAATACTTTGGAGACTGCTGTATCTCACTAGAATTCAGCAATAGGTTTGAATGGAAGTGTGGATTACCAAAACTGACTCTAACATTCCATGTCAGCGTTAAGCAGACTAGAATCAGATTTTAGGAACAGAATTTATTAAGCCTGTGTAATGCTGAACATAAATCACGCCACTTATAATAACTGTCACCTCAGATGACCTTGATAAACTACCAGCCATTTTCCACTCCTTAAGTCATTGCCTGGACTAAGAATATAAAAATCTTGAGTTATTTCCATGGATTTCAAAATGTTTTGAAACTTCAGCTTTGGACATTGTTTCTTATATCTTCAGAATAACATACACACATTTCTATAAAGCTGTACAGTTACTAACATGTAATGATAAATCACTACAGTATGCAATCAGGTAATTTAACAAATGGTAGATCAATTCAGGTCTCCAAATCCATGGGTATCAAACCACTTAGTCCTATTTCTATCACTGTCTCTATTAATTTCCAGTTCCATCTCACTCAAAATGTACCAGACAGAGTATATTTGTATGCCAAATTATTTTACTACAAAAGGATGGAATGTATTTTTGAAGAACATGTTAAAAGGTACCCAAAACGTTAAAAAATAAAATCTCATAGCTGCACCTTTTCCCAGTTTGTAATCCCAAGTCACTGAGTACACTACCTATGGCTATTTGGTGAGTGAAATGTCTACCTACATTTGATGTATGAACACACAGTTAGGAATAAATCTTCCTTCTCAAGAAGTACATTGATTCCCTCAGCGCCACCCACAGTTCGGGATGTTCTCAGATGCAAGAACAGTGGGTGTGAGAATTCCTTCCCTCAAAGATGTGCCTCTAATAAATGAAGCAATCAAAACAATCAGGCATCAATGTCAAGCACCTCAGATTCTTTTTTCCCCTCACCGCTTTAGAGCGCAGCACCCAGTATCTCTTGCAAAACACCTTTAAGGCTTGTTAAGTAAGCATACAATCTAACAGGTAATATGTTCTGGGGACAAAAGACACCAGAAGTTTATAAATATCTGGTCCAATTAAACAAAAACTGATAGCAATGTCCAACCCAGCTTAGCATTAATGGAACTCAGTAAAGGCGTTTCCTAATTTACCTCACAGTTACCAAGGTCAGGATCACAGAGAAACATGCAAAAATTATAACAGAAGAATACCCCCACTTACTAAAGCAGATACAAGTAAAAAAGAGCAAGTTCTTTGCTGACCTTTATATATCAATTTTTTCTCATCAATAAGAGCACAGCATGAATATAATTAACATACAAGGGGAATAAGAGTCAAAACAAACAGGATCCTCAAGAGAGGAAATCATAGCAGCAGCAGATGGAGGCAGCAGTAAACATTAAAAATGCTGGCAAGGCCCAGTTCTCTCCTCTGGCATTTTTGAAAAAATATTTATTTGGAGTTGAGCATATGAACCTAATGGTCAACTTACAATGAAATAAAATTCTCTTGAGGGGGGACTATTGTCAAGTGAACAAACACAGTGCAGCAGTACTTTATAGCCAACTCACACAACCAGCAGATGAGCTTCCTTCCCTCCAATATCCTCAGGGACTAAGCTTGCTCTTGTAAGTAACTTTACTTTTGTTTGGCAACATGCAATTTAAGCCAAGGCTTGAGAAGTTAATACACACCAAAGAACAGAAAGAGCTGCTACCAACAATCTCATACTCACTACAATCTACAGCCCTCCCTTTGACTTTACCACAAAAGAAGTTGAGTTTCTCTTCCCTTTATAGGCCAGACAAGACATGTGAGTGATCATCATTATAGAGCACTCCTGAAGCTGGGTTTAAACAGGGTAATAGATTAAATACCTACTAACTAGAAGTCAAAGGGCATAAGATGCATTCATCATTCAGGAGCTCCTTGAGCCATGGTAGCAGTACATTTTAATTGGGTTTTCTGTTGAGACAATTCCTCTTTTGTGATTTATGAAGAAACAAACTAGTCTTATTTTGAAATGTTACTTCCTTATGTAGCCTAAGATTATTTAAACAAACAAACCAAAATAAACCCAAAAAACCCAAAAAGTTAATAAAAAATACCTCCACAACCACCAAAAGCCTGCTGTGGTTAAGGGAAGGGTCTGAAGAAGCTATCTAACATTTCTGCGAAGGGAAGTCTGGAATGCCTCCTCACTACACTTAACCTCTGTGTAGCAATTCTAAATGCATTACAGTAACCTCCCTCAGTACAACAGGTACTAGAGGCATTTGAAAGTGTCCCTGGCCTAAGGCTTGAAGGAGTCTGAGACTGAGGAGTGTTGCAATGCTATTCTTCCTCATAACTGAATTGGAATTGTATTTAGATGCCATTACTACAACACCCAGGAAGGAAGTCCAATTTCTTGGCAAAACACTTTTATCATCCTCATCTACACAATTAAGGTTCAAAGCAAGGTTTTCTTCCACACAGCCACCTAAGCTAAGGAAGCACTTTAGGTTGAGTCAGTGGTGAAATGTGAACTCTATTGACATTGTGGGGAATTCTGCCATTGACTCCAATGGAATTATACTGTTGCCCAAGAGGTAATAAGAGTTGTTACTGTCTCTTAAGATAACACTTAAAAGCATAAAAGTGTCTTCTTGTCTTCTGCATGATTCAGAAAATACAATAATAATAACATTTCAGACAGCTTCTGAATGAAGCCTGTTATTTCTTGTGGACTCAGACATCTTCCAAAAAGACCGCCAATCTTGATTATGAAATTGGACAGAGAAGAACCTAGCAAACTCCTAAGCAAATTGCTAAAACAATTAGTTACAGTTAGAACCATGTTCCTCATTTCTATCCTGCATTAGCACTGCATTAATTTTGAGCACCTTTATCCCAATACATTATTTTCTCTAAAATTACAGTTATTAACTACCAGAAATTGCCTCTACCACAGCAGCCACAGTGTTGACTACACAATGAAAATGCTATAAATCAGCTAAAAAGTCTCCCCTGGAAAAGCCATAGTCTATTCAATGTAATTAAACAGGTTATGATCAAGATGCACCCTAACAACAGGAAAACCATTTAATCACTGGAATGAATAACCAGGAAAGTCATTAACCCCACAATAGTTGGAGAAAAAAGGGTTTTGGGGTTCCATTACAAAACACAAACACTTATTTTGGACTGACACAAAATTAGAGGTTTTGTTTCATTTGAGACTAATAAATTTCTTTCTATTACCTTTTTTCTCTCTGACTTGGTCCATTTATTAAACAAAACCAAACCAAACTCTTTTTAATGGAAGAATCAAAGGATTAAGTTTCAAACTAGAAATATTTTGATATTTCAACTGTCATTTGAAATATTTAATTTTGAGAACTGCTTTAACAAAATGCTTTTTTCAAAATCTTTCTGTTCTCCTTCCATGTTTTCCTTTCTCCACTGAACCAAACAAAAAGATATTTCCTTTCTCCAACCTTCCAGAAACATTTTTTTCAGTGAATTTACAATTTGTCAAAATAAAATTACATCCTCATTTATAGAATAGGCAAAAATCATTCCAAGAGTTGGAGAACACAAATATTGCCCTTGGTGTGAGAGATGTTGAATAGACCATTACAATGTATCTTTCAACCTTGAAATAAATAACCTAGGCAAAAAGAATTAGAGAACTTTCCTTGAGTCCTTGGTATATTGATCATGAATGGAAGATCCTACTTTTTTCACTTCTAGCTGTAGAGCATTCAAATTGCACTCAAAACCCCTAATAAAAAGGCATAGTTGGTGACCCAATGAAACTCGCAGCCTTTGTCAGTACTCACCAAACCATGTCAGTAACATCATGATCATCTTACCATCAAGTAAAAAAATCAATGGGGATAATTCACTGTAAAGTATGGATTGGTAAAAAAAAAAAATAAAATAAACAAACAATCCCCAAACAAACAAACAAACCCAATAAAAACCACATAAATTTCCTCAGATTAAATAAAAGGCATTCAAATGTATTATTTAGATAACTACATCTCATTGATTTAAAAGGGCTTAGCTCTTTTAAATGAGATACCACTGCCTGAATAATTAGATCCCAATGCAGTTTTGAAGATTTGTCCCTTAATCTTCAACATTTTCAGCACAAAACACCCAGAACGATCAGATGTCCTGAGCTATTAAACAAGGGAATAGAATGAAAAAGTGGCTTAATTCCCAGTTAAAAATTCATTCTTCAGAGAACCTAGTATCACAAGCAAACAGAAGAAAAGCGACAGTGAAACATATTTTGTTAGGTGTTGTGTGCTATTTCCCCATGAAGTCTGCACAACTGTTATGAGGTCTCAAAGATCCTGGACAGAAAAGGAGCTCTGCTGAATTACCTCTACCAACTGCAGAACACCACGCTCACAATGAACCATGGTCATAGAAATCAAAAGGGTTTTAAAACTCTGTAGGCACAAGCAGAAGATTTGCATCCACTAATCTGTCCTTGGTACATATTCACAAATGCAGCAATAAAAACATTGTCCCACACAGAAGTCTGAGGATGATGTCAAAAGGATGATACTGACACTGGAACCTTGCTGGCTTATACATCAAAGAGATTACACTTCTCACTCTTAGGTGTGCATGAGAGTGGAACTTGCCTGCCTATAACTGTTGTCTGTTTACTTCTGAATATCATCATTAAATTAAGGTGGACAGTGTCACCACAGAACTTTGACTGTTTTTTAGTTCAGAAATAATAGTTTTCTCTTAAATGATTTCTTGATGGTACCTGCTTGCAACCCCACCAATCCCATGCCCTCTAAAAGTGCATTAGGATCAAAGGTGGAATGAAATTTCTGTTGGACTGGCTACAAAGAAGACAACATTTTCCTTGTGTCTCTATTCAAACACCTTGGATAGATTTGAGATGCTTATTTTCTCATAACATCTATAAATCATAGGAACAATCAGCATATGCTCCCCTCCATAAATACACAGCCGGCTGCAAAAGCTGAGATGGTACTTATCCTTCTCACTGCTCTTTGAGAAATAATTGTTTGGAGAGACTTTTATTGCTTAAATCTAGCAGTGTTTTCTGAAGAAGAAATATGGACTGAGAGACAGTCAGTGACAGCCTGGCAATTGATGCTTGGTATAATGGCTAATTACATTACAAAAACACAGTGGCTGCACTGTTTCAGTGAACAAAAACAAAGAACTCCTTGAACCAGAAGATGCCTTTGCACAGAGGTCTTCACAGCATCCTCCAGACAACATGGTTCCCACCTGACAGCAGCCACTCTGAGACACTGCCAGTATTCATGGGCAACAGCACCAGCTCAGTGTTGCCCTTCACATCTTTGCTCTTACAATTAAAATATGTCTTTTAAAACTGTGTTTATGTTGATTACACTGTATTTGTTGTGTACTACCTTTACTCTGCCCTGTTATTAAGATTTGTAAAAGAGACCAACCCCAAAGTAGTTGCATTATAAACTTCAATGGCTGCTTTACAAAAGTCAACCAGTTTATTAAAAGATGATAGAAAAAAAATATAATGGCTTCTGGCATTGAAATCAGACAGATACAATATTAAGACTCCAGGGGATTTTGAGAGCAGTTTTTAATGTCATCCTCATGACTCTCAGCATTCAGAGCAGCGATCAAGTTTTCAGTTGCGCCCACTTCCATGTGGGCACCAAAACACAGAACTCGGTGCATATGAAGCAACTTTAGCAACCTCACCTCTGGGAGCAGAATGCACAGGCATGTGAGAGTTATCAAAAGACTCTTTGATTCAAATATCTTTCCTCACAGGTGCACAGGAATACAGAAAGAGAGAGAAAATCATCTGATGTGGCCTAACCCATTCAAACACAGTAACCCACACAGGCAGCAGGCACAGCTCAACCTGCTGAGAAACTCAGCCCCTGGCTGGCTGTGCCACTGGGAGCAGAGCACTCTGGAAAGTCTTCCCTTGGCAGGCGTACTCTGCACTTGAACGTTACACCACACCTCCTCAGGAAGAAACTGAACAGTTTCCCCTCCCCTGCTCATGACTTTGAATTCCACTTCCCTTAAGAAACCGAATTTTAAAAATTAACCCAAGCTCCCAGGCACTGATCTTCATAAGCAGTGCATCTTAAAACAACACAGCCGTCTAGCAGTAGTAGTAGCTGCTGCTGCAAAGAAAATACTCTCTGCTGCATACATTTGCTGTTCAACACCTGATACTTCCAGAAAATGGTGGGTTTGATATTTTGCTGTTTCATTTGGGTCGAAATTAAAGCTTTTTGCCTCTAAACCATGTTGACACACAGCAATTGCAAAGCTTATTTGGAAAAAGCTAGGTCTAAGAGCATGAAAGTTTCTTACTGAACACTGGAAACACAAACATGATGAATGGAAGCAGTCTCTGAGTGAAGATGGGTCATTGAAATACTTCTAATTCCTACTGCCTATTCCTCTTCACTCAGCATCCCCTCACAGGCAAATGTTCACTGACTCATGTGAGGTCCCTGTCACATCTTCAATCACTTGTGTATGTGCACTTTGGATTACACTGTTCCTAAATATTTCCAGGGGTTATGATATTCAAATTCACCACCACCAACAGAAATGAAAAAGAGAACAAATAATTCCTAGCCCATATATTTTCAGTGTAAGATAGAAAAAAAGACTAGATTTATGATTTTGATTGTCAAGAAGGCATCTTCTGTATTTCTGGCTCAGGGGACAAGAACAAATCTATATCCAAAGATGGTGATGGCAGAATGTGACAAATTATGACAATTAATCATTTTTGCTAGCTAGAACACTTTGAACAAAGCACTGAGAAAGCAATGTCTGACAAACAAGTAGCCAGGCACTGATTTCTGGACAATAGCAACAGACAAACCACTTCATATAAAACAGGAATGCAGCAACTGGCAGCATGTCTTGAGTCTGAAAAAGCCACCTCTTTGATTCATAAACCATACTCTGCATCACAAGCTTTGAAAAATAAAATACTCTTTATAATACATCCTCCCAGCTCAAGAACAGCACTACAGACTTGAACTGACCTTCACCTTTTTGCCCCACTCCTCCCCAGGATTTCTGGCCAC
Source organism: Emberiza elegans (assembly GCA_024865655.1). NCBI lineage: Eukaryota > Metazoa > Chordata > Aves > Passeriformes > Fringillidae > Emberiza > Emberiza elegans. The sequence goes on from JALJVW010000206.1 coordinate 59,324,788, forward strand.
TCAAGATCACCCCCTTAATGGCAGGACAGCTCCTTGAGGAGACTCCAAGCCAGAAGAAGGGCAGACAGCTATTAGTCATTAGTCCTGCTCCTTGTAGATCTGTGTCAACTGCAGGTTTTCCAGAAATGGAAGCTTTATGGGCCTTGCTCTCCAGATGAAGGTGAGCCAGTCATTAGGAAGGTAAGGACATGCAACTGTGTCAATAATGTCATTACAGCAGAACTCTTCAGGCCACAACACATGATGCAGAGGAACAGCTTTTGGAATCTTGCCATCACCATTAAGCAAATAGGAACAGACATCTGCAACTCAGTGAACTTGAGTTACATACCAATTGCTGCATTTTGCTACAGGAGAAATGTATTTTACAGGAGCTGTAATTTCTCCAATTCAGCAGAGGCTCTCAGAAGCTATCTAAAACGTGTTCATCAAACCAGCTGATAAAATCACTTCAACTCTCAGTAAAAGAGAAGCCTGTAAACTCTATGGCAACCAACACCACCACCTACAGAAGTTGTTGACAGGATTTTTTCCTTGGCTGCTCACTACTGTCCATTATAAACCTTTAAAACAGCAGATGGAAGATAAAGAAAGCACTAGACTTGGGTTTCCTTTCCACAGGGGAAAATAAACCATATATACAGCTTGAGGTAGAATATTGCACTTCCCTTCCATGCCCCTGAAGCCCTCAGGATAAACATAGTCTAAGTTTTTTTAAAGGTGGTAACTGAGGAAAGACCTACATTTGGATATTCCTTCATATACCACCACCACAAACCCTGCGTCCCACCCACTATAGGTCCTGCTATTTTCAAACATCTTTGCATTGATGTTTACCTATTTCGAGGCTAAACAGGGCATTTACACCCGTCTGTTCAATGTTTCTTATAACCAAGCTCAGCTACATTTCAAGGACACCTCTGATTTCAGGCTGAGTTTAAAGTTTTCCTAATGTGCTAAAAGTGCACTAAAATCAAGCTATGATACCACCAGTGGTGATCCCTTGGTAGCCCCTTTAATGTTACTAATTTGGAGTTCTCAGATCAACATTACTGCAAATGTTTTCATTGCCAAAACATTAATTTATCTTGGTTAGCTGAGCATGTAACTTCTGTGTTAAAATTGGGCCAACACAGGTATTTAATGTTCTTTTTATTTGTTGCTTTTGTAAATATGTAAGTAAGCAAAATAAGCTTTGTAAACAGGGAGGACTCATCATGTAGATTAATTGCTTTTTCTATAGAAGACATCTTCCTGATCTGAGATAAAGCAGCATTCAGTTGTAACTGTGACACTACATGTTAATCTGGTGTTAGTTTAACAGGAAAATTAATCACAGAATCTCTTTTAAGACCGATAGCCCATCTGGCTTCTCATTTATCACCTCCCTGTATTTTCCTGTTTTTTTCACAAATAGTTGTCAGTTTATTACGTGCTAGCTGCTGTGGGCTGGGGAATGCTTATTACACTCACTGAACAGCACACTGCTGTGAAGTAGTTCTGCTAGGTCAGGGGAACACTTTTGGCATTACTCATTGCCTGAAACAAGAGGTGTAACAGTTTTGGAAGGACAAGATGAAATGCGCTGAAACCAACATTTCTTCCTCCAAATCTAACCCCTTACTTGCTCTTTTTTTTAATAGCTATTTTTATGGTTCCTAGTTTGCAGCTACCCAAACTCACTGTCATGAAATGAAGGGCTTTTTCCAAAGAAACTTCCAAAGAGGGCTATTAATGAAACCATTACTCTCACCTTCTTCTTTATATACTATAGTGATTAAGGCACCTTGGAAATACCTTGTTTTTCCTTTGGCTAATACTACCCCATTTTGCTTTAATGCACTTTTTCTGCACTCTATTTCTGCGCATATTTTAGTGCACTATACGAATATGAGTGTTTAGAACTCTTGACCTTTGCATTCTCATTATTTTTTTCAGAGGAATTACATACTGCACCTTTGTGGGATTCACTTTAGCATCTCCAGCTCTTGGTGCCTTGTCATGCTCTTTCCTCAGTAGCTTCCTTAGCCCCCAAACTTGCTTTCTTGCAATCTTTTCCCACTGAACAACCAAACTGTTGCTATCAGGGCAGACACCAACGCTTACCCCTCAGCCTCACTCTGTCCCCCTGAGGGGTCTCCCAGGGTCTCATGCTGAGCAATTCATCCCCCAATGTCAGAACCCAGGAAATTCCTCCGGCTGCCCTGGAGGGCTCGAGCCCCTGCCCGGGGGGCTCAAAGACCTTGGCACAGAGCCCAAGACCCCTGTGCCTTTGATTTAGCCCTTGGAAAAAACAATTACCAACCTTATATGAAGAATTACAAGTCAAGAAAGTTTAAGCAGAATAATAGTTAGTTTGTCAAAGGGTGAAAAATAGAATTTTGAGGTTTTTAGAATAGGGCCTCAAAGTCCCAAGATGAAAGAATTTGGGTGTGCCTTGTCCTTTTTCCTTCTTCTTCCTAGCCTCCATCTTCTGGGTGTTGTTAGCATTTTTAGCTTAAAGTAGAAACTCACTGTCAAACATAAGTGATAGGTATTAGGAAGTTATTGTAAATAGTGTACATGTAGTTTTTAGCATAAAAAGATACCACCACCCCAAAGACAGGCAGTGCACCTCAACCTGACGTGCCAGACAAACCTCAGTGGGTCAGAGAAAGAATTTTATAGATAAGAAATAATAAACAACCTTGAGAACAAGAACAGAAGAGTTCTGACTCCTTCTTCGAATGCCGAGCTGGGAAAAGAGACTTTCTAATGCATCTCAAAGTCACTCTGACCAGCAGAAATTCCAAGACCCCAACCCACAGATCTCAGCGCCTTGTCCTTCGCAGGGCACTTTCTGTCACGTCTATCCACTCGGCTGCACAGATAGCACAGGAGCGGGTCCCTGCGGTTTTCCACGCGGACTACAATGGCGAGGAGGTGTTGGGGGCGCGATCAGAGGCCGCAGCGCCGACACCCACGGAGGGCACCGCCGTGACCTTGGCGTGCACCCGCGGGCCTGCCAGCCGCGGCCGGGGGGCCCCCGAGCGCCGGCAGCTGGGGAGGGCCGGCAGCCGGGGATCGCCGGATCCCCCCGGGCGGGCGGCCGCCCTAGGGCGGGGGCGGTGTGGCGAGCGCGGGGGCGGCCTGGCGAGCCTGGCCCGGCGCCGCTCCGCGCCCGGCGGCGGCGGCGTCTCAGTGCGCAGGCACGGCGCGGCGCGGGAGCGAGCGGCGCTCCGGGCCGTACATAATACGTGGTGTCTGGGGCCGGCGCGGCGCAGAGCGGAGATGGGGCCGGGCCGGGACAGCCGCAGCTAGCGCCGCCAGCGCGGGGGCTCGCCGGCCGAGGGCAGTGCCGGGAGGGACAGGTAACGGCGGGGCCGCCGCTCCGGCCCCTCGGAAAACTTGGGTTCGGCACTTCGGCGGGGGCTTCCGTGGCCGCCGGCGGGCTCACGGCGGGGGGACGGCGCGGAGCGTCCCGCGGAAGGCACCGGCCGCCCCGGGCTTCGCCTCCCGGCTCGGGGAGACGCGGCTCTCCCCGGGCAGGCTGGTGCCGCGCTGCCCCGCCAGTGCCGGGGTCGGGGAGGGCTTGGCCAGACCGGGATTTCTGCTGCCACCGGGGCACCGCCGGGCCGGGAGGGTCGCGGGGGCCGAGATCTCGTCCGCGTCCGGGCGCTGCGGAGTTCTTCCATTCCGGCCGGGAAACGGGAGATGGTGAGCATCCCGCTCCGGCCGGGAAACGGGAGGTGGAGAGAGAGCATCCCGCTCCGGCCCCTGGCGGCGGCCGAGCGGGCGGGGCCGTTCCCCAGGAACACGGGAGAAGATGCTGCTCGCACTCCCCCGTGCAGGACCGGGGAGCCGGCAGCTGGGCATGCCGGCTATCCTCAGGGAAGCGACTGCAGGTGCCCCTGGCAGCGCCGCAGCCCCGAGCCAGGGCAGGGCCCCGGGACGGGCGGAGCGCGGCTCGACCCCGCCGCCGGCCCGGGAAGCGCCGGCGCTCAGGAGGATCAGAAAGGGCGCCCCGGAGACTGCTGTCAAAGGCAGGCTGTACATGCCAGTGTTCCCCCTTCACAAGGAATGCTCTCTGTAGGTAAGGACTGGAAATACGGCTCTTCAAACAGAAGGGTCAAAGTATGTAAATCTGAAGAATGGGGAGGGCGACTTCACCTGTGCCAACCATCGTCATTCGTGGCTTACATTCGGTGGCAGTGTGGTGTCACAGAGCAATGACACATCTATATTTCCTTTTGTGCTGCTTTTTAAATGACAGTTCCTTACGTTTTAATTTTTTTAAAATGTGTTCGACCCTGGCACAATAAAGCAAAGTATGTGGAAATTTTTTGAGTAATTTTTCGTGGAGCTTGCTCATCTTTTAATCTGTTCACCAATCCAATCACATCTCCCCAGATCAGCAGAGGATAGTAAAGCTCAAAGTAAACAGGACAGCATTTGCCATGGAAACAAAAGTTGCTAGGGGATGGATTGCTACTACGCAGTGGTGTTCTCTGAAGCTGTGATCCCACATCCCACATTTTCCTGAGCACCTTGGGTTTAGGCACTGAAAAAATTAATGATTAAGCTGCTTCTTTCAGCCTGGATGTGTGTTTTCAGATTGTGGGTAACACAGATTTGGGTAACAGCGCCTCTGTTTTTAGCAAAAGTTTCTCAACATTTCAGTGTTTAGTTTCTCAGCCCTGAAGGCAAGACATGCAAATACACATCAGCACTCAAGAGATCATAGCTACTGCAGTATTTATTCATCCAATGTAAATCGGTGCTGTGACACACGTTTCCTTCTTACTTGTGGAGAACTGTTTTCTCTCTGACTCTTCAGTTCCTGTGCCCTATCTGTAGGTAGCAAGAACATCACATCTACATTGCAGCTGAGAAAAGAGACCATCTTAGCCCAGATTCATAGAGGGCTGGGGAGTTGCCTTCTCTCTTACAGGGAAAGATATTTTTCAAAAGATAGATTATTTATAAGTGAGAGAGTCTGACCATGAAGAAAATGCTCAGTAGAATTAAAATTATGTAGTGATTGAAAAGAATGATTCCTACAATCCTTTTTCTTTTTTTTCCCTTCCATTTTAAAAGGTCATACCACTTGATGGTATCACAACTCTTTCAAGCATAAGATCATTTTTTTGTTTTCTGTTTCACCTCCCAGCTCTTATTTATCATTTTTCTCATATATCTGACCATAACCACCTATTAGCCTTTTACATTGCTAAAGAAAAAGAATCTAAGTGTCATGTAAGCTGTGTGGTCCTTACAGGCAGTTTTTCATCAAGCTGTTAGAAACACTGCATCCTCCTTTTTCTCTCTTGACTAAGCCTATAGACAGTGCAGTGAATGCAAGATCATGTTTATACAGGTCCCTGTCATGTCACATTCAGTTTTCTTACATTTATCACAATAACTAAAGTTGCTGGTTCAGACACAGCAAAGTGCTTCACCTCCTTTTTGAATGCTGCTGGTGGCAGCTGGAGTAATACAAGCAAGCTTTTGCAGGCCACATTTTCCAGTCATGTTAATTCTGGTTCTTCCCTGAGTTGACCTTATGGAGGTGCTTACACCTGGGGAAAATACCTCCCATTTTGCTCATTACATGGTGCTAAATTTGCTTACCTCAATGATTTAAGTTAGCCAGAAGTTAAGCATAATTTATTAAGAAGGTAGGGTTGATGTGAGAATAAAGATCTAAGTAACAACCCAAAAGAATGAGTTTCTGCAGAACTTTACTTGACTTCTTTATTCTATTTCTGATGTGTGAGATGGAATCTTTGCTTGACCAAAAGATGGGTTGAAGGGGTTGGATTTAAAATGTTCTTAACATTGAGGTTTAGCGGTTATGACCCTGCATGAGAGAGCTGGAGCAGCTGTGGTAAACTGCACAGTTTTTTCCTCTCCTCCTTTCCCCTTGAGGTATGTTTATGAGATGGGCAGAACTCTGGTTTTAATAGGACTTCTCAGTGCTTGTGCTGTTAAAGATGGTAGCTAGCTGTTGGAAGAAATGGTGGCTGTGAGTAAAGAGGACTTCTTGTTCCCTTTCTTTGGGTAGGGAATAAACAGTTTTCCTGAGGGAAACAAAAAGAACCTCCAAAAGTAAAATAACTTGCAGCTTTTCCCCCCCAGTAGTCCAGATTATATACTTATACATATCACATTTTTGTATTTTTTTTGTACCTCAGAAAATGATAGTGTTCAAAACTTCATAGCATGATAAAAAAGCACAACAAACTGTCCTGTTTTTGACTGGGATAGAGTTCTCTTTTTTGTCAGTAGCTATTACCGTGCTGTGTTGGGGATTCAGTATGAGAACAGTGCTGATAACACGCTGAAGTTTTGGTTGTTGCTTCATACTTGCCCTAAATGAAGGACATTCTCAGTGTCTCATGCTCTGCCAGTGAGGAGCTGCACAAAAAGGTGGGAGGAAGAACAGCTGATGTGAGCTAGCAAAGGGGTATTCCACACCATAGACCATCATGCCCCGTAGAGAAACTGTAGGAGTTACCAGGAAAGGGACAAGGTTTGCCATTGGTCGAAGTGGTGAGCAACTATATTGTGCATCACTTCTTTTTCTTGGGTTTTATATTCCCTTTTTTTTTTGTTTAGTATTAGTAGTATTATATTTTACTTTGCTTCAATCATTAAACTGTTCTTATCTCAGCATACAAGCTTTGCTTTTGATTCTTCTTCCTATTCTACCATGGTGGAAGAGTAGAGGGTTGTTATGAGCAAGTGGCTGCAAAGTGCTTAGCTGGGCTTAAACCATGACACAAACAAATGGTTTTCCTTATATTGACTGTAGTTTGCAATATCAGTGTTAGCTATGTACAACAGGATACAGGGTGGCCCCAAGGCCAGGCTCTCCCAGTTCACCTGGGGAGCAGTTGGTGCTGCCCAGTAGTTTCCTGCTGTCTCAAGGTCTCTCTCCACCGCCGGTTTTTCCACCATTCCTTGGAAGGCCAGCACCTTCAGCACACTCTGATGGACACTGGTGCTGTACTATCAGCAGAGAGCAAGCCCATCCACAGACTTGGAGAGCACTTCTTTAATTTCCTAAAACTTGCAGGGAGTTAGGAGGCAGTTAGGAGTTGAAAAAGGGGGCTCCTGACAGTATCTGTGCTTGGCACTACCCCTGTTGCTCTGCAAAGCTCCACCACCAGCAGTGTTCCCTGTGGCCCTTGGCATGTCTCCCAGCAGCACGTGGGCTGCCTCCTCCACTGGGTCATGACTTCTGTGAGAGCCTTGAAACCTCATCACTGGGTTGTGTGAGAGATATTTGCAACTCTAAGATGTTGAGATCATGAAATGCCAAACTAAATGCATATTAGATATACAAAATAAATAAAACCCCAAGATGATGGTTCCTGTAAAGAAGAAAAAGCAAATCCCCCTCTATTCCTGAGCCAAGAACACAGATTCCCAGAGGCTGGAAGTTCAGTGTTTATGCCAGCACTGATTTCTAGCAGAGCAAGCCAAAAGATTTCAGTCAGACTATTGCTATTCCCCTTCAATATTTGCTGGATTCCCTTTAATTTGAATGCTTGCATACTCAGGTATTTCATACTTAGCAGGATCACTCATTCCCAAAGGCAAAGGTCAGTAGGGCTGCAAAACTGGGAGGTCCCAGCTGCCATGAGCACATCAAACCTCCCTCCCTCTAAGTGAAATTGCTGCAGAAATCTGACATACTGCTTGAAGGTGATACAAATTGAGCCATGACTTTCAGGTGCAAGTTCTGATTAACAGTTCCCTTTGGACTAAGGCTTTTTGAACTTCTTTAAAGAGAAGCCAATGAGCCTAAGTGACATTGAGCTATTGCTCAAGTTGTTTTTAGGGGCTAGTATTATTTCAGTGAATTCAGTAGCATCATACTCACACAAGCAAGTTCAGGCCTTGGATTTACATAGTTAAATATGGATTTTGTGTGTTAGGAGAACTTAGATGAAATGGAAAGAGTAAGAAACTTTGTTGATAATTTTCAAAGCAGGCAAAATTCTGATAATAAAGTCAGTAGGAGCTTGGGCATCAACTTCTTCAAGAGAGCAGTTCTTGGCTATAGGCTTAGTATTTCCATTTTGGTCTCACTGCATAGATTGATGCTTTTAAGGCATTCAATTCTTAATCTTTTTTTTTTTTTTAACTATTCCTATTTAAATACAATTTATATACTCTTTTAATCTGTCTAGGATTTACTTTGCCTGTTTCCCATGGCTGTGAATGGTATATCAATGCTTAGTCCTGCACTTCAAAAGCTCAGAAAAAAACATTTTAAAAACCCTCTCTTAGGCAGCAGTTTGGAAAGTTCATAGGGTGGCAAACTCTAGAGACTGACAGAGACAGTCTCTGGAGAGGCAACATGAGCCCTTGAGGGATGCTGGATTTTGTTACCTGGCATATCCTGCTCTTTTCAGTCTCCATGGAAACACAGTAGCACGTTAGTGTGAAAGATGGCGAGTGAGCACCCTGTGTACGGGAATGAGTGTTCCCTGCAGCACCTTTGGGCTGTGCTGTGCCAAGTCACTGAGTTCCTTGGGTTCAGTCAGGCTGAGTCACTGCATGCAGCTGTGCCCAGCTCATTTCTTGGTTTGGAAAAAAATGAAGGAAAGCTCTCTCCTGGGCCATTTATTTTTCCATCACTTCTGGAGAATTTGCAGCCATCTTTGGTCTTCCCACTACACTGATAATGATCTGCTTTGCGTGGAACCTCTTGTTGCAGGTAGGAAGGATGAGCTCCTATGCTGACATCTGCGGGTCCAAGCACGCGCAGGGCAGCACCGAGGGAGGGTACCAACGCTACGGAGTTCGGTCCTACCTGCACCAGTTTTATGAGGACTGCACAGCTTCAATTTGGGAGTATGAGGATGATTTTCAGATCCAGAGATCGCCGAGCAGGTGGAGCTCTGTATTCTGGAAGGTAGTCTGTTGCTTTTTACTGGGGAGAGACAATCCCATTTCAAGACTTTCCCTGTTAACTACTCATATTAAATATTCATCCAGAATGGCCTTTTTTGTTGCTCAGTTTTGCCTGGGGTGGCTAAATAACTATGTTTGAAAGCAGAACATTCTTACCAAACATGTCAGCTCCCTGGGGTCTTTGAATCATCTAGTTTCTCTGTCTCAGTGTCACTGAAACACCAAAGTCTTGTCTGGGAACCCCATGTACATTTTGAAAGTGTAGTTTACCTCTGCTTTGCACCTATAAAAGTCCTTCCAGATTGTTGGGAACAGGACTGGTAGGTTAAGAGCAGATGTGATGTAGGGATTAAGAAAACCAAAATATCTCCATTAAGGTCAGGGAATTTGAGAGAATTGGAGAAGAGCAGAGGTTGGGTGGGGCCTGTGAGGCCATGCAGTCCCTACCCCATGATGATACCTACCCCCAGGAACATTCTGGGTGAACCACATTTTGTACTTACGCTTGAAATGTGCTATAAACACTCTGTGATCTGTTCATATGGCAATAGCAACTTCTTTCTAATCCTTGCAAAGGAATGACATTTCATGAAGTAAAAGCAAGTGGTGGGTATGACAGACTACCAGCAGTTGGTGCTAACCACCAGCTAAAGCTAAAGAAATAATCAGTTACACAGCACCAGGGTTAAATTCTGATCCTCTCTTGATGGGCCCTTTCAACATGAAATGCTGTTTAAAGATAATAATGCATATTCCATTGTTTCCAGAAATGTCAGTACTCAATTATATAAATATGAGTTGTAAAAAGAACATTTTTACATATATTCTACTTCTACTAGGGTCTCATATATCCTGAAAGAAAAATATCCACTTTCTCCTAAGAGAGAGTATCTAACTGTATCTGCAAGACACAATGAAATATAAATGCCTCCTAGGAGCACTTCCCAACTGAAAACTGAATAGGGAAATGGAAAAACTGGAAATTAATTGGGGTTTTGTTTCTTTCTTTGTTTTCCAGGTCGGACTCATCTCTGGGACGGCTTTTATGCTGATAGGTGTAGCTGTTCTTGTAGTGGGTTTTCTTGTGCCACCGAAAATAGAAGCCCTTGGGAAGGATGATTTTGTTGTTGTGGATACTCGTGCTGTTCAGTTCAATGGGTCCCTCGATATATGCAAGCTGGCAGGAGCAATCTTGTTCTGTGTTGGAGGGTCCACTGTGGCAGCGTGCCTGCTGATGTCTGCTTTTGCTAAAAGTTACTCCAAAGAAGAGAAGTACCTCCAGCAAAGATTTAAAGAGAGAATAGCTGATATAAAAGCCCATGCAAACCCAGTCACAAAAGCGCCAGCACCAGGAGAATCAAAGATACCTGTCACTTTGTCCAGAGTTCAAACTGTCCAGCCTTTATCTGAAACCTGACCCTTCCCTTGGGTTTTGTTTCTCTTGTAGATCACTTTAAGTGGAAAATATCAGCCCTTGTTGGCATCTGTGCTAGTCAAGTAAAACATTGAGTGCTCTGCTATATAAACATGCAGCTAATGGGGGAGCTGCTCTGGTAAAAATTTAGGATCGGGAAAAGGGAAATTATGTGATTAGACCTGTGACTAATATATTCAGTACATTTGAACCTTTTAATCTGTGTGGGTACAGTAAGTTCTTGCAACAATTATTAGGTGTTTAGCTTATCAGATTGCATCTCTGGGAAACCTAAGGTGCACTTATTAAAGCTGTACCAGGAGCACTCTACATCCCACTATTTAAAGTTTAGATGAATTTGCTATTTTTTCAATTTCATTAATTTGTTTAATTTTTGTGGGTTTTTGCCTTTAAAATACTGTTCAGTCTTACATTTCCCACTTGGTTCTGCTGTCTGGGAAGCCAAGATTCTGCCCTTGTATTTTGCACTTGTCATCCTGTTCATATGCTACAGTCTGTATCAAAGTAATACTGCACAGGTAAAACGTACATGTCAGGGAGAGCCCTTAATTTGATCCTGGCACTTCCCAGCAATGTAACTTCCTGGGAAAGGCAAGTTATGCTTGATCCTGAGTTACAACTAACCTGTGCTAAAGTGCCACTTCTGTCTTAGTCATTGCCATGCTAGCAAAAACTACAAACAAAATAAAGTTTAGGAGTTCCTGTGGGAGGAGGAACGTCATACTTGTGTGTCTTTGCTTTGATATTATTTCTTTCATTAGATTATTATGTTGAGGCTAATACAAAATGTTTTTGTTTCATTGGGGTGAGAATGAATAAATGTGGTTTGACATGCCCAGGCCCTGTATTCTGTCAGTACATCAGTGCTATGTTAGATGATCTCAACATACGTATCTAAAGACATTTTGAAATGCTGTTTATATTTTTATAGAGAATAGAAAAAGTTATGCTTAACCAGATGCATCTGTGTAAATGCTTACCTAAAGACTTGTCCTTTCATGGAAGACCCCTAATTATTTTCTCACCCAGGGCAATTATTTTACTGTCTTAATCTATGGATTTAAATTAAAGTGTATAAAGAAAGATGTGACATTTGTACTCTCTGACAATATGTGCCACCTTATAGTTCTGTCTATTTTTTGAATGGATTGAATAAAATTCTAGGCGTGAGCCACCCATGGATTTTGTGAAAAGCTTCTTTCTAGTAAAAAAATTTCAGAGCACAGCTTAGAAGAGAAATCAGCAGTTGAAACTCAGTGGTCTCTTAATGCAGCCTGTTTTCATCTTACAGCAGTGAGGAAGCCACTTTGCTGCTGAATCAAAGAGATCCTGCCACAATAATGGCAGGCGTGTGGTAAGAGCTGTGCTCTTTCCCTTGCTCATAAAACATTTTGTGGTCTGTGACACTCAGTTCAGGCTTACCACATCAATAATCCAAATTGTATGTGTTTGGAAATTTTAGCTGAATCTGCAATAATAATCATGGCCGATGGTACCATGGGAAGTAAAATTTTCTTCTGCAAAGAAAGTTCCCATCTTGGCAACACAATTGCAGAGTGCAAGCATTAGCACTGAAAAGATGGACAGTCGAGAGCTCTTCACATGCACACATGCTCACAGAGAATGAAAGAAAGAAGGTGTAAAGGCATCTGGCAATTCACTGGCACTCAGAAATGCAAAGGCACGTTGCACCCAGTACTTCAAAATAAGACTGTAATCTTAGGGGAGAAGTAGATGAAACAGTGCTAAAGAGGAAAACATAAGACTGGCAAGGGGAGCTGTGTATTTATAAAAAAAGCCATCAAGCACAGGGGTGAGGGATACTGATTACTCACAAGACACATGGAGAGGCTGTCACTGCTGCTGTTTGTATGTTATTCAAGGTAGAGAGGGTCCTCAGCATTTCCTGTCCAAGTTGCAAGGACTGTTGTTTACTGCCATTGACTTTCACTGCTGTCAGGTTATCAGTGTGTGGGCAGCAGAGTCAAGCTGTTCTGGCCTTTTCAACTGAAGACTTTTAATTGTGCATGGAGGAAATGTGACATTTTAAGTTCTACAGTGAAGTTCACAGAAGGAGATGAGAGTGAGGGCTCCTGTAGCCAAGTCCCTTCTCTCCACTTGCATTTTGTTAACAGTGTACTGGAAGTTTGACTGAAAATCCAGCTGAAAAGAAAGCAGAGGTTGGGGTAGTTCACCCAAACTAGCTTTATGGGTGCACAGTTTTCTTTAAAACACACTCCACCACACATGCAAGTGTCACAAAATTTTCATCCAGAGGACAACTGACCCAACAGGTAATTGATAGAGTGGATCCAAACATCAGGTGCTCAGTCACATTGCACAGAACTGAACATGCTTTGACAGTACAAAAGCAGATGAGTCATGGCATGGCATTACCCAGGTGCTAGGAGAAAAGAAATGCCCTTGAGGATTTTACTGAAGCTTGCTGGGATAGGAAATGCACTTGGGATTTATCAGCAGCAACAAAGCTGATAATGCTGTCATGGCTAACATTGCCACACACGTTTCATCTCATTAAACCCTTGTTTCGGTTGCTTGGAGCTTTTCTGGAACTGAGACCTCCAGAGGCTGCAATCCTTCACAGCAGAGAATCAGTGCTACACACAGCTTTTATAGAAATATTGAGCAGAAAATTGCTCTGTTACTATTAAGAAACCACATATTGGAAAAATTAGGACACCTCAGGAACATTTTTAAGATCCATTTTCTTGTAAAGTTTTACCACCTTGACCCTTTGGTGGAGGAATGGAAGCATTGGAAAAAGGCAGTGGAAATGCACTCTGTGCTGTTCTTATGGAAAATGCTTGTGATATGGCCTCCAGATGGGGACCAGAAGAGGCAGTCAGGCTCCCTGGGAAGTTTCTAGTGAGGTTGAGGACAATCTGTCCCTGCACATATCAATTTCCCTACCAGGTAACTTTTTCACTTTTCCCACCCCCATTAAATTGCAGCACACACTTGACTAGACTATGGGACTGCCTGGGACTTCCCCTCCAAGCACTGACTGCCATCAGCTTTCTAAAGGATACATTGATGGAGACCCCAGTGCAAATGAAATGGCTTAAGCAGCCAAGCCACTTCTTTCTTCAGCCCTGTGACCTCCCTGCTCCAGAGGCTGCTTTCAGTTTCTTCATACTCACCTTATTTCTTGTCCCTCCTCTAGTCACATTTGTCTTGAAACAGCAGTGCAATCCCTCCCAGCCCAACACCATTTTCTCTGCAATTGTAGTGAATGAAATCACAATTTTCATCTGAGTGGTAATTACTGGCTTCATTTTGGATAATAGATGTTCTGAAGGTTAGGTCTGCTTCTCCAGCACACTATGCAGAAAAGGCTTCTGTTAGCATCTGTTCTGTTCTCCGCTGTCCAGAACGTCTTGACCCCTTTATTTTCCATTCTTTCCTAGCGCATAGTGAATCACAGGCAAAAGAGAGATGGAAACATTGCTCCTCTTGAGCTGCCTGTAAGCAGATTTAATTCCCAGTTTCAGCTACAGACTCAGCCTGCCATTTCCAAGCATGAGACTTTAATCATGCACAAGTACATGCACAAGCAAACAGCTCTTCATGAAAGCAGAAGCAAAAGAATGGGGAGGCTGCAGAGAGACAGGTTTGGCAGGGGTGTAGAGCAGCAGAACCTGCACACCAGGGAGGCCACTCAGGCCTTAAGGACATGAAATGCAAAGGAGACAGCAAAAGACTATAAGTACCTTAGCTGGATGCACTTTCCCAGAGCTTTCTAAAAGGACTAAGAATGGAACAATTTTGTTAAAAGAAAGGAATTCGCATTTGGGATTATTCAGCAGTGACTGGTCATCCTGCCATTACACAGCAGGCTGCCCTCTCAGCTCACTGCATGTCAGGGGTAGAGAGACAATAAAATACAAGCTGCAGAAGCAGGCTGTAGAGGCACAGCCTCACCCCTTTCGTGTCCTACCCCTCACACAGCTGAAGGAAGCAACATCTCCACAGAGCATTACCCTGCACCAGTCACTTGGGGTTAATGCCCATGCAGCTCTTAGAGACACAATGCTTGTGTTATGCCAGTTCATCCCCATGGGACAGTTTGTTCCAGAGGAAAAGCATTGTAAATGGGAAGACCACCAAGTTTTCTCCTATTTCCAATATTGAGAGACGATATGTGATTCTTCTGGAGCCTTCTGGTCTCTGGGCAAGCAATCCATCCACCCCCTCATTTTTCTTCAGTTCTTATCTGGACGTGTGGCAGACCACACAGTGTGCATTTCCTGCATCAGTTCACTTGATGCACATTAAGCAGGCCAAAGCTCAGTTTTGCTGTCAGATAATTTACAGAGGTATTGGGATGAAAATAATCTCTGCATATTGACAATAGGTAAGGCAAGTACTTCTAACAGCCCTTCAGAGAAAAGAGCTAGCATCAAATGACCTCTTTTATTGTTTGTTTTTTTTTCCTGATTATTAACAGCTGATTTTTGAAGGCAGTCTTTTTTTTCACATAATTTTCCATTCATGGACTTTTGCTAATATAGATGGGACATCATTTTTAAACAATGCTAATAAGCCAGTCAATTTAACAATGTATGTTATGCTGCTCCAGCAATTTTAGCCTCAAAACTTATGGCACGCATCACTTCAGGCCATTTCCTAGCTAAAGGCACCCTTCAGCCTGAGGCTAAAAGGATGTGTTGGTGTTGTTGTAGTCATCTGTCAGTGAATATCAGAAGAAACAGTCAGTAAACATTGAAAGCATAGAAAAACTTGCTGCAGGTCTAAAACCTGTGACCAGAAAAACATGAGTACAATGGCTAAAATCTTCGTGGAAGTAGACATTTAAAAAAAAGTCAACTTTTGACAGCCATATTCTGTCCCCTAGACTAGACAAGCATGAAGGCCCCAAGTGCAGGACAAGCATGAGGACCTTATTGTTGGACAAGTATATTATCTATAATGCAAGGACACATTTTTCCCTTTAGGATACTATGATAGGAAAAAATTTTTTCATGTAGCTTTTGCTCAGAATGGGTTCAGCTCTTGAATGACACCTTGCAAAGGCACTTCTTCTGCAACTGGAGCAAACTTGTGCCCAGCTAAAAATCCTCACTTCAAAGCCTGCTGAACAGAGCCACTATCTCTAAGGAGCATAAATCAGAGGGTGCCCCAGTATCCCTCACGTACAGCCTGACTGGGTTTCTGGCTCCCGGCTTTGTAAGGTCGCAAATGAGTGGGTTCATCTGCACTTCCCCTTTCATATCCGAGGTGACTGAGAAAGCCCGAAGCAAGGCACACATCAGTGCAAATCAGAGCAAAAGCATTCACTGAGACCCAGGACAGCCACAGGCAGTGACAGCTTTTAGCTCTGACCTGTAGCTGAGCTTTTAGGGCAGAGGCGGCTCCAGCACTCTTCCATAAATCACCATAGCAGCCATGTGAACTCCCTTGTGCCCTGAGAGCCAAGGTCTAAGATTTCACAAGAGGGAGACTCTTGCAGCATGGCAGGATGGTAGAAATGCTTCAACCTTCGAGGCATCTCCTCCAGAAGCTGCTCAGAGTAAGGCCACAAGAACAGCCATTTCCAGTCCATGCACTCGCCACAAATAGCTCAGCAGAGGAAAGACAGGAAGGGCCTTTGCATGATATATTCCAGTGAGGGTTTTACTGCATCCACCACACTAAAGGGACCAGAGACAAAAGACCAGACCATGTGCTCTGCACGACCTAAGTATGGGGTCAGTGACCAATGAGCTGAGGGCACAGGGGCAGGGCACAGGGCAGCAACCTGTAGGGGGATGAGGGATGAACAACTGGGGTGGGCAGTGTTATAGGTAGATAATGAGATGATTGGCTCTCACAATTAATGAATGACTATTGTGTGAATATTAAGAAAAGCTTTATTAATGTATATTTATGTTATTGTAGTTTAGATGTCCTCTGTTCTCCCCAAAGTTCCCTTTTCCCCACTCTGTATTACTGCCATCAGACAGCCTGGGTTGTCTAGGACAGGTAAAAGAAGGCTGAACATGTGTCCCTCACCTGGGGCAGTTGGGAATGGAAAAGCTCGGAGCTTAGGGGGTGCGGCATGACAACCCCTAACCCTCCAATCACGTTACAAGAAAGCAGTCTCCACCAATAAATGGCAAAGAAGAGCTGACTGACAGACTTTGGGAGGGGCCAGGGCTGGCTGATGCAACCCCCCCCCCCAGAGGTATAAAATACTGAGCATCCATCTTGAAGATGACCCAGTCACATGGTACCCACGAGGTTAGTTCTCAGTGCTGCAAAGTTTTCCTTATGCAGTCCTTTTGTTGTGTTTTTGTCAAGGTTTATTAAACCTTTCAAATTTTCAAAGTGAGTGGTTGTTTCTCACAGCAGTGTCAGCTGGCCAGTGAGGGAGGCAATCTAATGTAGATTGGCAGTAGTGCTGCAGAACATCATGGGTTAAGTCCTCTCTAACAGCTTAGGTGGGGAAAACTCAATGATAGTCTTCCAAGGCAGGGCCCTGGGGATTTCCCTGAGGGAGAGGAGTCAGAGGATTCCACAGGAGACATCACCATCTTATGCCAGGGGAGGAGCAGTAAGAGCTTGGTCCCTTGCAGTGAATACCAGTTAAAGAGAAATGATTGCAGACATGCAGCCAACCCATCCTTAGCTTAAAATCACAACAGAATGGATGGCAAAGAGTTTGCTCTGACCTCCAGGTGGTCATTTAAGTGGAAAGTGATAAATTGAGTTTGTTGGTTTAAATGCGTCTTGTGTTTGACCATAGGTCTTGCATGAGATGTAGACAGACCTTGCCCTGACATGGAGCATTGTCTGAGTCCTCTGCCCTTCCTCTGCCCCTCCAGCAGCAGTGGCTGCCCTCTGAGGGGTGCCTCAGCATGGCTCTCGGAGCTAAACTCCTTGCTCTTCAGGCACCACATGTGTTTAGCCAAAAGTATGATGGGAAAGCATTCTCTGGATCACACAGAAGCTCACCTGCCTGAACCACTGGCATAAACCTTCAAGGCCCCAGCTCAAAAGCAACTCCAGACCTGATAGCAAGATTGTTTTGTCTCTGCAGATGCATTCATGACATCCGTGTTGAGCAGGCTCTGGTCTTTAGTTGTCTGGTGTGTTGCCAAGTCTCCTCACACAGGCTGTCTGTGAGCAAGCCAGCAAGCAGAAATACTGAGGGCAGGTCCCAAACCTCTCTCCAGGAGTAGTGCAGACCAGCCCATCAAGTTCTTATCTTTAAAACACTGAGCTGTGGATCACACAGATGTTGGTGTATGTGGTGTTACATTTTAGTTAGATGGCATGCTCTGTCTGACCCCTCAAAAATGTACAGTTTATTCCAAGCCTGTGATCCTCCCCTGCAGTATCATGGATCTGTAATCCCATTGGCCCAAGTCTTATTCTCTGTCCATTTTCAATCTCCCTGATAAACTGTGCGAGGGAGAGCAGAAGCTTTTCTCTTGGCCCCTTCTCTTCTAGTCTCTCCCTCTCTTTCCCCCTTCTCCCTCAGAAACCATGCTGCTCCCAGGGGTGGGAACCCCAATAAACCCTCATCTAATTAACACCCTCAGAAGCTGTGTGGAGTCTCCTTGCCTGCCTGCTGCTACCAGCAAACATAGGGCTTAGTGGGGCTTCTGGGGACTCCCCGGGGATCCCTCCAAAGGAACTGGGACAGGTGTAGAAGAAACTCGAAGTGTACACCACAGTATCTCCAGATCCGCTCTGTAGGGAGGCTGCTGGCCATGTTTCCTGTGCACGTCAGGCCTGTACCAAGGCACACTCACAGCAAAGTGCAGAGAATAGAGGTGTCAAGGACTCTAGCCTACATCCCGTCTGTAAGGGAACTAATCCAGCACTGGCTCACTGGCCCCTGCTTGTATGCAGGGTGAGCAGTTAAAAAAGCAAAGCTGCTGGGAGCACCACATGGGGCCCAATACCCACGGACACATACACCACTGACACATGACTACAACTTCTTTTGGTACAGGAGCCCTCATAAGGCAGTGTTGGGTGTAGTTTTTTCACCTGCTGAAAGCTTCCAGAGGAGTAGGCATTTTTCTGTGAGCAGCGGCAAACACCATCGGGTCAGTCAGCAAACCATGATCTGCTTCCCACACGCAGCAGCCAGGCCACTGCTGGCCCCTGCCCAGCCCCAGCAGCCACGCTCAGGGGCCCTGGGCAGCACCAGGGCTCTCCCTGCCGTGGGATAGCAGCAGAACACTCAAGAGGTGCTAGTGAGTGAAAAAAGTCTTAGCACCAATATTAAGGTCTTTGAGATTAACTACCCACCCTCCCACCAAAACAAACAAACAAATGAACAACCCACTCCTTTTATGCAAAAAAATTCTGCTTCGATTTCCCCACAGAAAATCATACTTGGGAAGGTTCTTCCAGGTTCTAATCCCCATGAGCAAGCACAATGCTACTACAAGAGATGTGTGCCTGCCTTTGCACACACTCAGGACCATCCACAAGCATCAGATGTGCCTGAGGGTGAGGCCCCCAGCCAGAGGCACCCAAAAGGCTTAGCTATCTTACCTTTCTTTTCCTGGCATATACCACCTACAGTCACAGGGTCAGGCTACTTCTTTGAACTATGAACTCTTTGCTCATATTGAACTAGGCCTTGTGATGCATGAAAAGGAGAAATAGTCTTTACCCATGCCTCTCACACTGCAAAAGGGGACTACTTTTAAAACAGTGGATGCAAATCCTAGCCCTTGTCTCACCAAGGTGTGAAAAATGTGTATTTTATGATTGGCTTTTCGCAAATACCACAATGATTATTATATGTGTTATGTTAGAAAGTAATGCTGTATTAATTCTCTTAAGTACTGTGTTAAATATAGTTTTAGGTTATAACAAAATGTTAAAATAGAAACTATGCTATGTAAGATACTTTTTAAAGAAAGGACTCGCACTGAGATAGCAGTCACAGAACATCTAAATCTTTCAGAGAAAGAGAATTTATTGCTCCATTATCAGGAGAAATGAACTTCTTCCCGCCTCGCTCAGGCATGAAGATGCCGTCTGGATTAAGACGAAGAAGTTGACGATGACCAGACAGAATCCTGTATTTGAATGGAATTTATGCATAATGTATGAGATTTATGAATATGCAACAGGCTGTTCTTTTTAAGGGTTAATCCTCTGTTAACATGTGTCCTTTTTGGGGCTTATTTTGCCCAGAAAGTGGTACCCGGATTGTCTGTAACTCTTTGTTTCTGTTGTCTCATATTGTCCTAATCCAAATTGTCCAAATTTTTATTACTCTAATTGTATTATTATTTTTATAACCATTTTATTACGATTAAACTTTTTAAAACAAGTGATTGGTGTTTTTCACAAAGGTCATTTCTGTTTGGTGCTAACTCTCTGGGGGTCAGTGGGAACAATAAGAGAATGATGGGAAGGTGTAAAGCTCAGGTTACTCTAAGGATGCCAGCCTTTAATCAACAATTTGTAAGAGAGAATGTGGTACAGGCATTAATTTTAGTAGTATCTTTTCTTACAACCAAACTGGAAGAAACAAACGCAGCAGAGAAACAGAAGGATGAGGAGATTGTGATGAAACCACAACCCATGGCAGCAGAGGAAGAAAGGGCAACATCTTTGTGAGGATACCAAGCTGAGTACCCAAAGTTCAGTGGCAGTGTGACTGGTTATCTCTGACACCACCACTTCATCACTGAGACAGGGGAGTGTAGTATTTTCTGGGTCCCAAGGACAAAGGAGGAATTGATGAAATCTGACTCCATGTTCTCAGAAGGCCAATTTATTATTTTATGTACTTATATTATATTAAAGAATGCTATACTAAAACTATACTAAAGAATAGAGAAAGAATAAAGACAGAAGACTTAACAAGAATGATAATGAAAAACTCATGACTTGCCAGAACCTCAATACAGCTGGATGTGATTGGTCAGTAAGTTAAAACAATTCACATGAAACCAATCAAATAATGACCAGTTGGTAAACAATCTCCAGACCACATTCCAAAGCAGCAAACACAGGAGAAGCAATCAGATAATATTGTTTTCATTTCTCTCTGAAGCTTCTCAGCTTCCCAGGAGAAGAAATCCTGGCAAAGGGATTTTTCAGAAAACATGACAGTGACAGTGGTTTAAATCACTTAAATCTCTAGTTAAATCAGAGGTCCTTCCCAACTGATACAAAGAGAAAATTCAATGTATTACTGAAGTCTGAACACATTTTCTTCTCTCAAGAGTGGGAGAATTCACTCACCTATGTGAACACAACCTGAAGTACCACCCACCCCCTAAGTACTTGGTAATAAAATAAGAATTTCCTCATATCTCAGGCATTGATTTTGTCAAGCTCCTTGGTTCTACAACATTCAACTGGTTCATCCTTTCATCAAAACTACTTCAGCTGGAGGCTGGACTACTTATTTCTCCCCCCTGGGGTTGGCCGTTCCCATCTTCTCAAGCAGGAGTCCCAAAACCACTTTACCTCTTCCCAAGCAGACACAGTTTCCAGCCACTGGGATACTTACAGTGTGGGAAAGTCTTGCTCAGCTAGAGAGGAAAGGGGAACTGGGAGCTAATTTCTTAATGACAAATATCTATAAGAATAATCACATTAAAAAAAATTGCTTAAAAATAAATAGTGTAATACTGGGGAGGAGGGGGGTGGTTTTAGCATTTGATAGAAATTGTCTTACCAGGTGTAGCATTTAATGATATGCATTGGAATATGCATATCTAGAATGCCTTTTCATTCAACTGTGTTGAACAGCCTTGAAGAAGAAGGAAACATAAATGGTTTAATATTTAAAACCTTAAAATCTCAACAGGATTTTTTTTAGTTTCTGATAGAGATAGGATGAGAAAGAAGAAAACAAGAATAGCCCTAAACTAAGAATTGAAAGCAGTGCAGTGAGTTTTAAGAAATGTACTTTCTCTTAGATCCTTATAAAACTTTCTGGTTTAGTGTCTCAACACAGTATTCTACTATGGGGAAGAAGTCATGTTACTCTGAATGGTGAGTGCAAACTGCTCTTTTCTGCCAAGCAGAGGGGCCTTGATGGCCTGGAGAAAGGGGCTGGAACTGCCTGCAGCTCAGCCAGGGCAAGAGCCAAGTACTGCACCCAGGTGTTCAAACTGCTTCAAACACAGAAGAACCAAGAAAAAATGTCTCTGTGAATAAAATGGATTGAACCCAGAAAGGTTCGAAATATACCCCAAAATTTGATTGAAACCAAATGAAATTAGATGTTGTGCCAAAAAAGTTGATGTATTTTATTTAATAGTAAAAGAGGCAAAGGGAAAGAAAAATAAAGGAAGATAAAAAGGGGGAGGGTGGGGATGACACAGGGAGAGAGTGACTTGGATTAGGTACAAACACATCACCCTCCCGAGGGTCCCAATGACATCTTGTTGCTCCCCTTCAGCTGGTCTTTTTGGTGGTGAGGGTTCCCCACCTCCTGCTGCTGGAAAAGTACAGAATTCAATGGATTCATATACATTTGGGCCAGGAATGGCCACGTACCTCCCTTGCCGGGAGCCAGTTTGGCACTGTCCCTTGCAACACTGTGGATCTGTAGCATCATTTTCAGTGCTCCAGTGCAGGGTCTGGGGACTCCTTTGTGGGGGCTCCTTTGGAAGGCCACGACACCCCCTCTGCTGTCCTTCATGTGGATGTGGCTTCTCCTGGGGTGAAGGGGCCCCAGAGCTGAGCTCCTCTGCACAGCAGAGGACCGGTGCTCACTGCCTCTGGCCAGAGGCTTTTTTGGCACCCAAAACCTCACCTTGCCCCCTCCTTTGGGGTAGGGGTCTGTTCAAGTCTGGCAATTGATAGCCCTGGGGCTGTGGTCTCCACCTCAAGGGTGCCAAGCTTGATTCCTCTGTGAATGTATTCTTCTTCCCCCATCCCAGACCTGAGTCACTTTATCTTATCTCAATCAACAAGCAGTGCAGGGCCTTACTCAGGGTATGGTGGTCTTCTCTGCTGCTTTTATACAGTTTTGCTACAATAGGCAAAAGTACTCCATGAAGATGTTTAAGCCATAAATTTAGACATTTCAGTCTCCAACACCAGGGAGGGACAAACCCTTGCAGCAATAGATGCTGGGGCACAGCCAGCTCTGAAGCAGCTATGCAAACACCTGGGTCATGGAGGACCCCAGGAACAGCCCCAGTTTGAAGGTGTCAAAGTGCTCTTCGGGGAGAGGTGGCTGACAACGCTGGGCTGCAGTAGGCAAAGCTCTGGCAGCAGATGGAGGGAGGTGACTTTTCCCCTCATCTGTGTCCAACTCTGGGCCCCCTGTGCAAGACAAACACTGTCCATACTGGAGAGAAGTCCTGTGCTAATGCCTTCCTCAGCTCTGCGCCAGTGCCCGTTGGAGGGTGGGGCAGTGGGAGCCAAGACAGACAGGAGGCACGGAGCAGTGCTGGAAGGAGGTCTGCACTCCATGATTTCCATACACAGAGCCTGGCCAGGGAGCGGGCAGCCTGCCAGCAGGGAGGGATGGGGGCACCTCCATGTCCTAGATCCTTGGTCTAGGCTGGTGGAGGGCCTGGCAGAGATGCAGAGGGCTGCCTTTCACTCTCCTTGGGCTGTGCCCTCAGAATGTGCAGCCAGTGGGGTGAGGGAGGGAGGAAAGGTTCTGCAGTGTCTCTGAAGGAGTGGAGTGGGTAGGGAGCCACCACATCCTTGCTGGCAGTGCTGGGAGGAAAAACCTGCCTTGCAGAGTAGTAATCTGAATCACTGCTAGCATAGTCCAGGGTAAAGAAGCAAAAAGGACCCTTGCATAATATCCACAGATGTTTTATTCAGCTGTGCAGTGAGATGTTCAAGTCCCAGCGCCCACACACAGAGGATCTGGCTTTCTCTCTGCAGGGGCCTGGGGCTGACCCTGGTCTCAGGTCAGTATTAGATGAGGGCAAATCAGGGAATAGGGAAGGTGTGGCTCAGGAACATAGGAACAGACATAGGAACAGGGGAAGGAGCCAATGGGGTCTAACAGAGCTTTTTGAGGGAAGCTTCTTGTGTCTCCCTAGACCAGAAAATGTCCCCCCAGGGTCTTCACATTGCAGGGCAGAGAGCTCAGGAGGGCAGAGGGTCCCAGCTCCACCACAGGCTATAGATGCTGGATGGAGGCTCACCTGTGGCTTTCTAAGCACAGCCTGGTTCTTGCAGAACTGTCCCAAGCAATGTCCTCTGACAGCCCCATCTGACAGTGCTGGGGGACCTTTCCGCTCACCAGGTTAATACTAAAGACCTTTTAATGTTTTGGTGTCACGTGTTACACTCTAGACTTGTACTTTCTTTCTTGAATTTTCCAAATCCTGTCCACTTCCTTATGGCCCCCATAGCTTCCAGTAGCTCCCAGGCCAATATTTCCTTTTTACTTCAGTGTTTCAAGACTTCTGAGCTTGGTTCAGCAAAGCACTGAAGTGTAGACACAACATAAGAAAATACATCACCCTTTTTATGAAGTTATTACTAGGTTTTGATATATATAGGATTATATAATCTTGTATAACTATAGTAAATTTCAGCTACAACCAATAATATTTTCCCCTCACTAATGTTATAAGAAGTTTAAAGTGTTAATATGGAGCACATGAGTTGTGTGTGTTAATATGCACAACATGAGTTGTGTGTGCAGTGTGTGTGAGCACACAGCAAGCACCTGCAGTTTCAGCACTCACACACATCTGTAAATTGATGGACACAAAGGTGCACACACAGAATAATCTACAGAGAGCAGATGGCTCCATGTCTATTGCCATGTCCACAGCACTTCTTTTAATCAAAACTTGGATTGAAGGCTGTCAGCCACCCAGAACAAAACATCCTTGAGTGTATCCCATTCAATCACTTTGATTGCAACTACTTAGTAAACACACCCCTCCTGGAGATACTTCATTTGGTATTTGTATTTATTATCTCACTATTATTTTAATGTACATTTGGGGCAATCAGTTAAAATAGCCCAGCAACAATCCTTTCCCTGTATTTTCAAGTGATCAGAATACCAACACTCTTTTATTCTTCTGAACACAGGTTTATTTCACTGTACTTTAGATGAAACTGAGCAGGGATTATATTTTCCTTATTTTCACTCATTGTTTCACACAAACTAACTTTATTTTGGCTCTGACATGTCAAGGCACCAGAGCATTAGTTAAAATTCAATGAAAACTGCAGTCCTATAGGCTTTAAGCCTATGCTTTGATGCTTTGCTGAAATTAGGAATCTGTGCAGGGAGACACATAGAAGTTTGGTAATTTTCCCAGGAATTACCAATGAACAGATAAAACTCTTGTCATTTGCTGAGTATTGCCTGGACAGTACACACATCCCAATGACCCAGGCCTAACCTGAACTGTGAAACTGTGACATTAAAAAACTCCCTGAGCAAGTTTAACTGTGCCAATAGTCTTACATTTGTAACTATGTATCAGCTAAATTGTCAACATATTTTCTTTCACAGTTGCTATAGGAAAACTACCAAATCAGTTGTTTCTGGTTTGTTTGGTCCTTTTTTTTTTTTTTTAAAGTTTTAGTTATGGGAGAATCCTATCAGCTGCAAAATTATCAGATTTATAAAGTCAGTAACCCAAAGAGATTTGACATCAAACAGGCCTTGATATGAGAGAAAACACAGGAATATCTGTACTAGTTCTCTTTAATAGCAAATTATTTTTAAAAATAAAAGCAAAACAAAAAAAACAGTTCTTTACAAAACCCTCAGAATTGTTGTACATAAGCTAAC
This sequence comes from Emberiza elegans, assembly GCA_024865655.1. Lineage (NCBI taxonomy): Eukaryota > Metazoa > Chordata > Aves > Passeriformes > Fringillidae > Emberiza > Emberiza elegans. Next base: position 59,349,867 of record JALJVW010000206.1, read on the forward strand.
ATTACATAAGCTTTAGAAAATAATGTATCTCTCAGGTAAAACTGAGGTAAGCCATCACAACAGATCATGACAGAGAAACTATTAGCAAGACCTCCTGTCTCATTCTAGTTTAATTTCTACTAGAATTATTTGTTAGGCATAAACTAGTTTCCCTAAATAAAAGAACCTGATACAAAATTCATGTTGTCAGTGTTTCAAGGTGAATGATAAAATGGTCATATCTCTATTTCCAAACAGTCTGATCTGCTTTTTTGAAGAAATATATTCTGTCTTTCTTACAAGAGAACAGAGGGGAAAACATTTTCAAAGTTGAGTAACACTCACAGGAACTTCATGTTCCTATGAAGAATAATGATAACATTACATTTCCCTAGAATTTAGTTTAATCCTTTAAATTATTCTTATTGATATCTGTTAGTCTTTTAAGCATGGAAATTACTGAACTTTTGGGGAAAGGAAAGAAATGACAGAAACTACTGGGACTCAGAAGCTATACACAGAAACCAACAATAAAGGCACCTGTGCCATTTTACCTCACTATCTCCCACAGTTATTTTATCCATTCTGTTTCAGGCTTTTGGGGGGGGGGGTGGAGAGTTGGTTCGTTTTTACATCTGCTTAACTATAAATGTCTTTTTGAATCCCTGAGAAATCAAATATATTTGAGCATAGGCTTAATTGCTATCACAAAAAAAAAAAAAGAAGCACACATACTTTGCTTAAGAGCTTGGCTAAATGAGGAGCTTATTTTGAACTGATCACAAATGCAATATTCCCTTCAATCTTTGTCAAACAGCTCAACAGAAGCTACAGGTTTCACAGACAGAAGGTTTCAAGGTTTCACAGACAATTCAGAGATGTGACAGGGCAAACTGTTCTAACCCTGTTCATACATTTTTTAACATGTCTTTTATACCTACATTGCCAAAGCACAGAAATATGCTGAAGGATCTCCACAAATTTCTATTACATTGGAAAAGTATACTTAATAACTAGTGGAAGAAGGGAAGATGTTTGTTTGAGTTTCAGTTATGACAAGTGGCTCTTCACATTCCTTAAACAGTACTTCAACTTCAATTTGTTCATAAATGTAATTCTTGTCTTCATGGCATGAAATCAACAAAAATGACATTGAGTTTCTTGTAGTAATAATTTACTACCATTAATGATAAGGAAACCCACTATTTCTTTTGTATAATTAATAAAATTTTGCTCAGGGCTGTATTTCTACGAACTACAAATTATTCCCATTACTAACAGAGAAATGATAAGAGCAATGTAATCAGTGTCATTAAGAGAATTAATATTGTGGATCAATGCCTTATTTACTAAAGCATATTAAGCCACAGCCTATCAGGAGACAGCTTGCTCAAAAGGATGATGACACACTTCCAACCATTAAGGCTATGCAAAGGGTTCATAAATGCAATAATTGTTCCTGACTTTTACAGAAAGCTGGGTGGCTTCGTCCTGATGTCTCACATATTAAAATGGCTCCATCAACAGCAATAGTTTCATGGAAATTTCAGTCTGAATGCAGGCATGTGGGTTTTTTTAATTTCATTAACAAATTAAGCTTCTCTTTCACTGAATTACAAATCCATCCAAATTCAAAATTTTAAACTAATATATTATGTACTCTTCCTTTGTTTTTTGTTCATGATGACAATAATTCACTATTAGTGAATCAGTGCAGGATAATCAACAAAATTTTCTGTTCTAAATGGAAACAAGCTGCAGTATTGCAAGCTGTCCACATGTATTCATAGTGCTAAATGAGTGCTGTTTATGCATGCAAAACCTAATAATTCTAATTAATATACAGAAAATAGACTATTTAGTAACATTGAACTCATCCCTCATTATAGTAAACCATTTTCTGTGAGCATAAATCCATTAGGTGAGGAACATATTCTAGTTATATCCTAATGTTATACCTGGAAACTATACCTATCATGTGGAATTTTAGAGGAAAAACTACACATGTCCTAGTCAAAAGGTGAAAAATAGTTTCTTTTCATGAACAAATTGACAAAGGAGTTTTGACATTGAATCTGGGTGGTTGTCTTTTCCTTTCCCTGGAAGAGTGTAATTTTTGTGGTTGTTCTGTTGCTGCTAATGATCTGATACCACAGAATAGTTAATTTATTTCTAATACTACTATAAAGTAATCTTCTATTTCACCCCCCCGCTCAAATCCTATCAGAAAATCTCACCCTGTAAAAATAATTCTATGTTCTTCTAGTAGATATAAATGCTTGTTTTTCATCAGTCCATAGAGCATCATCATCTCTCTACTCATTACTCAATCCTCTTTCCTTAGCAATCACAAAAAATAACATGCTTTATATTTTAAGTGTAATCCTTTTTCATTTTCTGCTCATGAAGTTTTTTTTTTTATGCAACTGCTGCATAGTCATTGCTCTGGTCGTTCTTTTCACTTTCTTGTGGGCTGGTGATTGTCACCCTTGGACTTGTTGATGCTTTCTCAAGACCAGGATCAACCTCAGGAAGAAGGACAGGCACTGTTAATGTCATCAGATACCAAAGATTTCACTTCATTTCAATACAGCATTAAGCACCACATATTAAAAATTCCACAAGGTATTCTTAATGTGAAAAAAATGTTTTCCAAGAGTGATCATGTTAAAATTTTCATTTATTTTATACTTATATATCTTCCAAAGGAGAAAGTACTCACATTAGAGGTTCCCCCCTACAGTTTTTTTATCAAGCATTCCGTTACCCACATACACATTTAAAGTGAATGCTCATTCACTTTCTCCATTTCCATAAATAACTTCAGCTTATCTAAAACAATAAAAAAGTTTCAAATATATGAAGCACAGAATAAATTCAGAGCCCAAGAAAATGTCATGTTACTCAGCTCTCTCAATTGAAAAATATTCTTGTGTGTCATACAGGAACAGAAGAAAGCTCAGCTGCAAAGTTCAAGAAACCACTCCCAGTGTCACAGGAAGCAGAGGAAGAGACTGTTTTTCAGCAGCCTGTAGGCAGGGAATGTGCAGCAGTTTGGTCTGCTTCTGACACTCATGAATCCCACTCTTCCCAGACCTGGATTCTCCCCATCATACATCACACTTTGTTTCCCACACTCTGTGAGCTGGTCAGTTTATCTGACAGTCAGGGGAGTTCTCCTTATTTATGTGGATTGCATCCCTCTGTCTAAGCCAACAGCATGTTACCATGTATCCTAAATTGACAGGATATTTGCTTTTAAACTAACTGAAGCCCCTTGCTTTGAAGGATCTTGTTCATATCCACTGTATTTTTCAATTTCTAAGAAAAAAAGATGAAACTTCCACAAAGCAATGGCAAAAGCTCTTTATGAAATGCAACTTTTGTGAAAGTCAATTCATCAAAATAATGAGGCACTGGTGTCATGAACACACCCTTCTGCTCTGTCCTAGAAGACAAAGTGTTGTAGAAATATCTCATGATTCTGCTTTTCTGGAAACTGCAAGAACCTTTTTTCATTTTTTTTTTTTTCAAAATTCAGCATACTAAGGAAAGTAGAAGATGCAAATTCATCAAATGGTGAGAAACATCTGCTCTCTCAGTCAGAGGGCATATAATGTAATTACTGATGTAACTGATCTGTACAGATGAAAAACAACTTTTCCAGAAACCAAAGTTCTCATAAATGGTCTCAGGACTTTATCAGAAATTCACTACTTAGAGAGCAGATCAGAACAATAAGGCTGAGATGAATGAGGAACAGTACCATCAGAAAGTTTGAAAGAATAAACACTCACCTGGTTCTCACTGCCAGAATCCTCTTTTATTTCTTCTTCAGGCTGAACATCACCTTGGTAGTTCAAATGCTCCATTCCCTCACCATTTCCTTCATTGTTTTTGCCATTTAAATGGATAAGTTCCTTTTCCTCTGTTTGGTCAACATTCTCTGTATCTCCTGCTTCATCTTCATAATTTTCATTTAATTTCTTTTCATTTTTTTCCACTTCAATTGTTTCTTTAACAGTTTCCCCATTTTCCTCTCCATTCACTTCTAGATATTCTCCTTTATATGCCTCCTCTCCCCTGTCATCTTCCTCTTCTACATTTTCTTCTTCATCCACAGTTTCTGCTGGTCTCTGGTGAAAGGAAAAGCAGCAGCATTATGAGGCATTTTAAACCAGAATGCTCCATGCAATTCTGAAACATGACAGACATCAAAATCGCAATTACATCATTACTGAGGAGTAAGTATGCTAATTTGAGGTTTGTCTACATGGACAGAAAATTATGCTCCTGTACTTACACCCCATAATGCCATTTTATTCTTCATTTCCAAAATGTGTTGGTGAGATTTATTTTCATGGATTAAACTCCATGAAATTTATTACATGGAGTTTAATCCATTTAACTACACTCAAAACAACTGGAATGAGCTAAATTTAATTGACACAGCAACAGCTTACTCTGTTCCATCTATTCCAGGTTCTCGGACTTTCTAGCATTTAGTACATACTTGTTTATAAAGTCCTGTCACAAGAAAATGTCATGTATTACAAGCCTATAAACTGTTCCCCCAGAAGCATGTTACCTATGGATCAGGCCACTCCATGACCATCAGCCTTGTCTTCTTTGAATACACAGAAAAGTGGTTAGAGAGATGAGCTAGAGCTACCACTGGTCACCTCCAAGACATCATTCCTTTCCCAAAGATCCCTGTGTACGGTGGCTTGGTTAGGTTTTGGACAATTGGAAGCAATTTTTTCTACACAGAATTGGACCAGCAGCCAGAAGAAACAAGATCTTGCCTCACCTTGTAGAAAAGTTATCAGAAAGTCACTATGGATAAAGCTGCTGGCAGCATCATCTCATGACAGCCTGGGAGATGGATGCACAAATTGTCTGGTCTTTGTCATTTGCCTTCCTGTTTCAGCTTTTTTTCACCTGACTATTCAGTCCACCAATGCTCCCATCTGCCAAGATTACTTGCATACTTGAACTGAGGTATGAATGAAAATAAAGTGAAAAAAATCCCACAGGAGTGACAAGGTGTCTGCCTCCCACCCAGCCTCATCGGACTCTAAATCTAAAGTAAACAAGCTGAGAGCAATAGATTATCTCCTAATCAAAACTGCTTGGAATTTTACTGTCCTCAGTAGCTCCTTTATGCAAGCAGCTATCTGCAACAGAGAAGTTGTCTTCTAAAAATTTCTTTTCCTCACTAATCATAACATTTCAAAAGAATTCTCTCATCGCCTTCAACATATTAATAAGAGCCAGTTCAGTATGATCAAGAATTTATTGAAGCCTCTTGATGAAACATCTTGATTTTCCTTTGATATCTAAGTAGCAACATCAGACAACTTTATTATGCCAGTGCACAATGCCATACTGGCACAGCTGCAAAATGAACAAGTTATTGTGATGCAATAATGCACACAATATGGAATTACCAGGAATACTACATGGGTACACAACCAGGTAAACAGTGGCTCCATAAGTGATTTTTGAAGTACAGTCATTTCTATGTGTTTTTTATTCAAGCTTCTCTGACTCACTTTCATCTAGTAACATCAAACTGGCCTTATTACCACTAAAATAAAACTTTAACAAGCCAAGTCTTTACAGAAACCTTCAAAGAAGGCACCATCCAAAGCAAACTTGATCCAACCTTCGTAACCTGCAGCACATAAAAATAGCAAAGAATCTGTAGATCCATAAATTCTCAGAAGTTACCTGCTACTCTTAGACATGTTATCTACTAATTTTCTTTCAGTCTGCTAAGGAAATTAGCAGCTCTGGAATCTGACCAAAAACAGGGTAGGGTGGGACAAATTACATGCACCAGACACCACTAACTGAAAGTGTGTTTGATTTTACTTAATGACACCTGCTTGCCATGACATTGCACACACTAAATGAAGAGAGGATAAGTCAACACATATTTTCTGTTAACTGTTGTAGTCATCCAAGACATTACAATTCCAGCTTTTTGGTAGTGGGTACAAGCAGAAGGGGATATATGCTCTTGCCTGCATGGCTTCAGTATGGTGGCTCATTCTGGACTGCAGAAGGAAGCGTGTAGCCTTCATGCCATGGTGCAAACATATGCATCCCAATGCTTTAACTGGTATCACTGCTGTGGAAGCAGTCTTTGGCATGGAAGCACAATGGACATTTGAGGGACAGTGATTCCTAAAGTGCTATGGTAGCTAGATTCATTTGACCTTATCTGTCTAAAATAGATGTGATGCAAATTTTTGAAGAGTTAGATCTGGGCAACATAGAATATAAACACAGCATTCCTATGGCCAGAAACTCACTGAAAGCTCACAGAGAATAGTACTGGCATGAAATAACATTCAAATTCCAACTAATTTAACTTGATCAATCAAGCTAAATTATAGGAAAAATAATAGTAGAAAACAAGATGAGTAGAACAACTCCCATCAGTGCAAGTATAATGTTTTTATAGTAACTGAAAATTTCAAGATAGCTGAGCATATTACTAAAATGTTATTATTATTACAGACAAAAATAAAAAGCCATGTTTTCAGCTAATAATTGGAAAGCGAAATACATTCTTCATTTAATCTTCTTTCAAGCTACACTACATAAGAATGGACATTTCAAACAAGTTAAAAATCAACATTGATTCATTACTTTTCACAATGTAATTGTGTAGTTATAGAAGAGTATTCATTACATTTCACAAGGTAATCTGAAATGTAGTACAGTTCCCTCTGTATGCAGAGTCAAAGGTAGCCTTTCAAATATGAATATGACCACTGACTGTGCATTTCACAGGCCAAAATCAATGGTACCAAATAGTACATTGCTCTTTACATTAAAAAAGTGTGATACTTTCTACTGAGACCTTATTGACCTACTTACTATGCATAAATTAGAATTGTCTATTTTAAATACAGTTTCTTCACTGAGAAAGAGGTATACTTAGAAAATTTTGGATTTTTCATATTTAGGGAAATAGAATGTTTATCTGTATACGTACATGCAGGGGAGAAAACAGAAAAAGGGCGAAAACCAGAGGTCTTAATAATGCAAAGTCTGTAAATGCTGTACATGCTTAATTTAACCTTCTTGAACAGTATCAGTGATAGCAGTGATCCTGAAATACTGAACTAAAGCCTACATTAAAGTACTTGATGGGTCAGGGTGTAATTTAAAGTCCCCTGGAGTCATTGGGAACCTCTTCATTGAATTTGATGTAGTCCAGCCATACCTCCACCTACGACTGCACAAATTGCCTATTATATATGCACCAAAAGGGAGCACAAACTGTGCTCCCTTAATCAGAATAAAGCAGGATGGGCACACTGAAAGAAAAACAGGTATGCTGACTGAGACCTACCTGTCCTTGCAGAAATTATCAGACTCAAGTCAGCAACAACCTTGTATACTGATGAGGAAGCAGTGGCATTTCCAATCTTAGTTTTTAGCTTTTCATCAGTCACCTTTTAAATAATCAAAATATTCTCAGTCAGAACTTCCTGTATGGAATGAATTGGATGTGGGACTGCTCTTCTTGTTGCTCAGAAGTCAAGAGTTCAGCCTTCAGCCATTGTGTTGGCTCACAGGAAGTTGTCGCTCACACCTGTGGTTCCTGTAAAAGCTCAGGGCATCTCAAATCCAGAGAAACAGCTCTGGATATATCTCCAGGTCTGAGTACCTCTATCACCTCTATGTAACATAGTTATCATAAGGATATCAAGAATTGTGACAGAGAACAAAAGGCACATCAAAAATTCATGTTGGAAGCAACCAGCCAGTTGTAGACCAGTGTAACTGGACATGGATACTGTAATGAAATACTGAATAAATATTCCTGCATTAGTTTAGTCTCGTCTACACACCTCAAAAAACAACAGCAAAACTTGAACTTGGACTGGAGAAACATTCCTATTCCTTAAGGTAATTTTCACAATCAAGTGAATTCTAAAGCAGGGAGCTTTTCCAGTCACTGTGCTAGATTTACCCCATTCCTCCTATAGCCAGAACTAATCATAATAAGGTTTGTAATTTTGCCTTTTGAATGGTTGGAAGAAAATAAGAAGTAACCTTCCTTTTTCCATTGCTGGATTCATTTTCTAAGCAAAGGTATGCTTTTGCAGTTTCATGCTTGAAAGCACATTACTTAAAATAACTAGTTTTGAAACCATACCTGTGTGAATGTGAGAACAGTTCTTTGTCAAGACTTGTATACGTACATTGAAAAGCATATTCAACCAAAGGCATGCAGAAAAACTGAAGCAGTTTTCAGCTTCTTGCTGGAAATTCAGACCCAGGCTCACCTTCTGGAAACCTCCTGATTTAACTAACAGGTTGATGAGAAACAGAGCCAATTTCATTTTGCATTCAAGAATTGCTTGACGGTATTTTTAATCTCAGCAAAAAGAGTGTGTTTAGAGAAGAAAGGCGTATTCTAATTACACTCATCATGCTATCATTCATTAAGAGCTACATTACCAAATGCCATCATCACTCAAAAGCAGTAAGTCAGGAAATCTTCAGACATTGAAACATTTGGCTTCTTTTCCTCTATGGATGCTAATGCAAACCTCTCAGAAGGTTTGTACATGACTGATACTGAAAAGTGCAGTATGAAAAAAACATTTAAGGCAGAAATTATTTTGTGCCATTAATATAAAACATAATTTTGCATTATTGTAGTAGTTTCAAAATGTTTACTTGGCTAATGGTCACAGCAGACAAACAATGAGGTAGACAACAAAAATCTTAATGGTCATGAAGAGCAGCATGAATACATCTCACAAATGCAGCAGCAGGAACACTTGACTTCAATTGCATCAAAGCTCTCCAGAAGAGAGCTCCCCTTCTCCTACTCAGGAATGTTTTGTAGCAGAGATTCCAACAGGAAAACATTTTGTTCCTGAACCAGAAAGTGTTGCTAAGTGACAGCAGCCCTCTTCTCTTCCACATAATTTACAAAACCTAGACTCTTGAAAACAAGCAAATGAATAGTTAAGGTTCAACTGTCTTACACTTCCCACATAGTTTGCACATTTGCACAAAATGCACTGTTGTTCCTGAAGGCAAAAAGTCTTTATCCCCACAACATTTAAACTCCAACTTTTTCATGAGATGGGTGCCATTATTTTTTTTTTTACATCACATACAGCACCTGAATCCAGAGTCTAATTTTTCATAATGTCACAGCACCCAGAAGTCCAACTAGAATGAATGGAAACTAAAGAACTTGAGGTGTAGAAAAAAAACAGCTTTTCAAACTCCCTTCATTGGTTTCATTGTCTAGTAACTGGAAGCATACTTCATTTCTTAATCATAATGCAGCCATGATAGATAAGCCAGCATCTTTGAGCAGTGCCCTTGGGGCCCCCAGCATAAGAGGGACATAGACCTCTCCTTTGAAGACAGGCTCAGAGGGTTGGTGGGGTTCAGTATGGAGAAGAGAAGACTGCAGAAACACCTCACAGCATCATCCCAGGCCTGAAAGGGGCTTTTGTGATATCTGGAGAGGATCTTTGTACTTGGGCATGTAGTGACAGGACCAAGGGGAATGACTGAAACTGACAGAGGCCAGGGCTGTTAGGAAGAAGTTCTTTACTGTGAGGGTGGTGGCAAACTGGCACAGGTTGCCCAGAGAAGCTGTGGATGCCCCATCCTTGGAAGTATTCCAGACCAAGATAATGAGGCTCTGAGCAACCTAATCTAGTGAAAAGTGTCCCTGCCTGTGGTAGAGGGGTTGAAATGAGATGATTTTTAAGGTCCTTTTCAACCCAAACCATTCAAAGATTTTACCATCTTATAATAAAATTAGAAAAATATTTTCTAATAAGTTACTAAGCCAAAAATACCTTTTTCTATCTACTTCAGTGACACTTAAGTTTATTTTTCCCCACAATATTTTGCATGCAAATTTTTCAATAAAATTTGCCTAAACTTCACTTCCTTTAATATAGTATGATCTGCTGAGCATACCTGCAGATAATGAGAAAATTGTTACACATTTTAAAAAATGTCCTACTGAGACTGCAAAAATACAAATTCAAGTAAGTTATGCAATTTGAGAAACTGCCTGCTCTAGGATTGCTGAAATTTTTGAAAACAGGGTTACACTGAGGAAACTTTTTTCAAAGTGGTATCAAAACTAATTTTACAAGAGATTTACACTCCCAGGCTTCACTCAGAAGAAGTGAAAGCCCTTCAACTGTTGGCCATGCAGGCCTCTAAAGACAAGGTCAGGCATTGCTACAACAACTTCATAAATCACAGTTACCCAATGCAGATGATGCCTTGAGAAGGTGCTCTTGTACTGTCCAAGGTGTATCCATTAAGGCCTTTTAATAAATACCTACTTTATTCTTTAACTCTGTCTAGCCTCTGTTCTAGGTCAGCCTTCTCAAGGCACCACAGAAACTGTGGAAAGATCTCCCTTCTCATTCTGAACTGCAAGGAACCAATCAGAGTAAGTTTCCCTATCTTACACAAACAAACAATAACAACATTAAGTGTAAATCAGTAGAGCTGAAAGAAGAACATGCAGAGGAAAATACTATCTGCTGGCTTGTCAGTGCTCAAAAGTCATAAGGCTTAAATTACAGCTGCATCATTTGTAGTGAAATTTGAGCATAAGAAGTTCTGCATGCATTCTTTCCAAATGCCATTTTGAAATCCTTACTGATGTAGTGCAAAATGTTTCCTCATGAAAAGTTGTAGTCTTTTTAATCAAAGGATGTCTCTTCAAGCAGTCAGCCTGTTGTAATGTTGAATCAACATAAACTTTAACATTTTGCCTTTGGCCATGGGGAAGATAAACATTTTATTCTGCTCACTGAGGTGAATCTTGTGTCTCTAAAGCAAAATGTGTAGTCCATAATGAAAACTGCAAATGAAAGGTGAAAATTTTCTGCTACTGATGATATACTCCAGCTCCAGCTCACCTAGGAGAGATACACAATCTCACTTCACATCAAGCCCAGGAAATGGGAAATAATGAGTGGAGCACTACATTAATCAGTGGACATGTCTGTAAAATTGGAAAGCAAATGGATAATGAAAAAACCAAGAATGTGAACATCTACAGAAAAACTCCAAACCAGTGCCTGTTAGATAAATTTATCACCAATTAATTTTTACAAATAAACACAGAAGGAGAGAAGCAGATGGGGATGATGAATCTAGAGGGGGAAAATAACCCAAAGAACAAACCAAAACCAAAACCCAAAAGGAGTTTCTTTCTACATCACATCTTCACAGCCAGTATCATATAACCCATGGCAAAGCAGGCTGGCACAACGACATGCCTGAATTGCTTATGGGGTCATGCACTAAACAGCTTCAGGTCTCATAACTCTCCTGCTTACTCCACCTCCCAAGGGCTCAGGGAGAAGAACAACCATGCTTATGGAAATAGATAAGCCATTTTGCACTGCAAGTGCAAACTTGCAGTGTTATTTCAGTATTATCACTAGAAACTGCTGCTTTTGTATTTTAGAAATTATAGAGAATGAAAGAAAAAGAGTAGGTTTTTCTGAAAGCTTTAAAATTTAGAATTTTTTCTCTCAAAGTTACTTTGAATATATTTGCATTATTGCCTGCAAATTCAAAGTAACACACTTAATTACTATCTCCAATAGGAAACTACTATTGTTTTGCTGCCTCCCTGTCAAAACCACCCTTGTTCCCTTGCTATTTGCACAACTGATTTCATCAGTCCCCGTGAATGTTGACACAGTGATGCAAACAACCAACTTGGAGTAAGCCTGCATGTCAAAAGAAGAAACTAATAATTTTGCATTTGGGAGCTGAAGTCTTGGTAAAGAATATAGAACAGAAAGGTCTGGTTTGGTTTAAGGCAAAATATTCATTTTTTCTTCCTTGATGTTCAATTACAACTGTCAGCTTGTCTGGAGTAAAGCAAACCCTGTTCTTTTAATGTGTTTTCAGCTGGCAGACAGCATTTTACAGAACAGGACATAAGTGAGAGTCTAGCCAGTATAACACTAGGTTTAGTTAATGGCTAATCTGGCATTTGTTCAACTGTGTATTTCAAACAGCAAGACAGAGAAGGTGCATAAAAAGAAAAAAAAATATTAAGCTCTATCTTCACCACCTCATTTATGTGGCTGATGGGAATGATAGCCTATCAGAAGTGTCAGCATTCTAGTGAAAGCTGGCATGTAAATATTTATGCATTATGCAAGATAGTCAAGCCCTGGCTGGCTGTCCTTTCCCATATTTCTAGCAATAACAGACACTGCAGTGCAGATAAGAAAAAGCTAAAAAGCTTTACATGACAGAATTTAAAACAATTTTAAATGGTCATTAATATGAATCTGAACATGCAAAATGCTAAATGCTTCTAAGGTTAGAGTGACCTTAGTTATCTGGGAATAAAAAGTACTCCGTGATACTCAGAAGGACATGGCTTCTTGTGAGATTGCCAAGGAAACTATACACGAAGTTTTAACATTATATATAAACCATAGCTTGTTTTGCAATAAATTTTGGTGCTTTGCTTGGCTTTTATGGAAACATGAAAATCAGATTATTTGTAGTGTGCATGACTGATTTTTTAATATTTTTTCCCCATTGAATACAACTGCTTGCAGTTCCTTGTCCAGATAGCAAAATCTGTTGATAGAAAAATATTTCCATCTGAACATGATGAATAGACCTTGGTACATGAGCTTAGAGGTATTCAGCAAGTTCCTAGCATTGCAAGCTTGCCAGCACATCTGATGCTCACTGGCAGCTATGTGAACAGTTCCACTGCCAAACAGAGAAGTGGTAGTAGAGAGTTTTTCCCCTCCCTAGGGATGGTCACCACCCTCAGGCAGAGGCAAACTGGGGAGACACACAGAGCTACTACCTGTGCTGTAGGATCTCTGTGGAGAAGTAAGACAGCTGTTTCCAGGGTTGGATTTCATATGAATTGCAGTCAGCCTAAAAACTAAGGCCTGACAACCCAATTTACACAGCCAAATGTTCTACACTACCCAGAGGAATTCTTTACACATCTCCAGAGGCCAATAAACAGGCTAATAATTTCTGAATTTGATTATTACACTGTCAAGACCAGAGTAGGATGTTCTTCAGGATGTCATAAGAAACAAAGATTAAGACAACAGCTGGCATGTTCTTCCCCAAAGTCAATGCTATCAATATAACACAACATATCCCAATTATCACTGCACCTCACCAGGACAACCACAATTAACAGGGCTGATGAGCCCAATGGTGTTCATCATGTAAGACTCTGAGGCTGGGGCAGGTATGTGCTGTAAGAAGACACAGCTGTAGCATTCCTCCTACCAGGGACCAGGACAGTCTTGTTCTTGTTGCCTCTATCACCTGATTCGTGGGTTTTCAAGAACAATGCCTATAAAATAACTGAGCAACATTCCTTCCCATTGAAGTGAATAAATAATGAGAATGATCCTTCTTAGCAACAGGAGCCTAAGATAAAATTTGTATTTTTTTTAGATGGTAAGGTGTCAGTCTTCAAAGTGGCAAATAAGTTCATACAACATCTATTTCCCCTCACGTACTGTGTTTAAAAGCAGAACACAAACTAAAGGTATATATGTCTAGTATTCTTTTATACAATACAAATAAATTGAAAAAAAAATCAGCCAACTAAATAGTAAGCAATTAAATAGGGTTATAAGCTCTAGCCTGTAAACTTTTTTGTTTGTTGCTATGGTGAACTTTCTCCTAAATACCTCTGCAAAATATCTTCTCCTAAATATCTCTCTTCTGCTGACAAGGACTCAAAGCTGGACAAATACTCTAGATGCAACCTCAGAGATGCCAAGTTAAGAAAGATAATCAGTGACCTTGATGTGCTGGCTGTGCTTTTTCTAGCCCAGCCTGCACAGTCCACCTCCCCGCAGAGAGTACCACCAACTCAACTTACCAACCACAGGAGCTGCATGGCCTTTCTGTAGCTCCTTTCTAGCCCACCTGTCTCCAGACTGCACTGAGAGTTAACTGCACTACAGGTGCCCAACTTTGTACCTCTCTTTCTTGTGGAACTTCATGAGGCTCGTCACCCTATTCCCTCAAGCTGCTGAGATTGCTCTGAAAGACAGCCCTGCATTCACCTGATAATGACAGCTGGGCCTGAATAAAGCTGTGTCCCATGCCATCATCTGTGTTACCCATGAACATATTATAATGTCTCAGATACACTATCAAACCATGAGGACCACCATCTGTAAATAGGTGCCAGTTAAATCTCAACCAGCTGACCTTTTAAATCTCACCAAACTAGCTGGTTTTTCACCTACCTTTTAGCCCACAAATCCAGTCCCTACCCTCATGCAGGATATTTTCCTCCCCATACTTACCACACTTCTTCCAATTTCTCCTAAAAATAAAGACGTCTATACTGAAAGCAAGATAAAGGACAGTAACTGCTGTTACTGTTAGGTTCGATTTACCTAGTCCTTGTATTATTTCAGTCCACAGGATTGCAAACCAAAGTACAAAAAGGGAGATATAATCTTATATTTAGTTATCAAGACTTATTTATTGCACATAAATCTTAGGATTAAAAAGTTGGCCAACAAAGCACCATGTTGCTCCAACAGAACAAAGTGCTGTCAGCTTTAACAAAAATCAGATAAATCTGCACCTGTGTGGTCCAGGACTGGAGGAATACTGTTCTACTAAAGAGACTGCAATTCAGGTGAACTTATTTGGTAGGATGTAACAGTAGGGAGTCCTGATTCTCTAAGGCTCTGTAAGAGCTCTCAGAGCAGTTCTGAAGCTGATGAAAAGGTAACTGACATTTGACATATTAACACAGAAAGGGAGATTTGCTAAAGCTGCCATAAAAGAAGCAGCATTGTTGAGCTTATAGTCATCCCCACAGAATTATGCTGTACACTTGAAAGAAATTGAGGGAAGAGAAACAACACACAATCTGTAATCTTAAAAAAAAAAAAAAAAGCCATTTATTTAAAGCTTGATCACTACCTGGTCCAGTGGAACTTCCACAAGAGTATCTTCATCTTCTTGCACCTCAACTGCCCCCCACATTTCAGACCCCTCTTCTCTGGCTTTGTAAATATCTTCACCTATAATGGGAAAGACAGAGTGGAAGGAAGTGAAGTCCAATAGTGACACAGTGTGGCTCAACTACTGAATTGCACATTCAATTTTGCTTCTGTGAACAGCTTTCTGAGCTGACCCATCATTCCCCATAGAGTTCTTTCAAGTCTTCAGTCGGCCATTACTGTCAATTGGTTTTTCTTCCCTTTTAACAACAAATACTTACATACTATACCCCTTGGGGAAGGGGGGAGAAAAGGCAAAGGGAACTGAACAAAGTCCTGGATCTGAAGTTACTTCACTCTGGGCAAAGGTCCAGAGGGAATCCGAACTAGGTACATTACAACAACAACATAATACTTCTGTTTCTACAGCCATTTATAGTATCCTTTAATAATAAGCATTACAACATACATGTATTAAAAATTCCAGTCTCTGAATCAAAAACAAACATGCTGAATCAGGTTAGGGTTAAAAGATTAAGAGAAACAGTTGGAATCAGCTGTACTCCTCAACTCTGGGCACATGCATGTAGAGCTATGGCTGAAACTCCACATGCACATTAAAAGGCATGTACTTCTGGAAAACAAGGATTAACAGTTACATTTTGCAGAGATTTTACACCATTTAGTTTAAGTAATTTCTTTTCCCTGAGTATAAGTAACTAGGGGTATTTGAAGTTTCCTGCACAAGTCTTATGACATCAGCTAATTAGGAAAGTGAATATAGGTACATGCAGAAAATTAATTCCAAGTGATGCACCATCCTCTGTATTTTACCCTGAACTGAAAACAGCCCAGAAATTAAAGGCACAAGTTACTCCAAATCATCCCTCTCCACTGATCTAGGAAAGATGAAGATGTGTCCATATCTAACATAATATGTAACTACAGTAAGAAAGTATTTCCACTGTTTCCGACTGCCTCCTAGTTCTTCATGAAAGTATCTGAACTTGGTAATGTCAACTGACCATGCAAATTGATCTGCATTGCTGCATGCTGCTAAATGAACACCTTTAGTGTAACACAGAGCCACTTTGGTGGAAAAGTAATTAATAAAACCCCAAGACCTAGAGAAATCCAGAGTCCATCCACATACAAAGTCAGCACTGACTTCTCCGGTAGTTTTCCAGTTACTTTTTCATCACTATGAGAACCAAGGGAAGGGTTTGCCCTGGGAACAAATTCTGAGGCACCATACCACTGCAAATGGCTGACTGGAGAGGAGGAGCCAGATGGTCTCGGACAGTAGCCTGACAGCCACTGCCCAGAGGACCAGAGATGAAGGCCATTCTCCCAGAAATGAAGAGGCAAAATGGGGGTTTCTATGGCACATCACAATGAAATTCCAAAGTCGTACTGCTGGGTGCATCTTAGGAGAAAGATTGCCTGATGGACAGAGCAGCTTGATTACCCAGGCATCAGTCCTGCTGGAACCTCCCCACCCTACCAAAAGATCCATTTTACTACTCATCATCTGAAAGTATCCTTGTTGGAAATACCAGAGGGGTCTTAGCATCACTGCTTGGACTCTTATCCTAAATAACTCATACATGTTTTTCAAGACCTCATTTTTGTACTTCACATGCAAATAATAATTTTCTTTTTAAGTTTCCTTTTTCTTGGGATTTACTAAATACAATGCATGTGCATGGATGTTCCATTGAAACCAACAAAGGACATTCAATACTTGATAGCAGTATGATAAATCTTGGACAATCTACCTGTATACATCTCATTACAAATCCCCTCTGACACAAGACTTATTTGGGTTTTTTGACAAAATCAGCAATAAAAACATGGAATGGGTGAGAATAACAAAAAAATGCATCTGAACAGATGCTACTTGTACTTTTTCAAGGAATCAATGCACTTCACATTTCCCATTTTTCTGAGCTCTCTAAGAGACAGAATGTTCTGTTTCTCTTACCTGGTATTATCATTGCTGCCTCTCATCACAGGCACTTGAGTTATAGATTTCCACCATATTCTGAGGGGGAAATGTGATGTGTTCCCTAAAAGCCACCCTGAAGACTCTCCTATTTCAAGGCTTTCCCTTAAGTATGTAAGAAAATAACCTTGCCCTAGATGCCTTGGCTCACTGAACTACAGAAAGTCACCTCAGTGTCTGAAAGAGCTGCATTTAATATCACTATCCTTCCACTTAGGTTCTGTAATAACACCTTTGCCTTCAAGGTCCCCAAGCCTTTCAACCAAAATGGGGACTGTCTGTCCTCTAGAGGTAAAAAGGATTTGGGTGCAAAGGCAATTTTCATCAGGTTTTTACTCCAGGGCAAAAGGAGGAGTACAAGAGAGATGAACATATGTTAGCCCTGGAGGCCAAATCCACTCAAGAGCTGAGGATTCTCAATTTTAAAGCACCTCTTCTTAGAAGAGCAGATCAGGCTCAAGGCTATGCTGAACAACCCAAGGAGACAGACTTACACAGTATTTACTCATGGAACCAGAAGGGAGCAGGAGAGAGGAAAGAAGACTGTAAGTTTCAGTAAGGAATCATATTTCTCATTTAAAAGAGAGTGCCCAAAAAGGTAGTAATAGCAGGATTTCAATAAGCAAAATCTGAAATCCCCATGGAATTTCCTCCAAGCACTTTCTAGCAGGTGTTTGCTCAGAAAGCTGGTCAGAAATGAAAAGATATTAGTTGAAAAGAACTCTGCACAACACTACAGCATCTCCTGGGGATACCACTGTTCATTGTCTTGCACAGAAAGCATTCTCAAGAGAAAAAATGCTCCTGTTCTTCCACAGACTGAAAATATTATTTAAGGAAAATAGAACATTTACAACAAAACGGAAATTAATTATTTACCTCTGCACAAACATAAGAAAATGGAAGACAGATGTCCAACATATGTGTACAGTCAGGGAAGAAATTAAAACACTTAGGTCTGAAATGTGCCAAAACAGATGAAGAAAAAAAATGAACTAACTGAAAAATGGGGAAGTTGTAATACTTGAACAAATAATTCTAAAGAAAATGGCAAGGAATGCAATTATTCTTACATTAGGACACACACTGTTGTCTATTGTTACAAAAAGTGAAAAGAAATACAAAAATGGCAAAATAATTTACATAAAATTAATTTGAATAAATGGAGCATTATGAAAATAGCTTAAAATGTTAACATTATTAGCATTGCTACTCTACAGCAGAAATACTTCTGTAAATACAGAAGTATTTACACTTTTTGCATGTGAAGTTACAAATATCTGGAGGATGGAAGATTAGTGAAAAGGCCAACATATTTCTTGTTCGTTTGATTCTGTGTCAAGATCTTGTCAACAGGAGTTTGCAGACCACATTAATCACAATTATCAGTGCTCTGAGTTACTTCCAAGGAAATGTTTTCAGTTGGGTAACTTTGCCTCATATTTTATAGATAATGCTTTTTGGTTTAGGAAAAAAAAGTATGAAAAAATCTTATTGATGCAATATTTCACATCTCTGTGTCTGAATCATTAGTCAGTTTCTTCACATGTCTCTAAGGGAGAAAAAAGAAGAAAGCATTTTAGAAAATGCCATAAATTACATGAAGAAACATTTTTGCAAGTCTTCATCCTGTATTGTTATGGGCTTCTATTGCAATCTCCGTCGAAGCAGAAATATGTGGTGCACCCTGCCAAAAAGAAAAATTCCAGCACTTCCATTAAATGGGACATCTATGATTACTCCAAACAGTTCATACTAAATTGTAGATTAAACACACTCCTCTTTTATGAGTCAGCTCTGATTTTCTTGTGCCTCAAACTACCTGAGAACTGACCACAGACAGGGCCATGGCAACACTGGGGCAGAAGAGCTCTGAAAGGGGGTAAGAAAGGAAGCATTGCTGGTAAGTACAAACAGAGGATTTATTTCAGTTAGGTTCTTGGTTCTCCATGCCACAGCATGTGCAACTTCTGTCAAGAGGCCAAGCAAAATATTACTGCAAGTTTCGTGCTCTTCTGTGAGGATATTTTTCCATGGTGTCCAGACAAAAAGAGGACACTGGAGTTTTTCAAGTTTTGCCAGTCACTGCATGACAATAGACTACCTTGAGCCAAAAATCAGCACTAATTTTTATAGCCTAAAAAGAGAGAGTTAGGTAACCAAAACATCTGCTGTTATTTCCGATTATCTTAAAGCAGACATGTTCAGCAATTTAGGTAAAAAGGGGGAAGAAGAACCTGCAGAAGGGCAAAGAACAGATCATTCAAAAGGAGCAGCCAGGTGGAGAGAGAATATGCAGAGGCTGGAGGATAGAGACACTGAGGGAGATGATGAAGGCACAGAGATGTTAGAAAAAATATGTGGAATGAGGAACTGTGTAAGAGCAAACAGAAAGATGAGGAAATACTGGTGAGAAAAAGGGAAGCAATGGAGTCCAGTGCACTGACTGGAAGGCAGAAAATGGCTTTTAGGGAGTAGAAGAGTAGAAGCTTGAAAGAATGAGAGGGAGAAAAAAGTTAGCAGGTATCCAAGCCAATTTAAGCTTCCTAAAAGAATCTTCCTTCAGAAAAGCCTGCAAAGAGAAATGCTGGACTACAGCCTACCAGCAATTGAATGTCCATGTTCCGGTGTTACCACACACAGAGAAATGCACCAAAAAAAAAAAAAAAAAAAACCAGCGATGAAAAAATGCTGCTTGTTTTCTGGCAAGTATTTTTACTCCTTTTTTTGTTCAAATATATTTCTTCAACAAGCAATACTTATTAAGACTCTGGAGAGTGGAAAGAGTTCTTAATTCTGTCCTGGCCCTTACCCATGCCAGCTCTTGCTGGCTTTGCAGCCCTGGGGAATTCATTTGTGTGAAAGGGATTCTGCTGCCCATTCAGGAGAATCTTCCAGCTATTTTCTAGATGTTTTTTACTTCCTAATCTCCTGATAGGTACAGAACAGGTAAGTTACCAGCAGGAGCAAATTTATAAATGCCCAAAAGATTTCGACTAGCAACATTTCACTGGTCACATTTTAGTAGTTGACTCAGCACAGTTCAGTGTATTGTGCATTCAGTTCAGCATGTACAGAAAGAAACCACAAATTGGTGCATGTATAAGCAAGCAAGCCCTGGCTAAAATGGAAAGATCATTTTCTGTTTGATGCCATTCAGTATTTCAGCTGGAATTCTTTTTCTACACTTTGATAAACAAGGTTATATGACTTTATTAAATACCAATTAAATTATATATTAAACTAGCTGATAAGATATCTGTACTTTTAAAATGATTAAGCACAGGAATAAATAGCTTTTATTTAAGCTCCTTTTGTAAACATCATTAACTATGAAATATTTATTGCAGCAAAAATTAAAAATTATAGAGATATTAATGCATTTCGAATTTTAAACTGATTGAAGTTTAGTAGTTGAAATTTTTAAAGTCATTGTAATAATAATCTGCCCTGAATATTTTGTGGAAATCTGAGGCATTTACTATGTGCAAGCCCTATAGGTAAGGAAGGAAGTTAATGTGACCATAAAAAAAACATGTGACTTACAACAGAGGTTATATCATAAAAGGAGTAAGTAAAATAAAAAAAAATGTAAAAAAAAAGTGGCTCATAAAATTGAATAGTTTGCTGTGAGGAAAAAGGAAGACATCTGTTTATGCCTGCATACAACATAATTTTATATTCTTGTTTTGTGTGTGTTTTGGGGTTTATTTAATTTAAAAGCATCTCTGTTAAACAAGACTCATTTCCAACAAGGAGCCACTGCCTTCATGATAGTTCTGCATTGTGTTCATGCCTGTGACTCCTGTCATCAAAATGCAATGGAATTGAAAAGAACCTGCTAGCAACACATATGAAACTGTTGAGAATATTAAAAAGTACATATTTTTCTTCCTTTGATACTATTGCAGCCTCAAGTTTTTAAGCAATTGCTTCCTCTCTTTTGAAAATTTTAAATCTGTAATATAATTTGATGCTATTAGAAAATGCTGACATCTGATTACCTCAACAGAAACTGCAAAACGTGCTTCTAGAGGTTGCCCTTGTATGCAGCACTCTCCCTTACTCATGGGAAATATGGTAATGCTGGAGCAAAGGAAAAGTGGAATATCTCAGTCATCTTTATACATAAACAGCTACAGAAATAAAGGACTGAGTGTCATAATACAAGGGTTTTTTCTTCCCTCTCCATGTTTTGGCCCTTCATCCCACTTCCCACTCTCCATGTTTCTAAGCATTCAATTTATTAATTTATTTACATTATAGATTGTTCATTAAGGAAGGCCATTTGCATTTTTAAATTAAGAAAGCAGTTCTCATTCAGGCACTTTTTTTTTTTATTTCGTGCCTGTTCCATAACTCAGCCTTCTCTTGAGTATAGTTGTGTGCTAGGGGCTAAACTGTCACTAAACAAATGCAAAAGCCCTGAATGTCTGCCCTGATCCCATCATTCCAAACTTTTACACCCTCCTGCTAGGAATTAAGCAGCATGCTTTCCTGCTGATAAGTATGTATTTTCCTATTTAACATTTTGTGAAAAATGTTAAAAAAAACCTAAAAGCAAACCCAAAGAAACTCGTGTGTTTGAATAAAGTGGCTGCAAGGCTTATCATCATCTTAGTTCCACAACGGCATTAGAACACTCTGGCTGCCATGATCCAGCACTGCAATAATACACATCTACAGCAAAAAAGGTTCTCATTACTGCATACAGATTTTTCTCCTACTATGCAAGGAATAAGCCGGCAGGTCTTGTAAAATCTCTGCAAATGAGAAGCTCTCTCTTTCTTCAACAGTCTTTCCTCTGCTTTGACAATACCACAGTGATGTGGCCTGTGTTTTAATGGCGGATAGGTTTTTAATCTTAAAAGCTGTCAGCAGGAAAACACAGACAACAGTTTCAGCTCACAATGCAGAGTGGATATTCAGCAGCCCAGGTTTGTACTCTTTGGCAAGTTCATAATTTTACTGAAAACAATTCAGAGCAGGACAGCAATACCTGGGGTTCTGTGCAGCTTTCCTTATAAATAAGGGTTGGCCTTTTTCTTCCTTTTTTTTAGCCAGTAACAAACCCAGGAAACTGAGATGACAACTAACTTCTAAGACCTCATAATACTCAAAAAAAGATCTGAAAAACCGTGGAGTGGCTCAGCCCATCTCCACTCTATGACTTCTCCAAATCACAGAAAAAACAAACTCCACAGTCTATTAACTATAGAACTTCTTTTATAGTTTATGTAGGGAGTTACTTCACCTGTGGCCACAATTAAACTACTGCCTTTGAATGGAACAGGCTTTAAATGAGGGCTCTCCCCTCCAAGAATTTTCTGCTACACTTCTCAATTTGCTACTTTCCTGATCAACTTCCTACACATACTCTTTACAGGATGTGGCACAAACCAAAAATTTAATAGGTTGAGGGTTTTTTCGTGGTTTGCCATCTTTTTTTTTTTCTTTTTAAACCTCAAAACAAGCTGCTGATAATTAAATATACCTTTGGTGTCACTTTCATAAACCCAAATTCTGCTGAACCAGATGCACTAGTCTAAGCTCTAAAACTCACATTTCTAATTGCAATTACTGTTGCATACAATACATACAATGTTATTAAGGCTTCTATGAGTGCAGTGGAAGCCGGGTCATAATAGCTTTACAGGTTACAAACACCAAAGCATGAGCTCATAATCGAGTCAATTTGCCCTGAGAAGGGGTGAATGTAAGTCTTGCACAAAGAGCTTTCAACTCTAAGAAATTCTTTAATCCTCTTGATTTACGAGGATTATGACATGGATCAATTGTAAATAAATGGCATGCTGGTGAAATTCTCAGTATATAAAGAAAATAAATTCAAAGTAAATATACAGCTATCCCAACTAAACTCAGTTGGAAGATTAGGTTAAGACTTAAATACACTGTGTGCATAATTCTTCAGAAGAAAAATTAAGACGCAGGAAACAATCACTTTCAAACAGTCTAGCACTCGAGAGAAGAATCCATGCAGGATTGGATCCTTGGCAGGGGAAAGGACAGCAAAGAATACCAGATACATTTGCTACTATGAACATTTTCTCTTTATCTACTTCCATACACTCCAAAATATGCATGTGTAAACTCACTGTGCAGTTTATTGGTTTCAGATTAAAATTAATTAATCACTTATCAGTGACAGCCAAATGCAGCCAGCTAAAATGCCAAAAGTCTTTTTCACTGTCCATCAGGAAAAAATAAAATCATAATAAAAATTAAATAAAATCCCAAGATAGTAACAAATGCTTTCCTTACTCAATCCAAACCCTTTGAGTTTGAAGGACTGTTTTGGAATAAAACTGCAAAGACAATTTAGGAACTGCAATAAGCTTTCAGAGTAGACAGTAGAGCTGAACTGATCAAAGCAGTACTTGGGAGTCACCATTATCACTGTGTTCCTGGAGCTGGTTTCTAGTTCTCCATAAAGAGAAAATCTCCATTTCAGAACAAGACTCCTCACTCTAAAATGAACCTGAAAATGTCATCATTCAAGACAGCAAGGCAGCAATTGCATACCTACTTCATATATCCAAGACTTCATCACCCGGTCTAAACTAGATTTCTAATTTCACTGTCAGCTGAGAGAACAAACCAATCTGATTATGAGCTTTTAAGGTATTTTCATCAGCAGCCCCACTAGTCACACAGCCACTGTGGGGATCTGTCTCACCCTGAGACAAGGTGACAAACCAGGACAGAGCAAGAAAGATTCTCTGCTGATAGGGAAACTTTCAGAGCACTAAAAGCACACACTTTAGGAGGAGCTTGAACAGCCTGTATTCTGCCCTTTCAAGCTGCATTGGATGTTAATGCAGCTCTCCAGTGTATGCAGAGGTACTGAAAACAACAGGTGAAGCAGTGCTCCCAGAAAAGGGAATGTACCCTTTGCCTGTCCTTTGGATCCCAACACACTGTCCCAGCAGTAAAGGTCCTTCCAATCCCAAAGGGAAGTAGGACAGGTCCTCAGCAGACATGCAGACAAAGCATACAGGCACAGGGTAAGTACAAGTAGGCACACAGAATGTCTCGCTGCCAGAGGAAGCCATGCCCACTTATTTGTATTCTGAAACCCAGAGGCCCAGTATCTTTAAACATTAACTTCAATGGAGGGTTGCTTTTTTTTTTTGTTAAAAATGAAACAGCTCTTTGTTTTTTAACTAGATTTGTCCAGTTTGCCTGTTGGCTTTCTTTCCTATTGGCTTTCTTTCCTTTTAACTAAATTAAAGATTCTTGTTCCACAGCTGTAGCACAGCATTCACATAAACTTGTAATGAATGCTTAAAATGAAAAAAAAAAACAACCAAACAATACAATATTCTTTGTTCTGCTGAGTTCTCAACACACTTCCATAATTTTAATACTAAGCACACTACAGTTGTGCAGGCTATTCTTAAAGGCTGCATGGCAATAAAGTGAACAAATTATGAAATTAACTAAGCATCTGAGATAGTAAATAAAAGAAAAGAAATTGTCTTTATGATATCAAAATGACAAGGTAAAACAACAGTTAAAGGAGCCAAAGGAAAGCAAAAAACCTTGGGGAAAAAATAATTAGAGCTGACATTAAAACTCACCAATACCCCCAGCTGTTAGAAAAATCCAAAAATTAATAGTATCACCTGAGGATTGAAATGGTGGTATTTGGGAAAACCCTGATGAAAATGCTCATGAGGGAGAATAAGCCTCCAATTAAATGACTGAACCTCTAGGTCCTCATCTAAAAAGGAAGCGGTTCTAGAATTAAAAATGATACCCATAATTAAGACTGAAGTGTTCAAAGGACCTCAAGGAGGTCCAAAAAAAACATGGTCAGAACTACTCCCTGGGATGCCTTGCAAGTGGCAAACACACAGGAAAATTGTGGATGAAAACCAGGGGAGTCAGAACAGAGCATTTGTTGAGAGTAAGTCTCTCAGGAGCAAGTAGAATATTGCTGGATGGAAGTGAAGATATGGATCAGTGAAAAATGGACTGTCTGTCCATTTTCGTCAACTAGAAGAGAAGAGGGAGACTCCTTTTCCCTGTGATGTTACTGGGTGATCTAGAAAAATCCTCCTGGGGAAAAAATTAATCATAAGAGATATTTTACTGCAAAAATTCTCAAATTTCATGGGCTGTCCTTTCCTGATGAAAATCACTTTGCCAGATAATTCAGGGCTGAAAATGAGAAGGAGTAAGAGAAGATAGACTACTAAGAAATTCTGCAAAGAAAGGAGGTCATACGGTAAAATATTGAGTCCATGACATCATTTTCATTGATACTGCAATATAAATTGATATAATTCAACTTGATAAAACAGATATTACATACAGAGGCATAAACATTCAAGTAGAGAAAGCCACAAGTATAACTATTTCATTGATTTTATTAAATTTTCCTGAATATTGCAAGGTTGGCACATTTTAAATTTTATTTCCATTCAAAAGCGTGCTTGGTCTCTCAGAGCCTTAATAAAATCTTCTTTCAACCTCTCTCCTTTCTCTGCTACAACCTAAATTTCTACATGAGAAAAGGACCTAAATATGTAATTTACTACTTCCATATGCTGAAATTTGCACACACTTTCCCCTTAATTTAGACCACTATTCACTGTATCATAAGGAACATTCTGTTAAAATATGTCCACCTAGAGCACAGTAGTCTTTGAATGCTAGATAAAATCATTCTATAAGGCTAGATACTGGGAGCCAGGAGTCTTATTAAACCTAGGATCTGAGCCTATCAATCAACCCATTCAATAATCAGCAGGGCTGCATATCAGGCAGGAGGAACAGAGGTGGTGGAAAGAGCAGGACCAGCTTCCATATCCATGTGGTCATCTCATGAAATATTCACCACTATTACAAGGAAATGTATGGCCACCTAAACAGATACATCCCAATCTCCGCAGAAGTCAATCCTAGTACGTTAAGACCTCTATTGAAAGAAGCCCTAATAAAATTAAAAATGTTTTCAGTAGGGTGACAAGACAAAATAGAGAAGGCAAAGACAAGACAAAGAGGAGATGTAATGCATAGTGAAGTGTTACAAGATCCCCAAGATGACCCCTCCTCTTGGGCAAGACTCTTTCATGACAGAGTAAACCACACTAGGGAAATGGGCTGGGAAACTCCATCCTGGAGAACAAACTTGGGCCTTTGAGAGGGGCTCAAATACTGAAGTGCAGAGACTTCCTGTGTGCCAGGTGAGGACTTTTAAACATCCCTGAAGCAAAATGAGCTGTGGAGGACGGTGGTAGCTTTAGGTACTACCCATGGAGCTCTCAGGCAACACCCAGATAACACTTAGTGAAAAGAGTGCAAGAGGGACACATGAAAAAAAGAAAAGCTTTCACAGAAAAAAACATACCTGCAACCATTTGAGGAGAGGAGAAGAGACGAAAGAAAAAACCTTACTAAGTGCTGGGAGAACTTTAGGTTTTATCACCTGGTGCATTATGGCCTACCAATTTACTTAC
Source organism: Emberiza elegans (assembly GCA_024865655.1). NCBI lineage: Eukaryota > Metazoa > Chordata > Aves > Passeriformes > Fringillidae > Emberiza > Emberiza elegans. The sequence goes on from JALJVW010000206.1 coordinate 59,376,338, forward strand.
CAGTAGGCCTAGAAAACATCCTTTGAATATGTGAAATATGAGATTGATAGAGGATCTCAAATTTCACTAAACACCTCAATGGATGCTGAGAAATAAGACATAATTTTTAAAAGAAATAGGCCCCATGCACCAGAATTAAATGAACAAAGTAATTTATGTTATACTGCCAAAGTCTGTTTACGTATACCTGGGGAAAGACAATGGACCTCACACACTCTTGCAGTCACAGAACATGAAGAAAATGCTTTAGGATAAAATATCTTTAAAGGAGAAGTTTGGCAACTGCCTGATGGGGGTATTTGATCATTCAGGTCCACAAAAAGTGGCCTGAAAAGAATGAGAAAATTTATTCAACATCAAATGGTTTTAAGCATGGACTGACAGGAAGGAAATTGGTATCTGGACTGTTAACTGTCACTAAAAGCAGGTATGCTAATGCCAAAGCTACTATTTCAGGGCTCTAGAACTGCTTTTCCAATCTTCCTGTTCCAGACTACACACAAAGGGACAATGGATTACTCCTGACCAGCATGATGGTACAGCAGTGGGACAGAAAAGAGGGTGTATCAAAGAAATTTTTCATATTATTATGAAATCATTAATCTTATTATCCCCAAGCAAACAGGATGGTGGAACGTGCTGATGGTTTGTTGAAAAGTTACATTACACTTCACACATCTGGATGGGATAAAAGGTTTCCCTCTGTATTATATGAGATAGATAAATGACAAGGACCATGGAATAATGTGGACTTCTGCAATTCTGGCTTTCTCTCAAGGGCAGTCTTTGACAATGAGTGTTGGCTGGGCAAGGGATACTCCCACAGCAGCACAGCTCACAGCTCCGACAGCCTCCCTGGCCTGTGCTTCAGGTCACTCCTTCTTGAGGTGTGACCGGAACAGAATGCACAAAAGACAACAGCTTTGCAGGAAGTGACATTCGGAGTCATTGTAGTACCTTTTCTTTTAACCACTTCACTACAAGCTACAAAAGCTCTATTACTCCTGCACTCCACTGAGTGAGTGAGTCAGAGGTGAGTGAAAAGACTTTCTCAAGAGTTAGAATAATAGAATAATTAAGGTTGGAAAATACATTTAAGATCATCAAGTATAACTGTCAACCCAGTACCACCACCATGTTCACCATTAAACCTTGTTCTCAAGAACCATATCCTTACTTTTTTTTAATATTTCCAGGATGGTGACTCCACCACTTCCCTGGACAGCAGGTTCAATGTTTTACAATCCTTTCTGTGAAGAACTTTTTCCTAATATACCATCTGTGCCTCCCCTGGTGCAACTTGAGGCCATTTCCTTTAGTCCTGTTACTTACCTCAGAGAAGAGATGAAACTACTCCTGTCTACAACTGCCCATTCCCACTTTTACTTACAGGTCTTTATATATAGAGGTAAAATAGAGGATCACAAACCTTCTCCAAAAATACACTTGAGCTCAAACTGACAACCTGCTGCCTTGAACAGCTTCTCCTAGTTACACAAGACTCACAAAGCATAAAAAAGCTGAAGTGAGAAGCAGTCACTTCAATAAACTTAGAGGTTTTCCAACCAATTCTGTCAGCAGGTGGAGCAGCAACAGCATTACATGCAGAGACATAAATATTTCCCTATATATGTTCTATCTATCAAATATGGCTGTACATACATACATATATGTATATATATGTATGTGTGTATATATATATATATATTCTAGCTCTTTAAAGAAATGGGGGAAAGGGAATATCATACTATAAGATAAGAATAACAGTTTCTCAAAGAGGATGTTTTTGCCTACATTTGCAAACTGTTCCCCCTGCTGTTACAGCACAGAGAAGGGCAAATTCTGAAAGGGCCTCTAGCAGCTCTGCTGCAGGATTAGTTAGCTACCAGCTATCTGGAGCTTCTGTCTGTCTTTCTCCCCCAGCCTCTAGTTGTTTTGTTACTCAGAGTCAGACAGGTAATCAGGGATTTTCAGGGACAGTGAGGGTCCTTTGAGAACACCAGCTCTTTTTTTTCACCTTATTGCAGGGCAGAACAGTGGGAAAATGGTGAAAAAAATTTTTATTTTCCTTTACCAAAAGCATAATGATAGAATCATATGATCTTAACTTCCAAGGTATACTAAAAATCATACACTGCCTCTTGAGCTCTGTAAATGCAGCCAGGAATGTAGTGGCAATGCACAGGTGTGTCTCCTAAGCAGAAAGAACTTTGGCAATTCCAGTTTCCCAGAGTAAATGGACAAGTCAATAACTATTCGAGCATGTTATTCTACTATTTCACTGGTTTAACTGAAGACCAAAAGCCACTAATGCTATAACAGTGTTTATCTTAGTACTGACCATTATCCTGAAGGACTCCTGTGGAAGCTTTTACTGTCTGTTTTACTTTTGTAGAGTGGTTGGAAAGGTGACGTCTGGACACAGAATTCTCTGGATTCAGGCTTTTTTTTTCTTTCTTTTTGGGAAACTGAGGTGAGGAACTGTTTTCTCCTTGGTCACCAGATCCAATTGTAGACTTAGACTGCCCATCATTTCCCTAAAAAGAAGAGGACATAATTATCAGTGGTGTAAATTAAAAAGCTTATTTTTTTAAATTTCATTAAGGACTGGTATCAGATGTTAAAGAACTGTAATAATTTACAATTAGTACATTTAAGTGATACCTTAAATTATCCAGAGAAGTAAAACTATCTTATAAACTTACTGTATGATCTCACCAATTAAATTTTCAACAGCTTCCAGGAGAAAAATCATATATTTATTAAAGGAAAATAATGTTTCATTTAATGAAAAGAATGGCTAGATGAATCTATGCATGCATGCATATTATATGCAGCTATCTGTCATCCATATGTGTGGACAGCCACAAGATATAACACGTTAATATGACTTGTTAATAAACCACTGTCTGTGTAAATGAGACCTGGCCATTATCCTGTGAGAGAAGCTGGAGGAGAATGATGGCCTTCACAGGCAGTAACATATTCAGTGGAATGTGAACAGAAACTTGTATGTTTTATTGCTTACTTCTTTTTAGTGGCTCTAGAGACTTGTTTTGTTTTGTTTTTTAAAGAGTGAATGGACATGATCAACTACCACAATTATAATGACAGGCTGTGAGTCTGATTCCCTGCTGTCTTGTACAGCAAACTGCACTTGTGGAGAACTGGTGAAAACAGATACTTATATTCTGTTTTGGCTTTAAAATTAAATCCCCAGAGGACTCTTCTTGTAGCAATGTGGAGTTAGGCTCTTCTCCCAGTCAACAAGCAACAGGACAAGAAGAAAGGGCCTCAAGTTATGCCAGGGTGATTCAGGTTGGACATAAGGAAGAATTCCTTCACTGAAACAGCGATTAAGCATTGGAACAGGCTGCCCAGAGAAGTGGTGGAGTCGCAATTCCTGAAAGGGTTTAGGAAACAACTGGATGTGGCACTTGTTGCTATGGTGTTATTTCACATGGTGGTGATAGGTCAGAGATTGAACTCGATGACCTTGAGGATCTTTTCCAACCTTAATGGTTCCCTGACTCATTTTGTACACATATAAATAGCTAAACAGGATAAAAAGCAATGAAGGATCAAGCTCTGGATGTAGTGGTTACTAGAACAAAACATAACAAATTGCAAACTGCTCTAGGACCAGACTCGGTGTTCAGAAATGCTGTTTTCTGCAAAATGTTTTGTGAAAGGTTCTGTGTTTTTCCTTTAGGCATATAATTTGAATAAATAAATAAATACACAAATGATCAGGTTTATAGGAAAGACCTCAACCCAGCAGCTGATCTTTGCTATGGAAGCTTTTATCAAAAACAAAGCAGCCCCTATCACAACAATATTTTTTCAGATTTCTTCTGTCTAATTGACACTGCAAATAGCTACAGATTCATCAGGCTGTAATAAGCATGCCACCACGTGGCTGTGAATTTTTTCTCTTTAGATTTAATTAAAACCCAAAGGACAGGGACTTTCCATCTGCCAGAATTTAGCTGAATTAGAAATTTGATACTTACGCTGCCTTTAGACTTTCGAGATCCCACAATTGGAGGTAGTACAGAGGTTTTGGAACTGCAGGAATAAGCCATATATTAGAATTGTGTACCCTATCACTGGCACAGACACTATGTATCTATAATCAAGGCAGATAACACCAAGATGGCTATGGCAACAGAGGTAATTGTTTTTTTCACTGTGTTTTCACTAAGCATCACTTGTTCTGTTTACTAGACTATGCTTAAATGCATAATCATTAATTATTCAACAAGTGCATTACCCCACAATGCATACTTTATATTCCAAAACATTGCAGAGTAGTATCCAGCAAATTATTATGTGAATTCTCCTTACAATATCCATTTCTTTCCTTTTATTTCAATGAAATGGTTCCAAATTCTCATGTTTTCCAAAGAGTCAACAAGCAACAGGACAAGAAGAAAGGGCCTCAAGTTATGCCAGGGTGATTCAGGTTGGACATAAGGAAGAATTCCTTCACTGAAACAGCGATTAAGCATTGGAACAGGCTGCCCAGAGAAGTGGTGGAGTCGCAATTCCTGAAAGGGTTTAGGAAACAACTGGATGTGGCACTTGTTGCTATGGTGTTATTTCACATGGTGGTGATAGGTCAGAGATTGAACTCGATGACCTTGAGGATCTTTTCCAACCTTAATGGTTCCCTGACTCATTTTGTACACATATAAATAGCTAACAGGATAAAAAGCAATGAAGGATCAAGCTCTGGATGTAGTGGTTACTAGAACAAAACATAACAAATTGCAAACTGCTCTAGGACCAGACTCGGTGTTCAGAAATGCTGTTTTCTGCAAAATGTTTTGTGAAAGGTTCTGTGTTTTTCCTTTAGGCATATAATTTGAATAAATAAATAAATACACAAATGATCAGGTTTATAGGAAAGACCTCAACCCAGCAGCTGATCTTTGCTATGGAAGCTTTTATCAAAAACAAAGCAGCCCCTATCACAACAATATTTTTTCAGATTTCTTCTGTCTAATTGACACTGCAAATAGCTACAGATTCATCAGGCTGTAATAAGCATGCCACCACGTGGCTGTGAATTTTTTCTCTTTAGATTTAATTAAAACCCAAAGGACAGGGACTTTCCATCTGCCAGAATTTAGCTGAATTAGAAATTTGATACTTACGCTGCCTTTAGACTTTCGAGATCCCACAATTGGAGGTAGTACAGAGGTTTTGGAACTGCAGGAATAAGCCATATATTAGAATTGTGTACCCTATCACTGGCACAGACACTATGTATCTATAATCAAGGCAGATAACACCAAGATGGCTATGGCAACAGAGGTAATTGTTTTTTTCACTGTGTTTTCACTAAGCATCACTTGTTCTGTTTACTAGACTATGCTTAAATGCATAATCATTAATTATTCAACAAGTGCATTACCCCACAATGCATACTTTATATTCCAAAACATTGCAGAGTAGTATCCAGCAAATTATTATGTGAATTCTCCTTACAATATCCATTTCTTTCCTTTTATTTCAATGAAATGGTTCCAAATTCTCATGTTTTCCAAAGGTACAAAAAGCACAAGTTTCTCCTTACTGACACTCAGTTTAGGACTGTATTATGTGATTTTTCTAGCTTACAAAAAATAGATCCAAACATAAAACAATCTAAAGGGAGTATATATTTCACAAAACATTACCAACCAAGAGTAGACCTAAACTGCTGTAGCTGCACCTAATCTCATTCAGCTGTACACATTTGTATCCCAAGGAAAAAAAAATAGGATTACTTTGACTTGGATGAACTGGTCTCCTGAATTTTTTTATTTCTGCTTTTGTTTATTTTTATCTCAGCTTTCTCAGAAGCTGACAGTGAAGTTTTGACTCCATACTAACCCATGCATCATTCTTGGAATAATAGTTTTGAACTTTACTATTGACACACACAAACATACAGGAGTGCATCACACACCTTTAGAACTTACCCCTGTGGCCTTCTCATTGTAGATTTGGACAGCAGATCACCATATGGCAATTTCTTAAACTTTTCTCTGCCTACTGCAACATAAATTTGCCCATTCTCCAAGTCTGACCCATTCTGAACAAGTTTTCCATCTACAGTGTAGAGTCTGAAAAATATGAATATGCTTATTATAATAAACCTTAACATCCAGTTAGGTGCATTAAGAGCACTGAAAGCTATGCTAATCTAAACTCACTAAATATATGTTGAATTTCCAGATATGAAACCCAATAAAGTAAAGTGGACACCATACAATGATCAGCAACTGCATTTAAAAAAAAAACCCCAACCAAGCAAAAAAACCAAAACCAATAAAACAAAAAAACAAACAAACAAAAACCCTAGAAAATAACAAACCACCAAGGAAGAAAGCAAAATAACTACTTAAATCACAGCTTCTATAAAATTAATAAAGTATGAACTGCTATAATACTTAAAATATATATATATTTATATTTTTATAATTTCTAGAAAGAAGTACATTTCTTTATATTTCTAAGGTCTTCAATACCTTTTCCCTGTTACTTTGGAAGGAATCTATTCTATGAGTTCCTGACCCCCTCTCCTACCAAGTTCCACCACAGATTTCTATCTGTGCCCAGGGAACTATGCAGTAACCTGGGAAGAACAGGGCATTCATGACTGAAAGTCCTGTCCACCCAACACAGACCATGCCAATAACATTGCATTTACATTGTTACATTGTGTAGATCAGAAGGTTGGAACCTGATGGGAACAACGGAAATGCAGTATTACATTAAAACAAGAAGCCATGTATCTTGGGCACGTACCAATAATGACTATGTCTGTTACACCAGATGGATTTTTACCATGACTTCTTTTTGAGAAGAAAGAAATACATCAGGGACTGCTGGGGGAAATTTATTTCTTTGTCAAGTTTGTGATTTTATTCTAGCACGATCAAAACAGTGAGTAAGGAGGAACATTCAATAATAAATTACCTCTTTCCTACATAGCATGGTTCGAAACTCAACCATATTTATATTTAATTTAAAAATCAACAATAACAACTTTTATTAAGTCTTAAATGCAGGAATGTTGAATGGCTATCTTAACTGCCTTTCTAGAAGCCTTCTAACTATACTAGAGCCATACTATGTACTAATTTATAGTCATAAATTTCAACACAATGCAAGTAGATATAAAAATATATACACAACCATACTATGAACATTTGGGAAAGAATATAAGGAAGCTACCTTGAATACACCCTTGACTTATAATGTGCAAAAATCTTCAGTTTAATAGAGAAAGAGCCTTTAAAATTGATACATGTGGTGGCATAACCTTGAATAAACACAGAAGAAAATCATGCACTTTACTGAACCAGGAATCACAGAATATATGAGGTTGAACAAGATGTCTGCGGACCACCTAGTCCAATCATGCCTTGCAGAGCAAAAGCAACTAGAGTAGGTTGTTCAGGACTGTCTGTAGGTATGTTTTGAACACCTGCAAGGATGGAGACTTCAGTGCCTCTCTGGGCAACATGTTCCAATATATGGTGATCATTACTGTAAATTTCTTTTTCCTTCTGTTCAAGTGAAATTTCCTTCCTTCATCTCATGCCCATTGCCTCTTGTCCTATCACTGCGCATCACTGAGAAGAGCCTGGCTCTGTCTTCTTCACTCATTCCCACCAGGTATATACACACATTTAAAAGATCCCCCTGAGCCTTCTCTTCCTCAGGCTGCAGAGTCGCAGCTCTCCTCACACTACAAGTATCTTCAAGCCCTTCCTCTCCATGGCCCTTTGCTGCACTTGTTCCTGCACATCCATGTCTTTCTTGTATTACCCTCATAAAAGTACCCTAATTTTTTTGTGTGTCTCCTGTCACATGGGAACACATTTCTAAGTGCAAAGACTGAAACTTTTGAAAGGTGAAATTGCAGCTGTTTTAAATCTAGATGACATTGCTGCTTCCTTGAGAAGAGGTATGCTAACTCTGGAGCACCTCGTTTGTATTACTCATATTTATTTCATAGCACAAATGTTCTACAGGCATGCCAGCAATTCAAAGAGCAATTTATGTTTCACTACCACAGAGACAACATCAATTACACACAAACAATGAAAATAAAACAAGCTATCAGAAAATCAGCAGGAAGCCTATTTCTGAATTAATCTCGCTGTGTTCTGCTAGATTGCACTTCACTTTGGGAACTTGGGGAAAAAATCAGCAAATCAGTGTACCACAGCTTAAGAATTGTTTATATATTTGTATGGGGCTGCAGATAGAGAGGGGTACATACAAAATAATGGGGTTTTTTTGTTCCTGACCTTTCATTTTGCTTGTGCTTTAATGTTATATTTAAAGTACAGAAGTTGTTTGTTTGATATAACTCAAAAAATGTTACACATTATCTGGCAATCTTTAATTGCATTTCTCACCCTGAAAATTATTCACACAATAGCTAAACCAAACATAATCAGTCTCTGAAGATGAAAGTGAAATCAAAAATGTATTTTTAAAAAATGGATCTTCAAACAAATAACTAACTAAATGGACTTAACAAGCACACACAAGTTTTGTGATACAAATTTCTGAAGCTACTTTTTTACAATTTCGGAATTTTGAAGCCACAATTTTCACCCACCCACTTTGCCACAACCATTCACAGACCAGCTGGGCTCACTCTGGCTTGTATTATGTAACAAAAATGTCCTTGAGGTCACTTCTTCTGAGGATGACCTAAGTTTGCCTTGTGAGATGTCAGTGGACTTCCACTTTTCCCCCTGAATCCAAGCTAAAAAGTGACAGCCAAAACAAAGCAAGCATACAGGCTGAGAAAGGGAGACAGCAAAGACACCATTTCTGGGACAATATCCCCAGATTCCCAGCTACTGATGCACATCAGGTTGCTGCACCCCATCCCATCAACAAGCTGGCAAGCAGAAAAGCTGCTTTCCCATCATCTCCCCTCTCATATTTCATGCTTGCATCTCTATTCTGATCAGGTTGTTCAATAATTTCTTTTTTAAAAAGCCCCATGTGAAACTGTGAGACTTGGTAGCTTTTTAAGTCTTTTAATAACATGGAAAAGAAAAAAGCTGCCCTGTACATAATGCAGGTTCTTGTAAGTCCACTTATGCTTCTTTAATGAGAAATTGCATCTTCCCAGCGTCAGTGGTCTTACCAGATCTCCCCTAATGCTAACATAGTTTCAGTAAACCCCAGCAAGCAATGCGTAACTTACTAGAGAACTATCACTTTACTAATGGATTTAATAAGTATTTCTAATATTTTAAAGAAAAGAAAATGAAAACTGAGTTAATAGAAAACCAGCAAGGGGAAAACATGAAATAATTTAAAATGTTATGTACCTTATCTTATTTTTGAAGGACTAAAGATGAGCACTGAAGGGAACGTCTCAAAAGGAATCTTAGTTATATAATGAATGCTTTCATGTACAACATTCAGTTTCACAAGAATGACACCAAGTAATGAGAATAAAATGTGAAAGACTTTTAAATGGCTAAACAACCTCAGAGCAGAAAGAATTAGTACGTTGTAAATGTCTTCTCGCTTGTTCACTTCTAAATTACACTAGCGGAGAAACAGACCCAGAAAACTTCAACACATGCAGGTTTACTTTACTGCAAGTGAAAATCCTAAGCAGCCAGCTAATAGGAGCAAAGCTGTTCGGGGCTGAGAGAAAAAACTTCATGAGAGCTAATTTCAACAGCATTACCTTAACCTTCTCTCACCCTTATCAAATGGGAAAGCAAGCAGAAGAACTAAAATAAGAACTACCTTATCTGCACTGTTTTGAGAAAGCTTAGCATCAGACATCGCATAGGCTGTGAAGAATGATTTTCCAGAAAAAGTCCTTTCCCACCTGATGAAGAGATTTCTGTAATGTGCTCTGCATGGGGCCACACTGGAATGTCAGTAATTTGCTTGCACACCTTGAGAGCCTACTTAAATGGCAATGTTTCTCACAGACATCACATCTATCATTTTGCTCTAAAACTTATAAAAACTACCAAATGCCATTTTAGGAAACTTATTTTACATTGTAAAAGCCTTAAGGGACTGAAACCTACCTATCCAAGAGGTCACCTCCTATTCCTCGGATACCTCAACAACTCAGACCAGCTGAGATATTGGAACGGGCAAACCCCAACAACAACTTTGGCCTTGGTTTTTATTAAGAGGCTGAGGGCTGAATATGAAGCACATCCTAGTCTTGTCTCAGGTATGCAAACCCCACAGAATCTATAATATTCTCCTTGAAATTGTTTGCCCCAATCAAAATTAAAAAGTAACACACATCATGTACCTCACATTTCGAACTCTTCACCAACTTTACCATGCTCATGTATTTCATTATGACACATAACTTATTTATTAGTACTAAATGTCTTGCATTATTATTGTATTATTACAGGCCTGCTAATTAAATAAATTAATAAATATTAATTTTAAAATAACAGTTCAAGCAAATTGTGGTTATTCTTGTTTTAAATAGCAGTAGAAATGAAATGTGAAGGTTACTTAGAGTCAACGTATTTCCACTTAGTGGCCTTCTGATGTATTTTAATTTTCTTACAATGAAACTTCCCATAAAATGGGAATGACCCATTATATCTACCTATGGAGCTTTAGAAACATATCTAGGCATATAAAATGTATCTTGCAAATATTTGGCTTCCTTATACCTGTGAACAGCTCCACTTCTGAGGGTAACTTTTCCTGTCACCATTTCAAGAATATGGTCCCAGTGATTCAGTGTTTTCCTGGGAATGAGAAGGCGCACTGCAGGGCTAATAAGGTCTCCATTAGCAATCAGGCTGAAATAAAGCAAAGTAAAAGAACTCTGAAGAGCATTTTAAACAAAGCTTACCTGAAGTGAACACAGTACCACCACCACCCCCGAAATGGCAAACCACTAAGTGAAAATTCTGCTTACAAAATAGTGTAGGGCTCCTGGAGAGGCTTTCGAAACCGTGCTGACACAGTGATCCTACTGTGAGTAACTGGCTTGACCTGCAAGAACAAAAAAAGAATTGGAAGTTACATGGTCCTCACAGTCAGAAAAAGTTTACCCTGACCACCATTAGCAAGTGGGACAGCATGTCTTTAAAGAATGCATTTTATTCCATTCCAGCTTCACCTTCTACATAGCACACATAATTCCTGCTGCAGGTTTATGTGTGTGCTGAGTAACAGGCACAGCACAGCATACCACAGTGCACCATGGCACAACATATGGTTGGCACTGAGGAGACAGAATTGTATGGACATCTGTGGTTGGTCTACAGACCCAAAGAAATAGACACACAGACCCAAATGCTGTTCTTGCTGTCTTAGTCTTTATTGATTATAACCATGGTGCAGGCAATTTAACTATCTCCTCTTTTTAACAAAAATTACATTGCTAGATCCCTCTGCTATTATTAAAACTACCTTTAGCCTTGTACAGGCCTGTAATCCAAATACATCAGTAATTTATAAAGGGTCCTGAACAATTTGCTCACTTTACAGCAATGACTCAAAAGTGAGGTGAACTGCAGATTTTTAGCCTTTGGAATAATACATAGGCTACTTAATTCTGTTCCCTATACTCTTTTGAATGGACACTACATTGAGATCAACATTAATGTTGTTATTCTGAACAGAAAGTTAAAAAAAAGGATAAACCCAAACTCCAAAATCATTAGGAAGATTTCTTTTTAATTCTTCATCATTAGCAAATCAAAATAAGGTGTTAAATCCAAACAAAAATTCAAAAGTTATAGTACATGCATTTACAAGTTCACTATATTTCTGAAAAAAATACCATGGAAGCTTAAAGGATTAAATAGCTGGTGTGCAGAGAGACATGCTTTCAAACAGATGTACAAAGTTTATTTAAACTGGCAATTTTCCAGTCACCATGTAAAGCAGTCTAATGACACAGTATGTTGCAGTTTTATCACACTCTGAGCTAACTTAACCAGTACTTCTCATTTAATTTGTGGGAAATGATCCAAACTCCATGGCTTTTAGGCTTTGCTTTGATTTTTACACAAACACAAAGTCATGATTAGAATGCCTTCTAGTTGTTTCTCGGGCATGCACTGAAAAGAAAGGTAGTAGATACCTAGTAAAAACCTAGTAGACATTCCCAATGGGCTAAAAATTATTATTAAATTATTAAATTATTAAATTATTAAATTATTAAATTATTAAATTATTAAATTATTTTAGCCCAATGGGCTAAAATTTATTATTAAAATAATGAAATCTAATTTCCTACATGGGTCAAAGAATGTCACACAGCAAATTCTGCACCAAGCATATAAATTCTGGAGGTGAGATAGCAAACTTAGGAGAAAAGGAACCAACAAAACAAAAACAATAATGGCACTCCTTAATGTACAATCATTTCAAGTAAAATACAGCAACAGGTAAATCTGTTGAACAAAATCTGTTTTCAATGTCTGCTGGAAAAGAAGCATATTTATTCTGAAGTCAACTCGCTTCAACTTTTTGTGTTTTTCAAAGGCCCTTGTGGGCTGTGTAGCCCTCTCAAACATTTGTGTTTTGAGAGACTCAAAGGACATAAAAGCCCACAGTGGTTATGGATGGAGAAAGGCAGAATCAACCTTTGCACAGCTCCATAGACTAAAAAGACTAAACAGGAGCAACCAGCCCCAGAAGGGCATGGTGATTTGAAAGTCAGTGCAAAGGGATATTTTGGCCAGAGACATCTACAAGAGGAGAGACAGCAAGGAAGATAAGCAGACTCCTGGCATGGCTGGGGACCTTCCCTTTAAGCAAGCAATTCACAAGCCATTTGCATGTGCTCAGACCTATTTTGTTTTGCATGTTTGTTTTGGCCTCATACAAAGAAATTTTGTACTAGACTGTACATGCACTAATGCCTAAGGTAATTGCAGTTCACAGTCTGGCTGTCAATTCCAGTGTGATCTGAATCAGGTGAAAGATTCACACCTACTACTACAGGCTTGGAAAGAGAGTAAGAGGTTGCTATCATATACCTCATTGGGGGAGGCAGAGACATTTCTTGAGAACTGCAAAGTAACTTAGGAGCTCAGCCATGCTTGCAGAAACATTAGAAGTATATTCTTTAGAGCATAACTGGTCATTTATGTCACCAAAATTTGAAATTAATATTTACTGGAAAAAACCAAAAATAAACCTTAAACTGCAACATCCGAAAACATTTCTATTGTTGCTGTCAGCCATTAAAGGGTTATTTTCTCAGTGTAAGCAATCTAATAAAGAGCTTCAGAATACAGGGGGAAAAAAGTAACTTTTTAAAGGTTATGCTACTGGAGGCTAAGACAATATTGATTTACTTCCATATTATCAGGTCCTAATGTTTAGACTCCAAACACAAAATGGGAGTTACTGAACCTTGGATGCCCTTACACCTTCTTTGTGGCTGGTAGGTTGTCAGGATAATCCCCTATAAATATCCAATACATAAATAGTAAAATTATTATCACTTTTTCTAAAAGTTGATTCCACATCCATTCCTGATGCTCACTTATGCTGCTCAAGCTCTCCCACAGTCTCTCCAGTCCATCAGATTAAGTTCTCTGATGAAGTCTGCAACACTCAGGTTCCAATGCTCCACACTTCACTGGAACAGGTGGAAAGCATTCACTAAGAATAAAGAAGCCCTTTAGGATAGCCCTAGGTGTGTCCCATTACTTGGTTGCTCCTGCAGGCTGATGAAACCATTAATTTTGGTGTAGACTCCTCAGAAGGCATCAAGTGATTGCACAGAGCCTAGTCACCAGACCCTGGAGAAAACAATAACCTGGCAGATGTTATGAGCCCATTTATTATTTGAAGGATTGCATTTCTGCCCCTAGTAGATACTGAAGCATCAACTTCGAAGTTTGTCTTTTGAGTTGCTCTCTGAAGATCATTAGTATTTCTGGCAGCCTTCTGCCCCTTACAAGTTTAGGCTTGTTATTAAACAAACAAACTGCAGGGGATTATAACATGGGACCAGCTTGGGCCAAGACTAAATATTTGTCTGTTCTACATAAGCATTGCCTAAACTGGAACAATATATAAATCTGCATTGTTTATCTAGGCCTGTTTAGATCAATGTATCTTCTGTATTAAAAAAAATGAAGACAATATGTTAGTGCAATAATACATGTGATAAAGTGAAACTACAAAAATCAGTGCAAGGAAGCATGCTTTGAAGTCATATTTTATAAAGATAACACTACACTGTGATTAAAAAAGAAAAAAAAGGTAAGAAAAACCTACTAGTTCCTATAATATACATGTTTCTTTTCATTAATCTGACTGTTCTGTTTGTAGAGTTTAAGATAACTTCTATCTGATCAATATTAAACTATTTATGGTCATGAAAAGCAAGACATTTAACTTCAAAATACAGAAGTATATATTAATAAAAGACCAAGTGCTCAGCCACAGTAAATCAATTTATTTCCTTTGAGGTATGTGGAGTTCCACAAAACCATGCCAGTGGAAGACCTGGTCCAGGAGTTAATTAAAGAATACATAGTTCTGCTCCTATTATGTTTGTAGGAGCCACCACATTGTTGCAGTGTCTGGAATATCCTGACCCCTCTGGCACTGCAGAGTTACATATTAACAACAAAGTGGTCTTGGGTGAAAGTTTGTGCTTACATTAAGAGACCAGCATCACTAGCCCCCTAACCAATTTATTTTCTTTTCATTTCACCAGCCACATTCTTTGATGATGTACATCAGCACTTTCCCATTTACGTCAGCAGCTGCAAGCAGATTTACATTAATCAGTAGTCTGACCCCATTATGATTTTATCTTTAAATTTTGTACATTTTCAGTTTGTTTGAAAAGACTCATTTAAGGGCAGCTTCCATTTCCTACTGACAAACATTGCCAACAATTCATAATTTGTGATGAGATACTTATCTGAGCTATTACATGACAACACACAGCAGCACAAAGTGTCCAGGGGAGGAAGGAGGAACTCAGAAAACTTTATGTAACCTGGAAGCAATCAATCCAATGACAATTTGCAAGGCAACAAGAGTTACATTGTTGGAAATACACCATGGGATCACAGACACTCAAAACCACTATAATTTTTATTTTTCTATTCTTTAAATAAAACGTATTTCATACAGAGATTCTTACAGAATGGATTTTCCTTACTTAAGAGAGTAGTTACCATCTGTGAAATTACTTTGCAAAGCACCTTGCAAAGTCTGGGAAAAACAAAACAGCTAAACTCAGCACAGGTTAGGCTCTGGGAATGGGAATCACTTGGCAGTGTTTGAAAACTCTGTAAACACTTAAATCTCAGAATACTTTTTACAGAGTCTCTTGGGAGTGCAGCTTTCATCTTGGGTCATAACACCTTGGGGTTAAACTTGTGATTAGCTCTGTCTCCTAACAGCCTTTTGTAAATACAAACACACAGCATCAGCATCCAGCTGAAGCCAGGTAATAAAATCCATGCCCTCACAGCTCTTTGTTTTAAACAACATCCTATATATTTTTCACTCATATGCTAAACATAGCTATTTTCTAAATATTTACAAAATTTAACAAATACAAACACAACACTTAAGAAAAACACAACACATTGCTTGTAGGTGCATTGCATGTAGGTACTTACATCTTCCAGTGTTGACTGCTGGAAAAAAAAACCAAAAACAAAGCTAAATGATCAGCAGCCAAACCATTACCTCAGGCATACTGTCATATTTTTATAGGAAAACCATTTTGAATTATCCTGTGCATATCCACAAGTACAGTTGAATATAATATGCATGTATGCATAAATATATACACACTTTAATACAATTTTCATTTTAAAAATTCTTTTATGTTTATGTTCAGCTCACTACATGAAAACAAATTACAACAGTAAGCTTTCTAAAGCCATTACAGCACAGGAAAGATCTGTTTCATAGAAACATTACTTTTTTTTTAACAGGCGTTTTTATACACAATGATAAAAGATGCAGAGTCAAACCCATTAAATAATTAAAACTATGTCACTCCTTTTTAGAACACTATGAATAGGTTTGTTTATGCCATCTTTCTAACTCCAAGAAGTGTTACATTGGGAAAGAATGTCACACATATGGCATTAAATGGAAATCATCATTGAGAATGGCTATTCATGTAAGGCCTCTGAGCAAGGCACACATTGGTTTGAAGTATACAGATAAAAAATAATGGTTTTCCCTTCTTTCTTCAGACATATGCTAACCAGTAAAAGATAATAAACATTAATTTCTAACATGAAAATATATCAAAATTAAGTTTATTTCTTTTGGTTGGTTCCAACGTATTTGCTGACCCCCACGCGTGAAGTTTTTGCTTCTATGAATGCTGCACTATACCTCTCAACACTTATTATAAAAATATACACTGGAAAGTGGGACAGACTCTGAAAACTACCCAACCTTCTCTTGGCTACTTGGGATTTGCAAGAGGCACATGACACTTCACAGAGTCAACCCTTGTATATAAGAAAAGTATGCAATTAATGAATTATTATTTTAACTGGCCTCTGAACACACCAGTCTACAGATTCAGTTTCTAAAAAGGTGATTTTTATGCACTTGAGGATAGGTTAAAATAGAAATAGAAATTAAAATATAGAAATTTTCTGTTCTTATCTTTACTTTTCCTTTCAGTGGTCATTAAATAATTAGACATATGCTAAATACAGGCATCTGGCAGTACTTTCACAGTGCTGCCATGAATACATACACCAGTTACTCATAGCTAAGAAATGGTATCACTAACTGTTTCCTTTCCTTACCAGAAATGTCCACCCCATCAAAGGGGCCAATTAAACAGCTGCATAATTTGCAGGATAACATGTATTTACAAAGCCACACTGGACAGCAACAAAGCAAGAGTCAAAAAATGCAATGTGTCTGAACCAGATGCTCTGTGTTCCTCTGATTTGTGCAGGCTTAAAAGCTGGCCTTTCTTATTGCTACCAATGTAGTCCTCGGTGCTATGAACACCTCAGTCATTACTCACATCACTTTATAACTAACCTTTCAAAGCTTTAAATATTTCAACACAGTGTCACATTCCAAATTTATCAGCTCATGCAATGAGCCATGGCCTTGCCAGTTTGTTACAATGGCCTGTTTGTTAATCAATGCGCCCAGGAAAATTGAGAACAAATATTTACATCTCCCTGGGGTCAAAACAACCAAAACCCCACTGATATACACCATCACCACTCTGTGATGTAAAAGAAAGGAATGTTCAAGGTTCAGTGATCAAAACCAAGCTAGAACAATAAGTTTTCTAAAGCTATTACAGCACAGGAAATGTTATCTTTCTCATAGAAACATGACTTTTTTTAATGGACATTTTTTACACATTGACTCAAGTTTCAGAGTCAAACTCACTGAGGTGTTTAGCTAGTACAAAACCCTTTCAGTTATCCTATGCAGTAGCTAACCTGGATAATCCACAATTCCCTGGCTACTTTGCACTGCTAGATGGTGCTATGGATAGTACAAACCAGCCTTGAGCCAGAAACTACAAACCTTTCTACTGGTATGGATATAAAGCAACGCTCAAACTGCTATTAACTGAGCAATAGGCCACAAGACCACAGCTGCACACAAACTTCTCAGCACACATAAAACATGGATGAACTGGAAATGAGCTATTCCACAGCAGACAGTTGTGTAGTGACTAAGGGAGCCTTCTAGATTCTAGTAAAGCTCCTACAAAATTCCCAGAGTGTTTAAAGCCAATCCATTCACCTCCAAGGAAAATTGCCCACCTTTTCAGGCACAGTAAGTGAAATGGAGTTTATATTCTCTGTATATCTCACCTCAGCTATTTAAGCCCTGGGGAAAAAAAAAATCACTCTGGATCTGCCATGACTTTGGGACATTGGACCCAAAATATTTGCCAAATATTCACCTGGGATAAGTCAAACAATGGCATGGCCTTATCTGCCAGAACACAGCCTATGCAATGCTCCAAAATAGATCACATCTGCATTCCCTCTGGGTCCCAAGAATAGCTCCCATTTCTTCTCTGAGTTGCATGATGCTGTACTCACACTGCTTTCAACACACACAATGATGGCATCAATAACAGTTTATTCAAGCAAAATAGATCCTGATATTAATTTGTGACACTGACACGATAGTGATGATTCTGGCTGGTCTTGCCTCTCACATTTTGTGTCTTTTCCCCAAATTCCTTAGACTAATTAAATCAAAAGGAAGTCTCTGGCCTTTATGGCTCATCAGAAGGACCTGAAGCTAGGAACAGTCAAACAGCTGAAGAACAGAATAAAACCACCTAAAAATTTTTTGGTTTTTCTTCACCATTTTTAATCAAAGGTGAGAGCTGTTAATATTTCAAGTAAGTCAATTTAATATACAGCAACAAACTATTAATTAGACTAACACATGCCTCATTAAAAGCTTCAGTATTGGCACCTCTTCACTCGCTCCGGGCCTCCTTACAGGCCAGGAAGACTGGCTACTCAACTGAAAAAGGCAGGTCTTAATCAAGGAAGAGAATAACTTTCAAGTTTCAGATCGAACTCAATACAGACCACGGAGTTCTCCAGCAGCATGAACCAAAGTCTTTCTGTTACTCAAAAATTGAATAAATCCATTTGTAAGCAAGCTGCTAGTCAAAATACTTGAAACTGCACAGTTCAAGTAATACAGAAGTATATAAAGAGAAGTTTTATACATCGATAGTTCAAATAAGGAAAAAAAAGCACAGCTTATCTTCTAACTGGATGTCTGGGCAGTTCTTCTCTAATTCCTCCTGGTATTAGGCTGTGAACACTCAGGAAGGGTATTTGTTTTGTATGTCTTGTTGTGCTAATTATGTTACCAGGATACTAAATACCAAACAATGGCATATCACATTTAACTATTAAAGATGTTGCCCAGGAAATTAAAGATATATATCACATTTTTTTAAACTTTTTAAACATTTTAATAGTCTTACTCTTTAAAATACACTTACAGCAGAATTACTAATTAATTTAGCATGAGAAAAAAAAATCTTGCCCAGTCTGTGATGCCAGCAGTAGAAGAAAACAAATGGGTCAAATATGGAGTAGCAAGAGGGTTTACAGGATTCACAGGATCACTAGTTTGGAAGAGACGTTAGATATCATCAAGTCCAACACATTCCCCAATACCTCAACTAAACCATGGCACCGAGTGCCACATCCAGTCTTCTTTTAAACACATCCAGGGATGGTGACTCCACCACTTCCCTGGGCAGACCACTCCAGAACTTTATCACTCTTTCCACAAAAATCTTTTGTCTAATATCCAACCTATAACCTATAGTTTTGCATTCTGGCAAAGGAATATGAAGTGAACCTTTACACATGACTTGTTACCAGCCAAACAGTATTTTGTGTTTAGCAATTTTGGGTAGCACAAATAATGTTTGAGTTTTTTTAATCGTTAGGAAAGAATCTGGAAAGAATATCTTATGTAGTTACATTGTTTTGACATCAAAAAGCTGTAATTTGCACAGCCTGGGATAATTTCTAATATCTAGTTAATCCCTTTTACAAAACTATCTTTTGTACAGAGAAAATATCCATGAGCCATTTCTAACTGACAGTTAGATGTTAAAGTGAATCAAGAGCCCAATAATTGATAAATGACAAGATTTTCCTTATGATTAAACATGTATGTTGTCAAACACGATAAACAGTAGTTGTAAAATAAAAAATAATTATAACTACTGTAATTTTTCATGAGAAGGTACTTGAAAATGAATGACTCACATCAAGTTAGACACAAGGTATATCCAGCATGAATATACCAAAATAATTTGTGAAACCAAGACAACATCATAGACTTCCAAAATGTATTTTTTGCAGATAAGTGCAATCATACTACTGCTGAGAGACGAGTGGTGACTTTGTCAAGCAACAAAGGATGAGGAAAAACAATTTCCATAAATGATAGTAGAATAATTTAATTTTGAAACATGGAGGAACAGAGAGAAATGCAGGATTTGCAAGCCTTCAAAATAATTTTATAGCATCATCTTAAATGCTTTTGGGGAAAATTTTACTGCTAAGTTCATATCTACCAAGTCTCAACCATTGTATTTTCTACCTCACACTCCCCTGTCATGGTGCTTGTCTCTTCTGTCAGCACTGGACAGCAGGGACCAGGACCTGTCCCAGGACCTCACCAAGAACACAGTGGCCAACTGACCTACACTGAGATTTGCCAATCAGCTATGCCTGGTCCACAAGACCCCCCAGCAGCTGCTGAGTGATGGGCTGTACCTGGAGACCACTGGTAGAAGACATTCTGCCAGTCACATTTTCACTGTGCAGTCACACTTCATCACAGGCACAAACACATTCTGTGAAGCTCCCTAGAAAGCAAAAGCACTTTACTCCATGTCCTAGCCCATGTCTGTGTCTTCCAGAATGTGACCAATGTGAGAACTGATAGGCACTGGATCAGAAAAAGAAATTTAAAATTATAAAAATATTTAGACATTCACTCAAATCCTTGTGATTAGTGTTTTCACTGGGAGAGATGTTCTGGAGGTGTGTACAGATACAAATATGCAGGTCATACATGTAGGACAGCTTTGAGGAATCTTTACTAATCCTCTGAAGAATCATTCATAATAACATTGATTACTCCATTCAACAAATAATCCTACAAATGTGACCACACCTAAACCAAATGATAAATAAGAAGTTGCAATCAAAAAGGAGTTATAGAACAATAAAATAAGTTTAGGTAAAACAGTGAAAAAATGATTGGGAAAACTGAGAAAATGTGACATAGTTGTGTCAGAGCTGTCCACACAATCACCTTGCCCTAGAAGTCCAGGAGAAAAAGTGAATGCAGACAAAAAGTTTCAACATTCTTAGTAACTAAGATCAACCAAGGGCAAATGTGTCAACAGCAGAGTAGCTTACTGCAGGCCTACTATGGCCTTCTGATAACAGACGCTGCTTGATACAGACAGTATAACCTTCCTTTTTTCTCTCAGTTGCAAGAGACTGGTTCTTCAATATCAAAATACTTCTGCTTTTCTTGGGTACCTGTAATTCTTCGCTGTTACAGTATCACAGGGCAAAGTTCATTTACTACAGTGTGTTCAAAGAGTTGATCTTAAGAAGTCAAAGAAGAAAGGAGATTCCAGCTGAACATATTCTTATGAAGCAAAGAGGGTTTAAAATAAATAGCTGCCTACAAGATTTGCAAATACAAAAGCCCAGTTGATTCCTCTTCAGCTTGCCCAGCACCAATGGCAAGTAAAATTCATCTTTTTGAGTGCAGAGGGAAAGACCATTTAGATCAAACAGTGCCTAGAGAAATATAAATGTTCAGACTTTCCCCATTATAACTGGAAAATAACATTCAGTACCTTTTAAAAACAATTAAGCTTATAATAAACAACTGGTAACTCTGTTGGTCTGTATTTTCCCAAGAGATCAATTGTTAGATTCCTCAAGCACATCATTTAATGTGCATTTGGACTTGCACATCAGCTTTGGTACAAGAGGGATCTCTCTTGAAAAACAAGAAGCTCGGCTGCCAAAAGAAGTGATGGTTGGAAACACACCTGAGAAAGAGTTTGCAACAAAGCTTTAGCTTGAGTCAGGATGAAGTCTTTTTACTATTTTGCCTACCAGTAACACAACCATTAAAATTTTGAGATGTTTTATTACAGCATGATGGCTCTGCCAGAGGATTTGCACCATATCTTGAACACAATTTTTTTCTTGCTTAATTCTAGTTTGACACACATTTTCTAATTATTTGCAAATTTAAAGTAATGGAGATGTTGCCTTGCAAGAACAATATTAAAATGCTCCCAAAAACAGATGTCAAGCATTTGGCAGTTTAACTAACACAAAAGAAAACATGCAGCTGCATACAAATACACAGTGTACAGCTGCTGCATGAAGTTTTCTTCATTTTGACTTCCTGAACACTAACCAGAATCAGATATTTGTAATTGTTTTAGTGGAAAAAATGCCAAATTACATGTGCTTGATGCAATCAGATTTTATACCCTTGTTCTTATGATAGGAATAATGCTGCTTCTCTTGGTCCTACAACAAATCTAGGGTTTTGATTTCTAAGTGAACATCTAAAAAAAAAGTAACTTGGGACTTGCTGCCTCATATCATTTTAATATAAACTAATTTAGGCATTAAAACTTCTGGTACTAGTCCCCTGAAAGTTCACTCCCAAGATTAAATTATTAGGGCATAAAGACAACTGTGATATTCATAAGCCCAGATAAAAATCTGTAGACTACCAATATGTTTCATCTCATTTTTATGACTCCTCTCCCCAAATATATTAATCGTGTTTAAGTTAAATTCAGCACAGGGACTTAAACTCTCCACAGGGAGACAGTGGAGATTGCAAACATAAGTCAAATATGAAGAAGAAAGCTGAGATAATGGAGGGTTTATACTGGATTACTTCAAAGCCCCCAGACATGGCTGGAAGTGTCAACATAATATACAAGGAGCACTGATTCCAGACAAAATAATAAAACCCCCTTTTATCAAACATGCAACAGTAAGTAAAAAAAAAACCTCACAACTTCTACAACTACTTCTACAACTGCATAGACTTTCTGTTGTATCAAAAATCTTCTAAGGATTTGCAGCAAAATAATCAGCCTTAAAACTAGCCTTTAAAAAGCAAGGCTGTAGTTGTACTGATAACTATCCAACTAAGAATAAATTTACAGGGTAGCAGTAGCAGCAGCATATCAAATCTTCAACTTGAATTGGATCTTCCTGTTCAGTGAATCCATTAAAAAAATACAGGTGACAAGTTATGCTAAATTTAAAAAGTGTTTTATTATATAGCTGCTGAATAATAAGTATCTGAGTATCACACTAAAGGTCATTAGAGCAATTCTGAGGATCTTCTAGTGTCCTACTGTCTGAAGATAGCTACTATACCAACCATGAATTGCTGAAAATGTGGCCCAAGAGCACAAGGCAAAAGAATCTGACAAACAAGTGAGCTGATGCTTGTTGTGAGGCAGAAGCTATAACTCAAATGTTTGTTGGGAGTCACTGCTACCTCCATACACAATAAAACAGTAAAAATAATGCAGAGCCACGCATCTCACACAAATCCTCATGATGCTTTTTGAAGCTTGCAGTTATCTCCTCCAACTACAGCATAAGCACTGTTGAAGAGAAACAACTGGGCTTGGCAAATTATGGACTAGAACTAGTTAAAAGTTTACACTGGCATTTTTCAAACAAAAATGTCTATTCCTCAGAGGAAATATCAAGTTTTGAAGAAAATTTGCTGGTCCAAAACTAACAAAATTCTCATTCCTACTATTTTTTTCTACAAGTACAAATCTCCCTTAGGTTAATGACCAGATTAAAGGAAGACAATGGGAGATCTTTTTTCTTACTGAGTTCTTAACTGGATGTGGCTATTTAGAAAGCTGAACAAAAGACAGTCAATATATCATCAAAAATACATCAAAAAACTCACTACCTTATCAACCTAGGACACTTGCTCAGAGCAACCAGAATAAAAACCACTGAAGAAATATGTGCAGAATGGTACTGCACATACATAATAATGGTATTATTAATAATAACGGTATAATTAATATTAGTAATAATAACCATAATATTAGCATAATAACTGTATTATTATAAAATTAAATAAAATAAATGTCTGTTAAAAGATCAGGCTTAAATGCAGGCATGTCACTAACATATATTGCAGGTTTATTTCTTCAATCTTTCAGCCATCCTACCTCACTATTGACTTCAGCAGGTTTTTTCTTTGCTTCTCCTATGTCCAAATAGCTGTGGAAAGAAAACAGGTTTGATTACTTACAAGGTCATCTAACTTGCATAATACCAATATTCCACACTTTTTTTCACACATAAGTTTTAAAACTTGTTATGCTTCAAAATAACAGAAAAAGTAAGTAATAATTAACTAACACTTAATATAAATCATCAGGCTAGCCCCCTGGGCTAATATAAAAGACAGGGGAGAACCAGCCACCTACCTTCAAGTCACTGGTGATTAGAACAGATCATCAATAACCCCCTTGTCAGAAAGAAGCTCATATACAGCTGTGAGGTGGATCAATAATCCTCAGCACAGTATCACCTTACCAGAGTTTTCAAAGTCATCATCTTCCCTCTTAGTCTCGCACAGTGTCTCTGATAGATTGAAGGCTTGCCTGCACACCCAAGTTTAACTCAGGGCATCAGCTAAAGTTTAAAATGTGGACACATCTAAACACTCATTTCTCATGGCTGGATGAACCAATAATGGCTTCATAATTATTTTATGGATAAAATACATGCCTCAACTGGACAAGCAAAAAAAAAAAATCTATCTGGACAATATTATGTTCTCCTTGTGATGTTCCCTGATCTCACTTCCAGTGGGAAGGTGCTTTACCAGGAGTTTCAGACTAGAAGACCTTATTTGAGAAGTCAGGTATACCTAAAGCCAAGCACCAGTGCAAGCTCACCATAACACCTCAGATCTCACAACATCTGCAGCCCTTCAGTAATATCATGCTCTGTAGTTAATGATTGGGATTAGATTCATTTGCCAGAAGAAACTTTCCTACTTGGCCAAAGTTAAGAATTCATGGGAGTTGAATGAAGGTGCAAAAGCAGGGAAAAGGGGGAAAAAAAAGGAAAAAAACATCATCCTTTCTTTGAAGGAATAGCAATCATTTTTCAGGGTATACAGAATGGTCACAGGGATTTCAAGGCTTTCAAGGCTTCGTTGAGAGGGGACAGTAAGACGCAGCAAAGCTGCCCGGCCATGCTTGAAAGTGCACTCCAATGCTTTGAAAAAGGTAAGTGTAGCAATATAGGATAACATTTTTACAAGCCTCATGTTTAGAAACAAATGATAATACCAACTGTTCCAAGCTCTCGATACAAAAAGGAACGAGTTCTCTTTAGACCAAAACCAAGAGATCGTACAGCCTGCAAGACTGGAAAGAAATAAGTGCCTCAGGCAAATTGGTTCCAATATCTGCTGACTGTGATTCTTGTTTTCAAAGCACCTGTGAATTGCTTCACCAAAAACTAAGAAAAGTGACAAAGCAAAGCAAATACATAGTCAAAGAGTTAAATTCACTGTGCAGAAGTCTGGACATTCATTCATCAAATTTCAAGGGTCTGCAAATTTGAAAAGTTCTAAATAAGAGCAAAGGCTTTTTTTTTTTTTTTTTTTTTTTTTTGGATAATGACACTCAAAAAAAAAAAAAAAAACCAGACCAAAAATTTTACAAATTTATTCTCATTTACTAAGAAAGCAGAAATGCTCCCAACCCAGAGCTGAAACTACAGCACTGTTTAGAAAGACACAGCTGGAAAGAGGACAATCTACCACTGATGAACGAGCACAGATACAAGTACATGGGCAAAGGGGGAGGATGGAGGAGTAGCATGCTGAAAAAAAGCTAAAAATCGAAACCAGCTCTAGCATAGACAGTCTTCTTTCAGAGAGCTGAGAGCTGGGGAAGAACTCCACAGGGGCGCAGCCTATATGTGCATTCTCACTCACCACTGCAACAACTCCAATATACCAACAACACACCTTACCACATATACAAGAAAAATGGGTGTGTTAACTTAGAGCACCTCTAAATGGCAAAACAAGCTGGAAAACTTGTTATATGTTACAAAAATTACCAAGATTGACTAAAAATTCCTCCACTGAAGAAAATTCCTAGATTTTTTTTCTAAAATCGGAATTTCTAAATACTGGGTTTTTTTTTTTTTAATTTAAAAAAAATTATTCAGCAGTTTATCTAGAATCTATGCCCTCAGAACTATCAAGCTCAAAATGTTAAGAGTCAGGTTTGGCTCATGTGCTAAAGGTGAGAGCAGTTTAATCTTGAATTCAGTTTAATCTTGAACAGGAAAAAAAGGAATTCACTTCTCTGTGTAAGGCATCTGAGAAGAAACAAATGCACTGCTTGAAGCTGAACAATGATACTTTCAACTTCTGCTACTCCTTGGATACTTTCTCCATTACACTCCCACAGCTCCCACACATCAGTGCCACAAGCCTCCATTTCACAGTTCAGCCCTGCATAGTCTGTCACAGCAATTAATAGGTCCAATAAGAATCACTGGGGGAAAATAAAAATAAATTGATAATTTTAAAAAATCAAAGTTCTTGCTGCCATAAGACCAGATTCAGATCCCTTAAGGCAGATGCTTTGGTCTGTCACACTGTAGCTATTTACCTGTGACACATTACACAAACATAAACATTTTTCAAAATTCCTTCACTTCCTTCCAGAAAACTGTTCCTTCCAATTAACCCTTCCCCTCCTCTGACTTTTCTAAGATGTCTCCCTAATTACCAATCTGTCTACAACCCAATTAAGAACAACTTCAACATTAAGCCCTTCAGCTTCTTTTTAATGCTCATAAAAGCACTGCCAACATTTTCAGCACTATGTAAGCAAATACTAGTAAGTGAACAACTCTAATTCTGAATACAAAAATGGAAGGGATCTCAAGCCATCCCATTTATCCTCACTACAGCACAGAACTAGGATATATTATCAAGGGATATATAAAACAGCCTGGTTTTACCCAGTCTCTTAGGTAAGCTTTTCTTTCAGTATTACCTTTGTTGGCCTTAAATAACTAGGTACCTTGTTGCATGTTGCAACCATAAAAGTCTGAAAAAGTCTCACTATAAAACTCTGACCATATAGTGTTACCTGACCAAAAGAAATACTTTTTCCTACACAATATAAATCCAGAGTGCCCAATTCTCTAAAAAGTGTGTGCTAATGCAAACACTTACTTGTAGCCTATCAACACAAAACACATTTAGGGAGGTGTAACATGATGTGCTGATAACAATTTTAAGCCATCCACAGAATCACAGGATTTAATATGAAAAAGAAATGGTAGATCTCTCTTAGAGTTGAGCACTGCATTTGACACAGAAAAGAGTAAGTACTATTGGAAAAGGGCTTATATTTTGCCTGTCATACATCTTTCTCTCTGGCTTTCCTACTGAAGTGCAAGAAGCTTCAATAAATCTTTAGAAGCAGCTAGTGACAGAAATGGTAAGGGTGATGGTAGAGATCCTGTTTATTACCCAGAGAGTTTTGTCCTGAAACATAATGAGCCACTAATGAGCTCTCCAGAAAAATATGATGCCCTCAACTCTAAGGAACCAAGATGAGGAAGACATTGTAAAGGTGGTAGTTGATATAAATTCTCAAACATCTCTGGAAAGGGGATGTTAATTTTGAGATTAATTTCCATAAATTCATCTGTAGGAAAAATGCCCACAAAGACAAAGCAAAAAATAGCATGGTCAATTGAGACCATGACATTCACTGACAGAATTAAGAACAGTTACTGATTACATGCAGAGCCACTCTGGAAACATGCATAAAAGCCCAGACCTCCTTCACATTATTCTCCCAGCGACTCACCAGAAAACAGAAAAACTGGTAGCTTAATTCTTGGTGTCCGGGTAGGAAAAATAATGTAAATGGTCATCTTTAAAATAAGAAGAGAAACATTTAAAGGCTATATATGTATCCAAAATGAACAGAAGTGATGGAGACACAGATACCTGGGTAGAATACTTTAGAATTTTAAAAAATAAACAAGAAAGGAAGCATTGGGTATTGAATTCTCAAGCTCATCAACTTCGTGGCAGGACTGTCAACACACCACCTTTTACTGCTTTCACCATGTTACCCCTGAGCACAAATATGGATACTGGCTCTTCAGCTAAGCACAGACATCGCAACAACACACTTTTCTTGCATGTCCTTCGGGTTACGGGTCTGTTTCTCCTTTTCTACCCTCATGTTAAGGAGTTGTCGCTGTGTGACTCATGGTACGAATACCCTTTCTGGGGCTCACCTCTAAAGCTCTTTTCCCTTTGCCCTGGGTCACAGCTTCTAAGTTCTCTTTCCACAATGACTAACAAAAGGGACAGAATGAGGGGTCGTCTGAAGCACTGCCACCGTGCCAAACCCCAAATGCTGATACTCATATAAATCTTACATTTCAGCCACTCACTTGAGCTTCTTGAAGGCCTCCCTGCCACCAGCCACGTACTGCTCCCCGCTCTGGAGCTCCTCCAGCTGCCGGACACGATGCCCACCCCGGGGGGTATAGATGTTTCGCACCGCTCCAAAGGGCGCCTGCACTCCGCCCGTCACCTCTTTCAGGAACACATCAAAGTTGGACACTTTCTTCTCGTGGATGACAATGCGGCGCCCCGGGAAGAAAGGGTCCCCGTTGCGATACACCAGCACGCTCTTCACGCTCGGCTGCGAGAGCCACGACGCCTTCGTGCCAGGGCTGGCCATGCTGCTGGCTCCGTGCGTCCTGCGCCGCCCCAGCCGCCCGCACCTGTCTACTCGGGAGAGCTCCTGCTGGGCAACCCCTCTGGCCCTGACGCCGCCCACGCCGGGCACACGGGCACACCTCCCGGCGGCGATCGCGGCCCGCCGGGGCCTGGCACGGCCCTGCGCAGCCTGTACACAGCGGCTCCTCCCCGGCAACCAGCGCGGTGCTTCGGGCGCCGCAGGAGCTGGGTGTGGGAAACGCCAACCCAGGCGGAACACTCGGGCCGGCACAGCCGGGACGCGGACTGCCGGGGACCGCAGCCTCGGGGGCCTTCATCCTCCGGCTCTACCATTATTGGAAGCCCTGCTTTCCTCGGGAAACTTGACCCCGCGTGTGCTCGGCCTCCCCGCCGGGCTGCCAGGCGGGAGCCTCCCCGGCCCGGAGCCACCGCGGGAGGAGGGAGAGGGGCGCCATGCCTAGAAGAGGCAGAGGGGGCCGCGGGGGCAGAGGGAACGGGATCCGAACGAGGGAGACAGGGAAATCCCGCTCTGCCTCCTCCTGCCCGACCGCCGCCCGTTCCCACAAGGGCCGGGCCGGCGGCGGAGCTGCCCTGGCGGCGCAGCGCCCACACCGCGCTCTGGCACACCCTGGGGACAAGAAGCCGTAAAACCTGAGAGAACGTAAAACAGAAGCGCCTTCAATTCAAATGTAATTCCTTTAATCAACCTCTTTCCCCCGCCGATAGCCTGAAGTCTAAAAATGCACTAGACCCTCCTACCTGAATTTTTGTAGTGTACAGTAATGATTGTCTTTTCAAATGGGTTTTTAACACGCGGGATGGAAAGAATTTTCTTTCCTTTTATCTTACCTCCTTTGATAGGAAAATTACCCCCCTGCTGTGAGTTACAAAAGAGCAGTTAACCATTACAAAAAGAGCAATTTCAGGGTGAGGGCAGTCAAACATGCTAGTGTTATTGGTTAACAACTAAAGTTCCCCCTCGCTGCTGGTCTCCTTCTGACTAATAACGGGGAGAACCAAGCATTTACCATCCTCGAATTAATCCTGTTTAACATTGAACTACTGTAACCTGAAAGGAAATTTTTGTTATTAAAGGTATGCTTTTGAGTAAAACCCAAAAATGTTGATGACCCTCACACTGCTCTGCATTCGAGTAGTGATATGTCAACTATCTGCTATTTTATACCAGATTCTACCACATTCAGTGGTCTTAGGTCTAATTTGTAGTCACACAACATCTTTGACATAGGAGTAAGACACTGAATATTTTATTGGTGCACCCATTTGACACTTCAAAATACTTCAAAAGACTGTGGGTCTTTACCTATGGCCACACTAGTTGCAATAACTTTATGGATTGAAATATCCCTGGGATGAAATATCCCTTAAATGGTACCAGGGCACTGCTTGCCTTAAAGCAGCCTAAAATTGGTGGACAAAAATCTTTGTTTTCATCTCACCTAAGTATAGCCTCTGACCAAAAGCTAAGGTTAGACACTTCAGTCCATAATAGCAGTGCCTTGAACCATGACAATTTGTTCCTCCTAGCTTTTCCAAGGTCTGACCTTTTATTCTTGCTATTGTTTCACCTTGTAAACAATCTCCTGTCACATTCTCAACAGCAAGGAGTCAAGCTGCTGAACCCACTGACATGATTAAGATAAATGCAGAGACACATAATCTCTTTATGATGGAACAACATCAGACCTCTCATCTTACATGAGGTTGGTGCATGACATGAAGTCTGTCAGGTCCTGTGTCAGGATCCCCTGAGGTCACACACGGAGCATAACATACCGTAATGCTGGGGGATGTGATGAGAGCAGAGCCATGCATAGTGTAACATCAAACAGGGGCACTTTTTCTGCACTAGAACGCCATGAGGTCTCTGCTGTTTCAGAACCAGGAAAGATTTTGCGGCTTGATGCAGGTTCTTGCCAGCTATGCTCAGTGACAGCAAAACATGAAGTTATGAAGACAGAAATGTCCTAGTGCTGAAGAAAAGACCAACAAAATGGACAGAATGGAAAAGAATGAAGTTTCTAAACACAGAATAAAATTCAGCTTATTCTATTGCACACAGCACTGAGAATCACAGTTAATAGCTCTGTGCAGCTTATCAGAAAATCAGACTAAGCCATAGCAGCCACTTTATTCCCAGCTGTAAGTCTGGAGTAGCCAGACTGTCTGCACTGGCAGTTTAAAGCACATAAATACCGAGTGGTTCAGCTCACATGCACACACTAGAAGTAAAATACTGATGCAGTTTTAAATTTTAAAGCCCATGTTATAGCAAATACATCTACTTGTTCAATTGCCAGATTGAAAGCTCCTTGTAATACCATGATCAAGAATTTTTGCTTTAAAAAATACCTTAGACAATCAGTTTAAGCCACAGCTTTTGACTAAACAGGTCCTGTCCAACAGTATTCTTGAGGCAGCCAAGATGCTGAAGGATTACATAGGGAAAAGGCTTTAGGAAACCCTTAGAGGCACAAAAGGAAATGGGTCTCCATGGAAAAACAAATTCCAGTGGGTTATCTTAAGTAAGGAAAAGGTTGAAAGATATCTTCCATGTGGTCTTGGTACAGAGTAATGAAAGTGAAGTCATCCTTCTTAAGCAAAGATTTCTCAGTGTGTTGCTGTAGCTACCTTTGATCAAGGGACCTGAAATTATCAATTGGGTATTCCTGATTCATTCATGTGAGAGCAATTACTGTAAAGATGAGTGGGGCTTTTTGGCAATCTTTCTGTGGGGTCTTTTCTATCTCTCTCTTCTTGTGTAGCACTCATCATCCACTAAACATTGTAGGGTGTTTTGTTAATCTGGCTTTTTGTTTGTTGTTTGCTGTTCTGGTTTTTATTTTTTTCTCAATGTGAATAAAATTGCACATGTCTTTTAGGAGAAGAAACAGGTCATAGGTACAGGCACATATTTGTATATAAAAAAAGATTGATTAAATGGACAAGTTATACACTGAGAATTGTCTGTAAACCAAGGTGCCTTTTTACCAAAAAATTCTCTGAGCTTTTCTTCAGCAGAGATTTATAAGGATCCCTCTGATTATACCTATGTTTTCCTTTTCTTTCTGTTTTTCCTTGGTGTTTCCTTGGTGTTTCTTTGCACAAAGCCTGGCTGCAATCAGAGCAGTCCCCCACGTCTGCACTGACATTCAGCTGGCAGTGCAACTAGTCATGTCATTCAACCTCACAAATAGCTTCTGGTTTGGATGACAGTTTCATGACTAAGCAAGCCTGTGCTGGAGCTATCCTTTCTTTTTAGCTGAATGAAGAACAGCCATCATGCCTGTCCTTGTCAGTGAGCCTCTTTACCAAACAGCAGATGAGCTTGGTCCACTATTTCTTTGATGAGCATCAGCAAACAGCTCCCGAAGGTCGGCACCACAGGACAGATACCTGACAGTGGAATCAACAAGGAGCTTGTTGGTATTTAGAGCTACAATAAATAGATGCCAGATCTAGATCTCCAGTTATCTTTTGCCAGCAGCAGTGTGAAGTCAAACATTGTGTGTGTGCTTTATGACTTGTCCCTGGCTGCCAGTGCACACCGATGTGCTGCCTTCACCTCTGAAGAGAGGTGACACTTGGTTATTGTCTGCCCTTCCAGACAGTCACAGTGGTGGCTGATAATGAAGCTGTGATGAGATACAGTGCCAGTGCTTACCAGTACTTCGGCCTGTTGGATCATACATAGCAGAGTTTGTATCAGTACAGATTCAAGTGAGAAGTTACATCATCTTATTTCCAACACTTCTGTTGTCTTAGCAGCCAGAAAAACAGATGAGCAAAGGAAAACAAATAGATCAACACAGCAGCTTTTCCCTTTTTATTGAAGAGTGTGAAATGTCAGCTGTATAAGACTTACTGCACATTCATTAAATGTAAATTTCTGGCAAATATCCTTTAGATGCTTCCCTAGTTTTTGCATTCCAACATGCAGAGCCAACATAAGCTGCCATTAATTTTCAACAATAGCGTGCACTGTTTTCCTGCTTTCCTGAGGTATTTTCTGTGCTGTCTGCTATTTACAAATTTTAAGTATCTATGACATCCTAGAGATTAAATTAGTGTTGCACATACTGCCACCTGCTGAGATTAACCAAAACTAGAGCTAAAATATTCCATTTAGAGTAGATTTCATCTTTTTCAAGTATGAATAGGGAAAACATTTGCAGACAGAAGTGGTTACCCTTTAACTGAAAACATCTGATGGCTTTAGTCTACATATACATGCTGTCCATAACTACTGAGGAACTTTTTCATTGAATTACTTCCTTGTGAGGTCGTTCACTTTTATGCAAGGTGTGTGTAAACCATCCTTCAGATTCTATGCATGTCAATCCACTTGGAACAAAGGCTCATCTATGTATGCTAATGTGTGTATGTACACACAAACATACAAATGCATAGGTCATCTGCTGCAGAAAAGGAGTTGTTATAAATATAGTGTTGTTATAAATATTCTGATAATATAATTAATTTAACCACATAAAAGAACTCTTTTATGTGGTTAAGTTAATTAACCACATAAAAGTTATGATTACAAGTAGAAAATAGCAAAGTATAAGGTATAGCAATGTTAAGAGTGCTGTGTTTAAAACATGCAACCATAGAAACTTCATCAAGAAGTCACTGGATTTCTTATGTTTTGTTCAAGAAAATATGGAGACTGTTACGCTGCTCAGAAAGCCCATACCCTTCCCATCTTGATTTGAATGTCAAGGATTCCTTTCAGTAGAGCTCAGCAGAGATAATCAATGATTGTGTTAGAGTATTTATGAAGTTATATAACTAGCAAAACCAATTATTGTAAAGGTTAAATTTAAGAGCGGACGTATTATGCATAGTACATAAAACAACTTATGTAATGATGACCTGGCAAAAAAAGTATATAAAATGGAAGAATTTTGTTTACTAAGTGGAACACATTTGGACGAGTAATCCCGTGTGTTCCCAGGGCCAAAAAAAAGCAGAGTCTGCTTATTCACATCAAATTGATGTTGGATAAGTTTCTTTTACCCTGTTTGGTGACACCCTTGTTTTCAAAACTCTGACTGGTGTTTAGATTTGTGCCTTCCTCTTGGAGCAGCCGTGCTGCATGGATCATTTCATTAATCACTTCCTTTTTTACTTCCCTGCTGAGGATTAATGAGTACTCTAAGTACACTCTGATAACATGTTCCACTCCAGGGTTTCGATGCAGGCTTTGCCTCCAGCCTGGTTTACACACTTAAGCAGGACTAGCCAAAGGACCCCTACTACCTGCGTTGCACTTTGCACATGAAAGCTGCAGTTGCAAAAGAATATATAACAGTGGAAGCTGGTGTGCTGCTAAGGAAACTTCTATATCTCAACCACCCAGGTTGTCTTTATCTTACATAGAGAAGTAGGGCAAGGAAATTTAATTCCAAGACATTTGCTGGGGACGAAACTGTACTTCACTTGGAAAAAACCCCGTATTTTAGAAGATCATCAGGAAGTGGCTGAATGCAGCAGGGAAAATCCCAGCCACAGTAAGGTGTGCTCACACAATAAGGTGTTATGAGCACTGCTGGAGCTAGAATTTTAAGAACACTTATGTCTTTGGGAACAGTTACCCATTGAACTGGATTTTCAATTCGGACCTACCTCATTAGAGGAGCTCATGTGAGCGTTATGGGGTGCTTGGTGTTTTTTTCCCCATTCTCCCAAATCATCATGTACAGTGGAATTGAACACAGCCTGGGTGAAGTGGTGAGAAGGATCATGGCTCTGGGTATATACATATGAAAAACACCAATCACTTGTTCTTAAAATTCTAAACGTTTAATAGTAATAAAATGGTTATAAAAATAGTAATATAATTAGAGTAATAATAATTTGGACACTTTGAATTAGGACAATATGAGACAATAGAAACAAAGAGTTATGGACGTCCAGGTACCGTTTCCTGGGCAACACAAGCCCGAAAAAGGACACTGGTTAACAGAGGATTAACTTTTAAAAACAATAGCCTGTTGCATATTCATACATCTCATACATGATGCATAAACTCCATTCAAATACAGGATTCTGTCTGGTCATCGTCAACTTCTTCGTCTTAATCCAGACGGCATCTTCATGGCTGAGCGAGGCGGGAAGAAGTTCGTTTCTCCTGATAATGGAGCAATAAATTCTCTTTCTCTGAAAGATTTAGATGTCCTGTGACTGCTATCTCAGTGTGAGTCCTTTCTTTAAAAGGTTATCTTACATAGCATAGTTTCTATTTTAACATTTTGTTATAACCTAAAGCTATATTTAGCACACCACTTAAGAGAATTAATACAGCATTACTTTCTATCACAACACATATAATATTCATTTTAATATTTGCGAAAAGCCAATCATAAATTACGCATTTTTCACATACGCAACAATGGCTATGAACTTGCAGGGCGCCACTGGGTTATCTCAGAGGGTTCAGAAATACAGAAGCGGGACGGCAGGACCCACCACTCCACAGCCAGCGAGGCCCCAGCCGGATCCCGCTCTGGGCCCGCTCCCCGCAGGCCGCGCCAGGGCTCCCGTCACCGCGCCGGGCTCCTCCTCCCCCGTCCCGGCCCGGGCTCCTCCCTCGCCGCGACTGCGCGCCGGGAGCGGTGCCGGGCCGAGGGGCCGAGCGGGGTCGATGCTGCGCGGGGCCGCGCTGCTGCCCCGCGCCCTGGGCAGCGGCGGCGGCGGCTGTTGCTGCTGCGCGGCCCGCGGCTGGGCGGGTGCGGCGGGCGGCGGCTCCCGCCCGCGGGCCGCCCCCCGGGCTGCCGCCGGGCCGCGCCTGGGACCGGCCCGCGGCCGTGGCGGCGGTGCCGCCGGGCGCCCGCGGGCTGCGCTGGGCCGGTGAGCGTCGTGTCGGGCCCCGGGACAGCCGGGCGGGGGCAGCTGCGCTGCGGGCGGTGGGGCCGGGCGGGATCGGCTTCAGGTTCGGGTTCGTCGGGGCCTTGTCGTGAGCGGCGCTTCCTGACGTGTGTGCCGGAGCCTTCGAGCGGGCCACCGCGAAGCTCAGAGCCAAGGGAAGTGTGCTGAAAGTAGAGCTGTGTTCTTTCCCCGCAGGTAAATTTTACCAACATGCCCCCACTGAGAGTTCCCAAGCCACCCTAGCCAGCGTGTCTCCTGTTTTTGCTGTGGTAAGTACCTGCAGGCATTTCCGCTGGCGACGGCAGCCGGTGCAAGATGGTGGTGCTTTTTCCCTCTTGTTTGTTCGGTTGTTTTTTAATCTTAAGGCGTCTTAAAAACAGGTGGATTTGTGTCTCCGAGAACATCCCTAAATTCTAAATTGTTGCTTTGAGCTACTCTGATTTGAGGACCAGTGGGAGTACACAGTGTTGAGGAAAATGCTTTTCTAAGCCCAGCATCTGCTGGAAGTTCTCTGGCTCTAATTGTGAAAGCAAGTCAACCCTTGGAAGTGCTGCAGTCAGAACTTTCTTCTTAAGTTTATCAAGGCTTGCTAATGCCTTATTAGTCCTGTGTATTGATAGCTGCAGTTCTAAGCAAACATAGAATTTGGTGAAAGACAAGCTCTCTCTATGCTGTCTTTTTAAAGGTGACTGAAGGCTGTTTGCAAGCTGCTTGGTTTGCACATTATGGTTTTCTTTTAAATATATATATTGTGAAAAATCCCATTATTAGTGCCAGTGAAGGAAGATGTGATCTCCTTGTTGATAACGAAAAGCAGTCATTCTGCTTTTCAACAAGGTGCTACGTAACCTCCACTGCAGCTCTGCTGGAATGGATGCGCAGGTAGGCTTAATTCACTGGAAGTCAATTTAAAAGTCAGTAATGTTGGATTAAGCTACACTGCTTAAAGAAAAAACAATAAACTTCATTATTAATCCAGAATGGCAGTCTTTCCAAGAAAATAATTTTACTAGGAAATACAAGCATTAAGTGAATAATATGAATGACAGATGCTAAGACAAGAAGTATTTAGTTGCAGGCTACAAGCTAAATAGTATGTCTTTGCAATACTTGATGTGGGTACAAAGCCTAACCATACAGTCTGTCATAATCTTTACTTTTTAAGTTTTATCTGTAAATTTTTCAGAGTGTTATAGAGCAAATAGCTGAATTTTCAATCCCAAATGTAAGATGCCTCTTCTCTGTGAGATCCAGTGATAGGATGCATGGGAGTAGCTCAAAGCTGTGCCAGGGGAGGTTTAGGCTGGACATTAGGAAGCAATTCTTTACCAAGAGGGTGGTCAGACTCTGGAACAGCTTCCTGAAGAGGTGGTCAATATCACTAGCCTGTCAGCATTTGAGGCATTTGGACAGCCTCCTTAATATCAGGCTTTAACTTCTGGTCAGCCCTCAACTGGTCAAGCAGCTGGACTCTGATCATTGTAGGTCTCTTCCAACAGAAATAGTCTGTTCTAGGTCTGATCCTCTGTAAATCACCTTAGCAAGGTTTGTGTAGGAACACGGTCTTGCAGATGACCCTGGTCACAAACACAGTGAAACATAGTCAATTCATGCAATTACTTTGCTTAATTGTGAATAGAGAGCATAAAAGTTGCTTTTTCATCATAATGTGTTTTCCATTTGGATTCTAGGGAAGTGCAAATAATTTTAGAAACTGATTTCTTGTTTTATAGTGGTTCTGTGAAATAATTTTTTTTTCCATTCCTCCAGATGAAGTTTGACAAAGAGGGAAATACTACCTATTTTGGTAAGTTTTCATTGTAGTTTTGTTTGGCTTTGTTTGAGCTTTTTCCTTGTCCAGTGCAGAAAAGACCAGTTGAAATCTACTTGGTTAAAAAAGTTATATTTTAGATATTTCACTGTGTTTATGTTTGAGATGTTGCAGCATTTCTTCTGTTTTGCTGCCTTCCATTGGGCCTTCGTAGCATCTTTATTGCTACAGTTTTTGTACATTAAGTAATATTTTGAAAATAATATATTACCATCTCTCATAGGAAGGTAATTTTTGCTTTGCCTTTTTTTTTCTGACCACCCTGCTACTTTTCCTGCCTTGCCTGTCCATGTAGGATTACATGTGCTTTCTCAAGGGAGTCACTTGTTTCTGATGTGAAATTAATTGTCGTGGCCAACTTTTTCACTTATATCTAGAATTTTTCCATTTAAAATACAGTCTTTTAAATGTTGTAGAAAATAACTTAGATTGAGACATCTGGGTTGTTTTTTTGTGGGACTTGGTAACACACTAGGATGTCATTTTGGAGCATACCTGCTTGTCCTCTAAATGTTTTCATCTAAAAATATTTTCATGATAGAAAAGAAGAAAACAGAATTGTACCAGGAGTTAGGTCTTCAAGCTCGAGATCTAAGATTTCAACATGTCATGAGCATTGCAACCAGGAACAACAGGATCATCATGAGAATGGAGGTAATGGTTTCCCTACAGCTGAATGTAAATGCTGTCTCATCCTTGCACTTTGATTTTCTTGCACAGCAAGAAAACAGCAGCTTTCTGTGCATGCAGTCCAGCAGTATATGTTTCTTTGGAGCTCTGCCTAACAATCAGCTGTACACATTAGTGACCATTTTCCTTGTTGAACACTGGAGAAACATTACTAACATTGTCACAGAAGTAAAGGCTGGTGCAGGGCCTCTTCTCAATCCCTGGCACAGTGTTGTGACTGAGCCTCTTTGCAGTTAGCATGAGATTTTGTTATTTTCCTACCTAAAATGACATTTCAAGATTGATGTTATCAAAGCCCAAATCATCAAATGTGCTACAGTGTTACAAGAAACCTTCAGTGAGTTTTTTTTCAGACTCCTTACATGTACTGTCTTTTTCAGTTCTTGAAGGCTGTCATAACACCAGAGTTTCTTCTGATACTAGATTATCGTAACTTAAGTCTGGAACACTGGCTCCTCAATGAACTAGCATCTCAGCTGGCTGGGGAAGGTCAACTAGTCACATATTCCCTGCCCTTTGAATTCCGAGCCATAGAAGCAATTCTGCAGTACTGGGTGAGCTATCTCATTTTTTAAAAATGTTTGGCAGGTTCTTGCTACACAGAAAGGGCAGTATGACTTAGTCTTGTGTTAATAGTTACATGTACATATTTTTAAATGTATTCTGCATTTTCACTTTCTCTTTTTTGTTTTGACCCCTTAATTCTTACAGTCTTGTGTGTATTTGTGTTTTCATTCCCTTTCCAATAAAGTGCTATTTGGATATGATGGCTTCACTATCATTTGGATAATTAAAAAACAAGTCAGAATTCCTTTCTAGAGACATGTGGTTGCTGGAATGAAAATCACACAAAAGTGCTGAGGTTTTGGTCTCTTAAGCAGGAGTCAGATGAGATTTCTATCTATCATTAGAAATCTTTGCTTGCTAATTCTAATACAACATTTGTAGACAATAGTGTTTTAGCTTTATTAGCCTTGTTGGTGTGGTTGTCACTGGGTTTCAGTTCACTTTCTGTGAAATACTGTATTGTGCACTGGCTTTGTGTTTATGGGGTATCCATATAGGAAGTATTTCCCAGGCACTGGAAAGCAGGTTGTATTAAATACCTATTACTGTGAATTCTGTGTTGAGAGACAGGAGTCAGTTGCCCAAATCATTCTAAATGAATTATTTTAATTCTTATGAAGGATCATGTTGTTATCTAGATCAGCAAACTGCAGGGAAGACTAAACACTTTGCAGCCTCAGATCCTTGAGACACTGGAAGCCCTAGTGGATCCCAAGCTTTTATCCGTGGATAGGAGTAAACTACACATTCTTCTGCAAAATGGCAAGAGGTAACTAAAAATAAACTGCGAAGACACTAGAAGATGACCATAGAAAATGGCATGCATTAAAGTGTTAGAAAAATGGAATTTCTTAGATTATTGTAATGCTGGATGGTGCATCTTATTTGGAAACGTAAAAGTCAATATATGAATTACCTGTGATACAGTGGGAAAGGGAAAGAAATTCTGAAGAGTCAGAGATAGTGTCATGCTTCTTAAATAGCATCTGACAAAACAAAATAATACCTGAGAGAATCAAACAATGTGAAAATGTAAACCTTAAAAAACCTTCCCTTTAATGTAAACGTTTTTTAAATCTATGTACGTCTGTGCTTTGAGATTACTTGTACAATGCTACCTTCATGTATTGGCCTCTTTCCTATGATAGTGCAAACATGTGCTTGCTATGTGCTCAAAGAGTGCTTGTTTTTTTTGGCTTACAAATACATCCAGAAACACATCTGAATGCCTTTTAGTGTGTGTCTGTACCTCACTGGTCCCCAGACAGATCACTGCCAGAGCTAAGTGTGTGGCTTGTAGAGCATGTTTTAAAGGAGCTCTTACAACCCTGCAAGGAATTCTTCCCTGACCACTCCACTCCGTCTGATGAGGGTGCTGGCAAACTCATGTAGAGATTACCTTTGGGCACTGGTGCCACTGGGTATTATTTGACCTTTTGCCTGTTCTTTTTTCAGCTTGTCAGAACTGGAAACAGATGTTAAAGTTTTCAAAGAAACGATTCTGGAGATCTTAGATGAAGAAGAAGTAATAGAAGAACTCTGTCTGTCTAAATGGACTGATCCACAAGTGTTGTATGTATAGTTTGAAGCCACATACATTTTTTTAACAGTGTATTTTGTTTGAGGAGAACTTGAACACTAAACTGGATGTTTACTGCTGAAAGATAGAAAGAAAAAGTCTTACTAATTTTTTTTAACCCTAGTGCTTGCTACTTCAGAAACCATTGTAGTTGCCATTTTGGAGAGGAACTCCATT
Source organism: Emberiza elegans (assembly GCA_024865655.1). Lineage (NCBI taxonomy): Eukaryota > Metazoa > Chordata > Aves > Passeriformes > Fringillidae > Emberiza > Emberiza elegans. The sequence continues at coordinate 59,416,429 of JALJVW010000206.1, forward strand.
GTTACACAGTTAATAGTTCTTGACATAACAGGCTGGATCATCTAGTATGTGATGGGACAGAAGCAGGATGGCAGAAAAAGCAAATGTTATTTTTCAATATAAATCAACACATTCTGGGAGACTTTTCTTCAATTTCACCAAAATATGGCAGGTTTTAAAGCTTGCCTTGAATAGGTCAGACTCCACATTTCCTTTACTAGAAGTGTTCTGATCACCTTGCTCCTAGCTTTTTGCTCACCAGCAGAACCTGATGGGAAGAGGCCTTGGAGCAACCTTGGGCATCTGAAGGACAGTATTCCAGGAGATGTATATGCAGAAACAATCCTATTGCACTCTGGGGTTCTGGTGAAGGACAGTACATAGCAACAGCAGCACACTGGTCACTTTAATAAAAACTAAAAACCAGAAAGATAATGTATACAATTTCCACATATGTTTTGGGCTGAATTGTATTTAAATCTCAGGCATAGAGATGTGTTTTATATATAAGCAGACAACAGAAGTTGCCTTCCAGGGTACTTTGTGAAGTTGCCAAATGATACTTTTGCCTGACTGCATTGCCTGTGCATTTAATCCTGTTCACATGGTGTGTGGGTTTGAAGTCTTGCTCTGCAGAGCTTAATCTAAATGTGCAGCAGAAACTCAGTGTTCCAGAAGTGGGACATGGTTTGCATTTCTAAGGCATCTTCTGGAACAATATCAGAGGTAGCTCTAAATTCTAGCTGCTCCTGAGTCAGCAGCTGGTCTTTTTCCTGGTTTTGCTCACAGCCTTCCTTTAGATTTAATACAGTCTGCTGGCAAAGCTTTTGTTGCCTCATCTTAGACAGTGTGTAGGGGATCTAGGAAAGATCCCAGTGGCACCTTATGCTTGTGTCAAGAGAAACGCACAGGCATCCCTTCTTTCAGACACCAGTGCACAAGGGTAGGAAAGGTAGTAGGGGGCTGTGTGAAGAACCATGCTGCAGAATGCAGTGAGGCAGTCTGTGCACAAGGCACACCAGGAAAAACAGGCCATGACAACACATTTGGAGGCACATTTGCCATGTGTGAACAGCTCTTTTTGGATCCAGGATTGATACAACTGATAGGTGGTATTTGGTAAACTCAAATTTGAGTTCTTGAAAGGATATGGAAGAGCCCAGTTAGGCAGATAGGTGCCATCAGAAATCTTTTGCAGCAGAATGGTGAGCTTAGGTCAGAGAGATGAGGCAGACGTCTTAACTTTGTGTGAAGGAATGCCAGAATGTGGAAGAGTCATGAGACAGATGGAGGCTAATTAATAAAAGCACATCCAGTGGCAGTTACTTTCATGTCTCTGTGGCTGTCTTTATTTTGTATATCCCCAGAGGAGCTGATGTAAATGTAAAGATGCTCATCAAGTATGACCTTGAGCTGAATCTGTAATACTGCAGATAGTGCTCTAAGACTTTCAAGTCTTCAACTCTTTATCTCTATGCAGTGAAAACCTCAAGGTTTGGAGGGCTTTCAAATCAGTTTCTGCCCCAGAAAGAGAGAAACTAGGTGCTCTGTTAAAGGTCCTCAGGAGCTTACCTGAGTTGATTTGTAAGACATACCACTTATTTGCATGGAAAAACATTTCAGCGATGTTCCTTTAGCAGTCAGTAATACCAGGAGGAGTTTCATTAATAACTTCAGTCTCTCTAGAGAAATGAGATTATACCACAAAAAAAAAAGAACACTCTTCCTGGCTTTGCTGCTTAGTTTCCAAGCTCTTGTGGACCTCAGATGTCTCAGTTTCATCTACAAATGCCAGAAACATGTATTTCAGAGGAAGGCTGCTGCTCCAGCAGTATCACTCTGAATTAAGATGAAAGTCTTTCAAAATTCACTTAAGAGAGGAGCATCTTTCATTAAGATAGTCACTCCTTGGCTGCCTCGGGATTGAAGAATGCTTTGCAGCAATTGCTGTGGACAGCTCAAATGCTTTACTACTAAACCATTTTAATATAACCTAAACCATCTCCATGCCTGTGTAATTGTTTGTCTATTGGCTTTGTGTTGTTTTATTGTTGGGAGTTTTTGACTGCACTGTTACCAGCTCTCACCACTTGAGGGCACCAAAAAGTTAATCTGTCAAAATGGTTAATATTTTATAATAACTTAATAATATATAAAATTTTTATAACTTTTAAACTTTTTAATATCCAAAAAAATTAAAATTTGTGGTGGTGTGCATACTTTGAGCACATCAAATGTTAACTTCACTATTTAAAATAATTGAATGCCTCTGCTGAGGTGCTGATAAATATAAAAGTATTTATTTTATTTTATTCTGTTGGAACTGATGAAAGATCCTCACCAAAAGGTTGGATTTTGTGGTGTAGTGTCTAACAGAATTCTTGTTCTCCACAATTCTTAACGTGCCTTAACACACCATTAATACACTTCTATACAATATGAATGTATATACATATATGTACATATAACCAGGAAGATATAAATTGTTTGCTCACAGTGAGGAGAGTACATCTGGGATTGACCATGCAGAGGAAATGGAGCTGCTGTTGGAGAATTATTACAGACAAGCAGAAGATCTTTTAAATGAAGCTCGTGAACTCAGAGTACTGATTGACGACTCAGAAAGCATCATCTTTATCAACCTGGACAGGTTAGCTACCATCTGTTAGATTACCAAAATGGAATTTAGTTTCTTGGCCTAGACTTTCTCAAATTTTACTACAAGCGAAGTTGGAGAATTCTGTCCTAGTGAGGGTTGAATTGACTTGTAGTCACAGCAGCTGTATTGCACTTTTCTAGTCGTGAACTGGGTAAAGCAAAGAAAGAAGATAGCCTAATTAGTGAGTGTAATTAGTATGTAACTCTGTAGCTAGGCAGCAATCTTCCCTAGCAGCAAAACCCAGCTTCTCCTAGACCCTTCAGGGGATCTATCCAATACAGGAAATTGAGAAGCATATTAAAATTCTGTTCAGAAAAGATTACTAACCAGAGTCTGGCTAGACACTCAGGTTTCCGGAACAAGTTAATTATTACTCTGTAGAGTGATACAAAAATTAGTTACTTGGGAGCAAGTTTCTCTTTCTCTCTATATGCTACAGTTTTTACTTTTAGTCACATTTCTTACTGAAAAAGAGTTGTAGCTTGCTTTTGCATGAACATGCCACTCTGAGGTCAGTGTTTAATATTCTTTGTCCTCTACACTGAGGAGTTATCTGTAGAAGCACTTTGTGCATGCTGTATCAGGAAACCACAAAAATCTTTGTGTGGAAGACTTGAATATGAAATTCACCCAAAAGGACTGAAGTTTGTAGTCTGCAGTATTTAGCAACTCCATTTTTTTGTAAAATGTATTAATTTGCAAGGTAACAAAAATTTTTGTCCATTGTGAATGCAGACATAGACATTGCAGCCACTTGATGGTGAGAGTTTACAAATTTCAGCAGAAATGTATTGTTTGAGCCTGATAATCGTTAAGCAGAACCTGCTGCCTTTAGAGGTGTCCAGATGTAGCAATGTCAAAATAATAGTTTCTTTGTACTGTTGTTTCTTGATCTTTGTAACTGAGTTACATAATTTCAGCATGACTTCCTCTCTTTCACTATTTGTTTTTAGTGCATTTTATATGGAATTTAAGAATTTAGGCAGCAAATAAATTTTTGGGTTCCCCTTACAGATGTTTCTCCCTTCTTTAGCCACCGTAATGTGATGATGAGGCTGAACTTGCAGCTGACTATGGGGACTTTCTCTGTCTCTCTCTTTGGACTCATAGGAGTTGCATTTGGTATGAACTTGGAGTCATCCCTTGAAGAGGTAAAGAGCAAGTCCTGCATTTATCATAAAATGTGTGTCCTGCTCCTACAGCTTATTTCATATTTGGTATAACTTCATTCTTTCCATGGACAAAGCTCCAGTGATTCGTGTGCTCATACAGTCATTTCTTTTGTAAGCAAATTACTGCATGGCAAACTGCCAGTATTGTATTGCAGCCTTTTTTCTGTGTCATGTCAATGGAAAAGAAATAGGAAGACAAATTTTTGGTTGTAGTTAATTATAAAGTAATATTAACGTTTCGTTAATGATCATCTATTCTGACAAGAGAAGCTTTGTCTTCCAGATACAAGGGTATATGTCAAGCAGCCAAGGTATTTCCAGCACATCAGAGGAAGTACTTTACTGTCAGTAATTGTTTATACCTAAACTGGGGAGGAAGGGGTACCAGCTGGGGGGGGTACAAGTTTAAAGCTGCACATGCTGCCTTTAAAACAAACAAACAAACAAAGCAAAGACTTCTTCCTTTTCAAATCAGTTAAATATAAGGATTGAGTTTTCAAACTTCCCAATGAAGGAAGGAAAACTGCATGGAACAGTAACAGAATACAGTACAGTGATCCTAAATAAAATGCTTTGCTGTGAAACAGCCCTTTTTCCAAGGAAGGGTTTGGCTGTTGATGGTGAAGAGTTTACTGCTTCCTCTTATAAAGGAAGAAAACACTGGTGGGGAGTGACAGATTGTCTTTGGGTAATCCCTTTTCTGGAGAGATAATTGGATGACTAATAGGAGTGTTCTGTTGGTAGGACCCCAGGATATTTTGGTTGGTGACAGGGATTATGTTTCTCGGAAGTGGTCTGATCTGGCGGCGCTTACTTTCTTTCCTTGGGCGGCACCTGGATCCTCCGCTACCTCCTCATGTACGTATGGCTGGCTGGGGCTCCTGCCTCACACTCTGCTTGTACACTCCATTCCTAAGGCAGAAAATAAGATGGCTTAGATGGATAGGCCACAAAGCGTGGCAAAATTCAGCTCAGGGTCTGCTCCATGACAGAGAAGGTGCTCCCTAGCTAGACTGAAGGAGTGGGGAGCCCCAGCACTGGTCAGAAGTGAAGCTGCAGGCTGTTCCATGAGAAGTGCTATATTTACTTTCACCTGGAAGCCCAAGGAGAGCTGGGGCTAATGGTAGAAGCAGTCCTCATCCTTCTACCCACATATTAACTCTGGATCCATAGTCCCTGACTTGTAAAATAGCAAGGAGAGCTAAATATACATGATAATGTATATTTACATGATGATGTATATGATGAGGATGAGCACTAGCTGTAACCTCTCTTTGGAGAATGATGCTGTGGTTGTGATGTCCTGACTCTCAGTCTGAAATTTGTATTACTTTCTTATATATGCACCAGTTATCTTGGTCATTGGGGGTACTGAGCTGTAGGAAGATTTCCAAAGAGACCATGCTCAGATTAGCATGTATGGGTCATTTTCCCTATTGACTACACTTGCCAGGACTTGTGTTGTCTACCTCATCTCTGCACTGTAATATTTATAGCAGACATATCAGTAAGGTCAAAAGTTAAGTTGCTACAAGTGACAAAGGAAGGCTCAGAGAAATTCCCCTTCTTCCCTCCTCTTTTGCTGCTAAGAATCAGCTGGCAGTAGTTGTGGATTGTTGACTATGGCTACAATTTACTAGAATATCCTGAAGTGTAGTTCAAAACTAAGTCCAGCACATACTGACTGACTTGGAGAAAGATATTGGGAGGTATTAGGGAGGGAGAAGCCAAAGACACTGTTCTAAAAATAAGGGGAGCAAAATCAGGGTTCAAGCATCTGTGGAGCCTTACTTCCTTCTGCCACATGTAGAGCAGCTTCTCATGTAACCAGGCTATTTTGTTTCTTGCCTAGGTTCCTGCAGCTTTGAAAAAATCCCAACCAGCAGCTGGAAGAGTGGACATAAAGACCAGTCTTAAAGGAGAAACATTTGGGCTGAGCAGAAGCACATTAACAAACCAGTAGGAACAGCAGGAATGAAGAGACTTTCGTGGTTACAGGGTGGACTTTGGACTCTTTCCTTGTATTTGTTCTTCCTTAATGAAAACTGCAAGAGTTTCTAAACTTGCTAATTTAATATATATTTTGTGCCAAAAACCTACAATAAAATTTTTAATGCTCATGCACATAAAGAGAGAAAAACGAGGGCAAATAGCAAAATGCTTTCTATAGTAGTTTCACCTCTGCCCCATGTATGTGCCTTTAGTTTTCTGTATCACATACATGTACTTACTTTTTGGGCATTCTCATTTGTAGTGTTTCTGTCAAACGCTGCTTTGATCAATGGCCTTTCTTACAGAGAACAGAATTTTTGCCTTAAAGAAGGAAGCAGTTAGGACTGATAAATAATTCTGGCTCTGAACTGCAGATTTAGGAATCTGACTTCAAAGAAAAGTCCACCCCAAGAGTGACATCTTGAATGGATTTTTAAGGCCCTATTTAATTGCAGAGAGCAGGTCTCGTGAAGCATAACTTCTAGATGGGAAGCAATGAGAAAAAAGGAGCAATGAAAGGCTTTGAAATGTAGCTGCTAATCTTGTATATTCCTTAGCAATTAATTTAGGCTCCAAACAGGAGTCTAGGAACAGGGCAAGCGGGCCTATGGATAATGCCCACTTGAGTTTTCCATCTGACACTGTTTCAACACACATTAATACAGCTGCAGTTTAACACCTCCTTGTGTTGCCATAATTCAAATTCTGGTAAAAATCATCAGATGGGTTGTTGGTTTTTCTTAAGGTGGGCTGTGCTTTCTCTCTTCCCTCCAGGACAAAGCATAGACTAGCCTGCACCACAGTAAGTAGCCAGGTTATTTAAAGGTGTGGAAGCCTGTTGTCCTGTGATAGGCTGAAGGAAGGAGTAAAAGCCTTATGGCAACTATTTCTGTTGTTCTTAGGACTTTTCTTTCAGGGTGTAGTTCTGCAGTGGTTTCTCTCAGGTTGTAGAGGGAGCAGGAAATATGTCTAAATCACGTCACACTCTGTCCATTTCTTCTTTGGGATTTTTTAATCTATCTGTAACACAGTGAGCAGCTCCTTAGGTGCTACCATGTAAATCATTGTACTGGCAGGGTTGCAAAGACAGTAGCTGTAGCTGTGAACATTCTTCTCAGGACTAATGAGTCAAAGATGGAAATAAAAAGGTTCATAAATTAAAGTTGTCCAGGCCTGTGATTCTGGTTTGTTTAAAGTCAGTTGTATGTGGTTACTTTTCAACAGTTCTTCTCTACATGACTTTAAGTACAGATACTAATGGCATGAGAAGGTAAGAATGATAATGGGGCTTGTAATGCTTTTGAGTTTTTTAGCTGATTTTTTTGCAGCCTTTAAGCTTAGCAGGCAAAGTAGTAAAAAATCACCCAACTGAGCAGTTCAATGGAAAAAAAACAATTACATACCTGGCTGATAAACCTCAGGAATCTCAGTGTGTGAAGGGAGATAGATGCTGATATTTTCAAATGAGCTGTAGTTGAACTGATATGTGTGGGTGCAGGTGTTAGGGAAGCTTTCTCATAAGCTTTTTGCAGGGAGGCTTCTGTGAACTCCTTTTGACTCTTTACCTGTACATAACTGACTCAAAGCACAATAAAAACATGGAGCAAAAGACATGTCTTCTACAAGACTGCTTTTTATCTGTAGACATACGCAAATGGTTAAAGTTTTTCTTAAAATTCAAGTAATCAAAATGCAGTCAAGTGCAATAAAATTATGTGGAGGTCATACATAGAAAAAAGCCAGTGGAGAGTGTATGCTCAGAATGGAACTGTTACAGAACATACTGGTTTTGTCAATTTTGATTTGAAGAGAAAATATTCTGCCCTTGAAAGCACACTGCTTGTTTTGCCTCATACCACAGTTAACAGATTTGTAACATAAGTACTGCAATCCCAGTTGTAGCCAGTTACTTCTTTCACAAAGTTCAGATTTAACTTGTTTTTTAAAGTGTTCTGCTATTTGGGCAAGTCCTCAAAATAGATACCAGAATGCATTGTAAATCTAGCTAATGTTCAACTTGCCTTTTTGGATTTGTTTAGAACAACATCCTTGAGAGAGAATTCCTAGGAGGGTAAGTTGAGGTGTTTAATTTTGGAGTATGACCCTTAGAATTCTGTGCAATTTTATTTAAAATAAAAATAATGCCTTGCCGTTGTGAAGGAGGCAAGAGAGAGAAAACACACATGTCTACAGGCTAGCATTGGTAATAATAGCATCAACACATTCTGCTGCTCAAGTTGTTTAATAGATAATTGATGCACATTGTTAAACCTGCATCATACAAAATTAGTGTTAATTAGTTAAACTAATAGTACTAATAATAAAGACAATGCTGTTAACAATAAAAGCCATTAACCACTCTGTGTTACCATGGTCATGGAATTTTACACAAAAGCAGAGAGGATGTCAAGAGTAATCAGCCAAATTGCATTTCCTCAAACTTTATGAGTCTTGCTTGTTCTTTTTTTCCTGGGATATCTGAGCTGCACTACACCCTCAATGCACGCCTCAAGACTTGAGAGAGAGAAGAGAGACAGTCCCGTTGATCAGCACACACATTTCTGTCAGTCTTAAAGCTGCCCCTTCTCCATGCTTATTATTTTGTCAATAACTTTCTATAACTTAGAATCCTTGTCAGAGTATGTAAGAATTGCAAATGCTGTGCTGCAGTTTCCCAGTTTTGTCAAGATGCTCAAATGTAGTCAGTAAAGGTGGCCACTGAACATTCCTTATACAGCCAAATACTACTACCAAAAATGCAGCTGCTTGCTGATTTCAACCTCTAAAAGGTTTTCAGGCCAACTTGCTTGTTCTAGATGAGCAATGCTGCTGCCCACCAGAATTCAGCAAAAGCTTGCTGACACAGTATGTTAGTTTGTGTGGGCTCAGGAAAGCAGCACAAATACTACAGAGGTTCTTCACTAGACACACCAGGTGTGCCCTGGCCTTTAAGGCTACTGTGAACTTCTAGAGCGAGTAGACAAAAAGCCTTCCACCAAGTCGAGCTTTCGCAGAACTTCTCTCTGCTGCCACTACAACTTCCTTCTGCAGGGATAAAGAGCAAAGGTTAGCAAAGTGCAACTGCAGGTGCATGGCTGCCGTAAGCTTCCCTTGTGGATTTTGATAATCCCATTAGTGTCATAGAGAAATGTGATGGGAAATGAGAGAGCAGCCCACCTCATTGGAGTAGCAGTTAAGAAGATAGTTTGGCAAAACAGACTATTTCATTTGGGGAACTGGAGCAAGCTGGAACCAAATGAAATGAGTCTCTTGCCCATATAAACTGCTTCTCAGGGCTAAGATCGATAAGGATGAAGGGGGAGTGTAGACTAGATGGTGCTAGAGCAACAGAAAGCAACTGCTTAGAGAATGGCCTCACTTGCCATTAGCAGTGCCTGTGTTTCAGGTGTTGGATTATGCACCCTAATCTAGTTGAGAACAATTTCCAGGTGTTTCTCCATTGCATGTTTTAATACAAGAAGTCAAACACCATTTGTTGAAGACCTCCTCAGCCTGGTACTGAGGCTTCCTCTGTACTCACACAGAGAACCCCAATCCTCATGGAGGTATGTGGTGGTGTTCACAGGGGTCCCAGGAAGAAGGAAGAGACAAGGATCTGACTCCATGTTTCAGAAGGCCAATTTATTATTTTATGATATATATATTATATTAAAACTATACTAAAAGAACAGAAGAAAGGATTTCATCGGAAGGCTTGAAAGGAAAGAAGTGGAATTGGAATGATAATAAAATCTTGTGACTGACCATACAGTCCTAGCCAGCTGACTGTGACTGGCCATTAATTAGAAACAACCACATGAGACCAATCAAAGATGCACATGTTGCATTCCACAGCAGCAGGTAATTGTTGTTTACATTTTGTTCTTGAGGCCTCAGCTCCTCGGGAGAAAAAATCTTAAAGAAGGGATTTTTCATAAAATGTGTCTGTGACGTTAGAGTGAGCAGAACACTGAAACTTGGCCAAACAAGCACTAAGTAACCTACCAGCTGAAAAAAAGGATCCTCAGTGCATCATACAAATATAGCAATTGGCGTTTGGTAAAAAATTGGGCATCTGAGGGAAGCAAAGAGAAACAGGCACACAAACACATCCTAAACCAGTCATGTAGGAACTGGACCTCTGTGCTTAGAAACACATGACATATGAACAGTGTTCACTGCAGGTGATAGCCAGGACAGCGAGCCTGTAAAGAATAAATCAGGGGGATGGTTTTGGGGGCCTGGTTTGCTCCACAGCTGAGCATCCACTTTGCATACAGGTTGACATGAAGCTGGGAGGCACCTATGCTGGATTTCCCATAGAACCTTTCAGCATACTCCTAAGCAGTTTAGAATTCAGGCTGCTTTAAAGTGATTCAGATTTTTTAGTTTAGGTGCCAAAATTTTAGCAACTCCATAGCTCATCAAGCTATAACATAGGTTTAATTATTGGTTCAGAGAGTTACTATGTAAAGAACTTAAGACTTGAAAATGTGTAAGATACATGTGAGGTGTTAGCTAATATATGCAAGTGAGGTAGAAGGATGATATGAAACAACCAGCCATAGTAATTTTTCTCACCTTTCTTTCTGATTTCACAGTGGCAACAGAACTCCCAAATCTTGATAGTTCCTGTAAAATAACATTGCTGGTTATAATGCTGCTAGTTTTTTTTTAAGTAGGACTTGTTAGTTTCTCTCAGTAATTTGTTTTCTGGTTACTTACCTCAGGAGAAATCAGGACATACTGTGCCTAAAGAAGAAAAAAAAAGAGGAATAAAAAGTCAGTGGAAGAAAGTAGGAGATCAGTATGATAACCCTGGCTCCTAAACAGTAAAGTAATTTAAGAACAAACAGGAAGAGCCTGAGAGTTTTGCACATATTCAGAAACCTGAGAAAACCTTTTGCTTTCTGGAACAAAGGCAGAGCACACTTGGTATTTGTACTGGATGTAATTAATTAGTTGTCATTTTAAATTTATGTCCAGAATTCATTTTCATGTATTCTTACCCAATCCTCAGGACAAGGAGAGGTCCATGATGTGCAGTGGCCTGTCACATTCCCTGAGGATGCCTGTCTGCCATTGAAAATATAAACACGGCCAGCAGCCCCACCAGCCAGGATTGAGGCGACACCGTTAGTTCGCAGTGGGGATGCCACAATCATTTCATCTACACATGTTACAAAGAGGATATAACACAGCAGAAGTGAATTAATGGCAGAACAAAACACAGGAGAGCTGGCATTTACACGCCTCTAGATACCAAAATTTCCATTAATGATAGCAACTAAAATGTCTCAATTTCTGATTGAGTTGCTTGGGGTTTTAGAGAGGCCTTCCTGTAAGGCACAATGGAATATTGGCACAATTCAATTGAGAAAGCAGACTGTGTTTAGCACTTATATGAATATGTAGATGACCAATTTTCCTGTTGCCAAAAGTCAAACACTTCACTTCTGGTCTAGATTCATCAGGCTTTACCTAGCCCATCATTATCCAGATCACTTAGGTATATGTCTCCTCCAAAACGAGAAAACCTCCTGTCCCCACTGAATGTGCTGAGCAGAGAAGGCTTAGTGCTGTTTGACAGGTCATATACCAGAGCCAGTCCAGCTTGATGCAGCACTGAGGACATAAATAAAATCCTAGACAGGCTGTCTGGAAAAAAAAAACAACAACAACCAAAACCCAGATGTTGAGCATCAGACACAGGAACTCAGGTTTAATACTTAAAATTATAGGTAATACTGGCATTACATAAAATAGACAAAATTAATATAATGTATCAAATGACATCAACAATTATATGGGATTAACACTCATTAGCATAGGGAAAAAAATTCTTTTAGTCATAGTACCAGAGGAGGAATGCATTCCAGTTAGACTTCTGCAGTTTGACACCCTCAATTCCTTGCTATCTACTGCCACAGTGAGGACAAAATACTGTGATGTTTCAATTCCAATAAATATACAGTCTAATAGAAAATCACTGTTACATAAATAATGCAAAGTGGTAATGCTGTTAAGCCCATTTTAAGGAAGGAAGAAGACCCACTGAAGTTGAGGCACAGTAAAGAGGACTCTACATATAAGGCATATATAGGTGATTACTAATTTTTTTTAATTACATGGAAATTTAAGGGTCCCTTTCCCCTTAAACATTGTATCTCTACTCAAGTCATGCAGAAACAAATATCCTAAAGCAGAAATGGTCTCCAATTTTCAGGACATACCTGCTGTAGGTGCACCCACCACCAAAACTTTCCTTGTGTTCCCGGCCACAGACAGCACACCACTGGCCAGAGACAAACCCATTCTGCCCATCTCCTGTTAGATTTTTAAAACACCTATGTAATTTCTACAGAAAGTCACTTCACTTCAAATTATTCACAAATATTCACAAATTATTCCCATACTAAAGAAGCAGCCTTACCTTGTCTCCAGTTATCTCAAACCAGCTCTCTGTACTTGGTGCGTTATACCCGTACACCTTCCCAACACTCTGTCTGACATCCGGCAAGAGGGGATTGCAGCTTCAATTACAATGCAAAATAAATTTGTATCTAACAACATAATATTGTACATGTTCTCCTTTTTTACTTTGAAATAATAATGTCTGAGAAATTAAAGAAATCTACTTTAGTAATTCCCATACTTGTTCTAACTAATTACACAATATTTAGAGTGTAGACTTCATCTGTCTATCCACTTTTTTATCATCCAATACATCTTCATGCTTAATTTGCTTTTTAAAATGCTATCTCAAAGTAAGAGCTATACATATGGTTCTTAAAGGCACATTTACCCATCAGCATTTTTGTGACCCCTCTCCTCCCTCCTCAAGGAAACCCAAGAAATTCTTAGGTGTCTTTAAATAACAAAGACATGCTCTAGAGAGGGTCTAAAAATCCTTGTCTTCATAAAGAAGGGTGAAGACATAAAACTATTAATTTAATAAAAATATTCTAAGCAGAACAAAAAGGAAACTTCCTAAGAAGCTGGAAGTCTAATCTATTGCACATCTTAAACTTTGCAGAAGTAGAGCAAAGTGGAGAAGACAGCAAGCTGTCACATGCAACACACCTAGAACAAGTCTTCCAGGTAGGGCTACCAATCAGCAGTAATGTCATGTTCTCCAGCTGGCAGCTGGCAAGTGAAAATCCAAACCAAGCATAGTTTTCTTCCCCCTGCACCATCCAGTTGGCATCCTGTACTGACAGAAGTCCTGAGAGACCAGAAAAAAAAAAGAGTGGAATCTTGGTGTACCCTGGCATTGGAAAATCAATTTGCAATCCTCCACTGATTCATCCTATGACAAGTTTCTCTGTGCAGAGTTACACAGTTCATGACATGGCATCAGTTGTTGTTGACTTTGCTTGCTCACCATGCAGCTCTACTGGCTGGTGAAAGCTTTCATTTGACACAGCCTATTTCTCAATCCTTCCAATAGCCTACATGAAGTACATGAAAGCTACCACTCAAGCCTGCTTTAAACTACTTACTGTTAATCAGAACTTGTAATTCTGCAAGGGTGCTGGGTGGGAGAGCTTCAGACCATTCTGGCTATAATTTAAATAAGTATTTCTGTGCTTTGGTTTTACAAAAATGTTGGCAGTGTTTTGAAACCCATGTTCTTGTGGTTTCTAGTTTTACATTAATTAGAACAAGCTGCACAAATTAAGCATTATGGTAATAAAATCTCAATTACATGATTTTGACAAAGCTGCCCAAGTTTTATTATTTAGTTCCATATATGACATTTCCTCCCTCATTCACTAGAAACTTCATGACCTGTACTCATTAACTGTATTCACTTGTAGCATTCTTCTTTAGCCACATGAAGGAACGTACAGAATGATAAATATTCATTTGTTGATGTTTATTTGCAATTTTCCAAGAAAGAGCAGTAAGCCTACCCTGGATTTACAATAGATGGTTGAATCCATTGCTTTAGTAAAGTTCCCAACACAGTTTCCCAGAATTGTTCTTGCATCCAAGCTGGGACATTGCAGTCCAGATTGACAGAAAACCCGATGGGAAAATCCTGGTAGAGATTATCCCTCTGACAAGAGCAGAGAAGCATGTGTTGTTCTCTGAATGCCTGCAACAATTCAGGGATCGATTTTTTGACTCATCCTGTTGGTCACTTTATTATAAAATATTTAGACAAGGCAACATGATGCCCTTTTTTGAAGCTGGCAGATAACAGGAGATTGCAGGGGGGTGGTCTCATTTTGAAGCACCCAGGCAGGTTGGATTAACAGGCTGACAGCAACCTCACGAAATTCAGTGAGGACAAATGCAAAGCCTAACCCTTAGAAGGGAGATGCCCTTGCACTGATACAGCTGGGGACAGACTGGCTGGGGAGCTGCTGTGTGTAATAGGCCCTGGAGATCCTGGTGGGCAGGGATTGAGTGTGAGGTTCTGACAGCAGATAGCAAACAGTGTCTCAGACTATGTAAGCAGTAAGCAAAGAGGCTGAGAGAAGTGATTGTTCCCTAGATCACACCTAAAATACGTCATTCCATAACAGGAAGGATGTTGACAAACTGGAGCAAGTTTAGTAGGGGTGTTCCATGCTTTCTGTGCCTATAAGGTCACTATGCATGGTGAGAAGACAATAGGCAATGAACATAAACTGAAAAAAGAAAGGTTCATACTGGCTGTAACAATAGGTTTTTTCCCTGTGAGGACTGTCAAGAAGTAGAACTGTCCAGAGTGTCTCTGCAATTTCTACCACTGGAGGTTTTAAGATGCAGCTGGACAAAGCCCAGAGCAATTTGGTCTGGCTTCACAGCTTTAGTAGGAGGGACATCATCTGAGATCACTTCAAACCTGAATTACGGCTTGATTAACAAGGAACAAATAACCGGTCATATAAACTATGGGAGTGTTAATTTACTCAACAAATATTACCTTGGTGACTCCTGTTGAAATGAGAGTAAAATGCAACCACAAATCCTCTCTGCTTCCCACCACCGGGTGCATATGGAGAGCCCACAACCAGATCAGCATTTCCATTCCCATCAACATCAGCTGCCAGGAGGGACCAACCAAGATTACAGTAGGAATACTGCAATAAACAGTTAGTTTAAGCCTGAAATAAAACTGAAACCATCAATTCTGTAGCAAAATAGAGCAACTTAATTCTAAAGACCTAAATTTGCTTTTGACCAAATTACCCTCCCACTCCCTGGCTTCAATTTCGTTTTCTGAGGTTTTTTGTTTGGTTTGGGTCAGGGTTTTTGGTGGCTTTTTTTGGTTTTGAGAGCTAATGCATCTTTCTAGTCATCCTGCTGCCTTCCTGCACTGGGGTATAAATGTCTTTCCCAAATACAACCAATCCAATCAAGCACCTGCTTGCTCCATCCCCATCAGTCTGTATTTCCTTGCAATGATAAGTTGAATTTTAACATTCTTTTTTTAAGCCCATAAGCTCTTTTCCCCTTTATCTCACCTCCTGCCTGTGTAGCCCTGTGTTAGCCTGGCTAACAGGCTAGCATAAATAGGACATTACATTATCAATATACCTGACAAGTTATGGTAATGTTTGGCTGAGGTGCCAAGCCTCTTCCCTCAGTTCCAAAGTAGACATACACAGCACCCTGAACAGCAGAAAAAGAAAATAAGGCATGAGAGCACCTGCATGTCAGTATCAAGTATGAAATGCAAGGTCAATCACAAGGAATGGAACAGTTCTGCAAGGGCTATTCACATGACTTCATTTTCCCTCTCAGAGCTTTCCCATAATACTTTCTTTCCTACCCCAAACCTAAGAATATCCATGGGTAATGGGTACTGCTGTAACAAAGCAACAAAGTAGAGAAGTACATGTTCATCATACTGTGTGTAAGGAACAAGGGCAGTACAGTGTATTTATACTCAAAATACACATGTTCAGATGGCTCAAATTTTGACAATTATTATTTAATGCAATGGCACAACAGATGCACACAATTTTCCAAGTGGTGAGTCTAAATAAAAGCAACTTAAATTTTTATTTAGACAGCTAAATTAGTATCTAAAATTCTGAAGAGTTTTATGCTTAATGGATATAGTCTAAATCAAAACATTTTGCCTCTCAGTTTGCATGGCCTAAAGATATTCAGGGACCATTACATGGGCTTATCTCATAAGCCGCAAGTCATTAAGCCTCTGTAACTTGATTATTTTAGCAAGTGTGTCTGTATTCATATCACATTTTAGATATAATTTGTTCGCCTTGTGACAGCATTCATATGACAAAATTCATTGACCCAGACTCTCTGTTCCTAAACAAAAAGAGTACATTTGTATTTCATTAATGGACCCTTACACTTCCAGCATGTCAGTGCTGCAAAGTTGCAATCTGGTTTAGATTTCTAATGTGCAAAAGGCCACTGAAAGAGAACTATGGGTAGCTGTCACTGCTGTAGTGAAAGTACTCACAAAGTTTATAAACTTCTGTTTAAATTACAATGTCACCTTGAGCAATAACAGAAATTCTCTTTTTCATTTCAATGTTTAAAAATTATGTATAAATAAAAACATTCAGTTTGGAGAATTAAAAAAAAAACAGAACTAAACAACTAACCCATGTTTGTAGCTTACTTTGTAAGTAAGAAACTGAGATCCCACAGAAGGTGCTCCAATTGCCAGATCTGGTACTCCATCCTCATTGAAGTCCAGGACTGCCAAGGCAGAACCAAATCTCCCTGAAGGCTAAAAGAAAAGGGATTGCTCTCACGTTTTCCAGTCAAAACCATGAAAACCAAATGCACAGGGAATAACTGGCAACAGATGACAAAAGTCTATCCCAACAATTCTTTTTCTTCTAAGTAATAACCCCCATGACAACACACTTAATTCAAAGTCAACTGTATTAAAATTAAGGACAACTGAATAATATGGTGCTGCTTTGCTATTTCCTCTTCTGAGTCCAGTGCACCATTGACCTCAAGTTTATGGTCTTTCCTGTTGACAGCATTATGACTGGGAACTACTAAAACACACTGTAAGAAGATAGAAGCTGTTACTCCACAGTTTATAACCACAGAAACAAATTAAAAGGAAATGTATCTCATTTCTCCATATTATCTTTATGAATAAAGGTATTTTCTACAGAGGATCATATTTAACACCCAAAAGGGTCATTTGCTCTTACTCCTTGGTTACAAACCAGCCACTGTCATGTCTAAGAGTTTTTCTTTTTTTTTCAATACTCTTACTACAGACAAAATTATTTGGGGAAAAGTTATCAATTAATGAAAAAATGCAGACTCAAAGGAAATAAACATATAAAATTAATAATTTTAGATTAAAAAGAAAACCACAATATTTTCTTAAATGCAGGCACCAGAATTAGCTATACTGTGACTTACAGAGACACAACCTGAATTTTATTTAAGGGCCCTTTATGGTCTAATACTCACATATCTAGTACAGCAAAGGAAGTGAACCTACAGAGCACCATCACTTCAAGTGTTCCTGGGACTTCAATAATGATTATTTTTCTTGTAAAGCATATGCAATACTATTGCTCATTCAAAATTCACCAATTTTCAGTCAAAAAACAATTAAGTGACAAATTTTTGCCTTGACCCCTTACCTGATGACCCTGTAGTACTTGGTCAGCTTTCCCATCCAGATCCATATCCTCTGGTGGCAAACCTGACTGGTTGCCATAGACGACATACACCCTTCCTATCTGAACATGGCCCATGGTGCTGTACCCTGGTGCTCCAGCCACCAGATCTTCATATCCATCCTGGTTTACGTCAGCTGAGATCAGTGCCCTGTACAGCAAAGGAGTGTACAAAATCAGCATTAGTTTCCAGACTACCACAACATCAGTGGAAAAAACCCCATAATTCAGATAAACCAGGACCTGTGTTCCCCCATATTGTTTTGTAAAGATCTATACAGCATTTTAAATATTATAAATTTATTTGTGTTTTCTTGAATTAAGTAAAACCAGAAGAATCATCTTCCATCAATGCATCTGAGATCTGTAGGAATCTAATTTAATTGGAACTGCTTTTTACTGACATTAGGCACCTGAGAGCAATCAGAGCAAGGAGCATTAAAAAGGCTGTTTGCACATGAAAAAAAAAAAAAAGAAAAAAAATTAAACATATTTTAAACTGAACATCTGATTTAATCAATAGACTTAACAGGAGATAAGCAAAAGGATCCCAGGTCTCAGTAACATCCTGGAGATTAGAGAGGGAACATGGAAAGAACTAATTACTGTTAATTTAGCCAGTGTGAAGGAAACTCAAGAATTAAATCCAAATTTTGAGACAGCATAAGGGAAGTTACACAAGCAGCAATGGAAACTTGTTTTATTACTTTTCCTTGTTGCAGGTCAAGGAAGAACCTCATTGGCAAGGAGAGAGAATATGCCTCCCTCTGTCTTGAATCTATCTTTGAACTCCTTACTAGTCTAGAGTATTTCCAAGAGGTCTTGCTAGACATCATCAATCAGATAATCAGATAATTAATTTTGCACAAATGTGGGAATTCAGCACATCCCTCTGGGATGTTGCCAAAAGCACCTGGTGGCTTGACTTTGACACTTTTAGGGATCTGCCACCTGTTTGTGGGGACATGGGAATCACTTGGGTTTGAATAGTTCATTCACAGGGTGAAAAATGTAGATTTTAGGATTTTGGTACAGGGGGTTTGGGAGACAAGATGGAGGATTCAGGCCCCGACCTCGTGGTCTTTTCTCCTTCTTCTTGTCATCCATTTTCTGTGTGATGTTGGCACTTGGGGATTGGCTTAGAGTAGAAGATCACTGTCTAACATAGGTGATGGGCATTGGGAGATAATTGTAAATATGTTATATGTAGTTTGTGGTATAAGAAGGCACGGCTGCCCCGTGGGCGGGCAGAATGCCTCAGACGATCCTGCTAAGCTGACCTTGTCAGGGCAGGAGAAAGAATTTTGTAGATAAGAAACAATAAACGACCTTGAGACCGCGAAATGAAGAGCTCAGACTCCTTCCTTAAGCACCGGGCTGGGAACAGAAACTTTCCAACAATTCTCGGGATCACTCAGACAAACTAATGATCCCACGCACAAACATCTCTCAACAACCAAAAAAGGGTAGCAACAATTTTTTACTGTTCAGAACTAGAGACAATGGTAGTTCTAATGTTGGTTCCTTCCATTCTGAGCTCAATCAACATCTAAAAGAAAAATCTTATATGTTAACTTGCCGTTCTGGTCATACATTATAAGACATTCCCTCAGATTTGTACCACTAATTGATTTGCACTGTCACCTTAGAAGATTATCCAAAAGACCAACAGTAATATTTTGGTAGATACTCTAAAATTTTCAGAAATTAAGAGGAAAGTGGGATGAAAAAAAGTACCAACCATCCAAGCCTAGCATAGGGTGAAGTCAGAAAATATGAAGCTGCTGGCTTGGAGATGCGCTTAGAAGATTTCTGATGTGTAGCTCCTAATGCTCTCCAGACATTGGTTTTAAAAGCATGGTTTATCAAGCGGAGGGATTTCTGAAATAAAAATAATAAAGGGACACAACAGTGGTTAAAACTCCAGAGGCTGAAAGTCCAGAATATTTTGGGACACCTCAAAAATCAAGTCACCAACAATGGAAATCAGCACATGGATTTAAGAGAAGTCTGACTCAGATCATAAGCACCATTTTAGAAAGACAAAAATCTGTATGCTTCAAAGGGAGCACTACTAATCATTCACTGCTATGCTTTTCTGGGAGTTCTTAAACCAAAAAAGCCACATGTCTGTAAAATGTAAATACTAAATACATATTTTGTAATTTTTGGCATTTCTAGCTTCACTATACAATGTTCTAACTTCACTATACAATGAGAAAAGTTTAAAAATTGAGTATTTATGATGTACATATATACATGAACAATGGTACTGGAATGTCCATGAAGTCAAAGATCATCCAGTGACACTGCTCCTTCATGCATCATTTCAGACAGAAACAAAACCAATATTATATAGAGATGACTTTTACCTGACACATCTGTTACTTCTCACTTACTGTTGCCCAAGGCTGCATGTCAAATTGAACTCCTCTCTCTGTATAGTTTATATTCTTCTCAAGTGTTTCTGAAAGCAAAGAAGTTGTATTCTTGTGATGTTCATGTTTTGATTGTTTGTTTCTGCTAAAATAAAGAAGGCAGTGATAAAAATTAATATAACTGAAATAAAGACTTGAGGTAAAAGCTGCTCTTAGATTCTGCACAGTTCCATTATACAAAACTTAATTATTCATGTAAGAGAATCTCAAATTCATACACAAAAAGATTACCCAAAATATCTCTAATTTTCAGTAGCTCACTGTCCACATTAGCAGAAGACTCTCATCACTGAAGCTTTAAACCATCAGAGCTATACTCACATGTGGCTGTCCTTGTGCTCCTTTGTGCAGTTTATGAACAGAGGGTTCTCAGGCAGGTAGCAGTCACTAAAGAAAAATACAGAGAATACACTTTAAAGATTTTACCACAATGGAAATGAAACTAAAAATACAACTTTTATAGTTACTGATTCCTCTGTCAGAAGTCATCAGTTTTCTCAAGAAAATCAAAATCAGAGCATCATCATAATCCTTAGAAACCCCATGATGCTTATTTGGTGACCTTGATTAGATTCTGTATGAATATAATGTCTTTATAAAGCTTTTGAAGGAAACTTATTGCAACATGGATGCATATGAATCTAAAGCACTTTTAATCAAAGTGTTACAAAAACAATACAGATTGTGCCATTCTGTATTTCAAGCATAACTTCCCAAAATAGCAACAGTGGTATTTTCCATATAAGTGGATGAATTAATTGCCACTGTTGGTCTTCTAAAGAAGAAAGGTTGTATTTGTTATAGAGCTGTTCAAGGTTGAACTTCTATAACAATATGAAATTGTGAGTAGAAGCCTGAGCTTAAACAGTAGAATATATACTCCTAGTCTTTCTAATCCTATTTGCCTTCAGAGTCTGAAGGTAATATCTGACCTCTCCTCAAAAGGGACATCTTTGCTGAGTGATGGCAGCAGCCAAAAGGTGCAGACTCAGATTGCCAGTCCAGCTAGGGCATGGCTATGCAATATTTATGCAAACCCTTGAGTATGTCTTAAAGAATGCCCCAAATTTTCCCTGGTAAGTATCACCTGGGCATGCCAGAGGCACGCTAGGGCAAAGGAGCATGAGCACATAAAAATACAAATGCAAGGCCTGCATAATCCTGTGCACCCAGGTAAAAGGCAGACATGGAAATCTGCTTGTCCAAGTGAGAATCTAAAGCTCAGCACCTATTCTAGGAAAGATCCTGCCTTAAGAAGAACAGTTGAGTGGGTGTCACCACTTGACTACTGCATTTCATAGTTAAGGACACACACTATACCTGGTTCCATTCTCTAGCATGTGGCTCGTCAGCTCAAAAATGTTGTTGGTCCAGAATGCCATGTCATCCACTCCCCCAAAGAAATATTCATGGAACTTGTCCACCAGAAATGGAGATTTACTAGCAAATGTTGGAAAAAGCTAAGGGACAGGCAACATACTCAGTAAGATAGATCACATCATCTCCATGTTAATTTTAATACAGTAAACAGAAAACCAACCTTGCCAACAAGAAGCCTTTCTCCATGCCTGAAAAAAAATCAGAAATAAAACTTGCTTAATTTAATATTTAACAGTTTAAATAGTTCTTTCCAAAAGTCCTATAAGGTAAATACTCTGCAAGTCATTACATTTCCATGTTGATTGTTAATATATTTTTAAAGTTGTAATGTAAAACAATATAAACTTTATTGCCCTTAATTTTGAAGGATTCACAGTTTTTGTAGATGTTGTGTGACTATTGGTAATTAACTGAAATACAGGATACAGCTAAGACATTCAGGTTATTCAAAAGCAGATGCTACCAGATATCCAAAATCTTTTATGAATTATTCTTGGACTTGAAGGGATCTGCATAGAGTGTAGATAAGGCATGTATCTAGAGACTCTTTCAGTGCATGATAATTATACTGTAACTCACCACAGTGCAATGGTACTTGAAGACACAGCTAATCTCAAATAAATAGGCATAAATACATTAAATGCATAAATGCATTAAATAGCCAAGATTCACCATCTGTGTTGTAGTAATTTACCAGTCATTATGTAGCCCAAATTTGAATCCTAGTAATTAAAAAAATTCATATATTCTGTGATATTGGGGTCTAGGAGGGAGTCTTCATTGCTGACATTAATGCATAAGGTGTTCCAAATATGATTATCATATTTCTCCTACATATGTTTCACTTACAAAACTCAGGCAGAGATATTCAACTTACAGTTCAAAAAACAGCAAATGAGTACATTCAGCAATTGTGCTTTCAGTTATGATCTCTTTTCCATAAAATTCCTTATAGATAGCAGCTAAGTCTTTGACAGGTACATACCTGAAAAACAAAAATAATGTATTAAAACAATAGATGGTCCGCATCACCTGATAAAATATTGCAGCTCTTGTAATAACAACAGCCTATAAAATATTCCAAATTTCAAAAGATTACATAAGGTCATGAAGATCTACAAATACCAGGATTGCATATGCAACTGTGAGGAAAAAATAGTGGATATCTAAGTCTTCTGCTCATTTTTATGCTTTTAAAACTGACTTCAATATCCTCAACTTCCCAAAGTTTAAATATATCTCACTGAGATTGTCACTTAACTGAGTTATTTAACTAGCTGCTAGGACATTCCAGCAAAAGCTTTTCACTAGTTATTTTACATATAACTACTTCTAACTTAAGACAAAAATAATTTAATCTTTTTTGCTGTGTTCTTATACACAAAACTCTCTTCTTTCCTTCCAGTTTTTATGTCAGGGAACAGTAAATATGCATACAAGGAATAGCAAACACATAACATTTAAAAGAGTTGCAAGGGTTTTTTTTGAAAGAAAAATAAAGGAAAACATTTTTTAAAAACAGATTAATATAGAACTATGCGATATTATATGCAATTTTATTGAATATGATTATACAAAAGAAAACATTAAATATGAAAGAAGGCAACCTCATTATCTTACCAACTCGATGCCAGGTAACTGAAGTCCAGCTCAAACTGACTCACTACATCTCCTCCTGAGGATGAAAGAATGAAAAAACCCTACACAGCTCAACAAACAAAATCTGTTAGGTATCTGTAAGGGGTAACAGTGTGCATGAAGCTATGTATGGCTCTTCTATATGCATTTATATGGCATATATTTAGAATACACAAATAGTTCACCTATTGTGTGTATGCTGCACATTTTATACCTCTGGAGAATAATGTACAATTTTAAATCACAGGAGTGACTCCATCCATATCTTATCATCCTTTGGTCTGCATTTTGGCTTTAATCCAAATGTCCATATGCCTTATCACATCTCCTGAAACCTGAGGACAGGTACAGTAGGGCTTTGCAAGCTATGGGGGAGAGCAAGAATACAGTGTCCATATGCCATCCTTAACTCCTGCATTGCACAGGATAAGAGCCAGAATCAACCACCATGGTTTTGAAAAGCACTTATTCCCATACAAGGATCTATGACTGGCAAGCAGAAACATTACCAAAATCTCCAACACTGTGAGCTTCTGAGTATGAACCATGAAAATCAATCTGGAGAAAGAGAAAAACAAGAGAACTGCCTGTCTCTTTTCATATGAGCAGAAACAAGCCCTCCAAGCAACACTAATGGTTACAGGTCCCAAAACTGACTAACTTCACTCTTATGAAGTTTGTGACATTGTGTTTCTCCAAAAATCTTCCTGAAACAGGGCTCCAACTTTTCTCTTTCCTCCCCACCAAAGCCCAAAGCAAAGCTATCCATTCCAATAAATCCAGTCATATGAATAAATAAAATAATACAGGCTTACTTCTCCCATGGCCTTTAGAAATCCTTGATCGATGCCCAGGCTATGCCAGCTAACATCTGCCACCATATGTGAAGCAATTCCAAATAGGAAAGCCACCAGTTTCTCTGTAGCCTACACAACAACAGTCCATTTATAAATAATTTTACTCCAGTCTTTAAGAAAATGTTAGCATTTTCTGTATATGCATTAAACAAGGATACAGCTGAGGAGCTCTTATATTCCAAGAGTTTATCAAGACAAAGTGCTGACCACTATTTCTTGATGTTGTGGTCAACTTTTGTAACTTGAGAAGCTTTAAGCAGTTTATACAGTCCAAGGCCACAGAATTACATGTTTGATGTAGGGGCAATTTGCATACTTCAAGTTAAATGTGTACCAAACTGTTTTTCTGGACCAAGGATAAACACTTCCACTTCCAAGGACTGAACTCCCTCTGCCACCATGGTTGTTGTTTAGGCAGACAGAGGAGAGAAATACATTCCTCTGCATGCTCACTTTTGACAAATTTTTCTTCATTTCCTCCTACATAGCTTACAGACCATTAACAAGAGCAAATCCAGACTAAGTTCAAGATTTCACAAGTAACAAATCTAAAACATGTCTGGTTTTCAAATGGCAAACCCTGAACCAGATCTCACAGGAATGCAAAACCACAAATTATATTTAAAAGTTTGGACCTATGAAATGTATGCACCAGACCACAGTGGAAATAACTGGCAGACTTTATATGGAAACTGTAAGTTTTTTGTATGGTAAAGATTAAAACAGGACTTCAAGTGCTACTAAATAAGGAGATACTTTAATACAAAAATGTTGGGTTTTTCTATACCTCATAAATGATGAAATTACAACTAGTGAAGGTGAAGGAAACAATTGAAAACAAAGTCAATCAAGCAAAAGTTAATCAATTTTCTTACCTCTTCCCAAGGCTGAGGATAATTCCTTCTGATGTAGTCAATACTTGCTTTGAGAAATGGTGACCAGTGAGTGTCTTCAGACACATCATGGAACATTCCTATTGCAATAAAATTATATCAGTACTTGATTTATTCTTTGGGGGAAGATTAAATAGAAAAAAAGAAAAATCTTTATCCCCATTAAAAACCCCACAGACTTTTGTTCAATTTCATGAAATTGAAATTGAAGATGAATTGAAATTGAATTGTCAGACAGATGATACATTTTGCATTCCAGCTCATAAAAAGAGTCAAAAGAGACTTACTTTTATCTGATTTATACTAAAAAAACAGATACTAGATTTACCTTCTGTGATTTTGGTTTGAACCATCTGAAAATTTTGTGCCTGCTCTTTTTCCCTGTGCCTGTGATTAGGTACAGTACAATGAAAAGCTGCCTCCCAAACAGAGAGGATAAAGACAGCTGACAGAGAACCTGCTAACTAAATTAATGCATCCACTTGTATTGCAGAAAAGCTGTAGGGAATGGCAGCCAACTCAAAATGTCATGTTTTCTAGCAGGTATCAGTTTCCACAGGGCAGAGGCGAGCTATGTCATCATTATCACCACAATCATTTTCAACAGAAAGGCAAACTAGCCAAGATACAGTCAGTGTAGGAGGAGAAAAAGGGAGGAAAGCAAAGAAAAATAAGTTTCATTTAGAAGAATCATTTATTACTCTCACCTGAATTTAGGCAGAAAGATTGTGTAGAATCTAACAGTGACCTTACCTAAAAATATCTGTGTAACTACATAAAGCTAAGTGCAAAGGGATGTTGACATAAAGAGATCAAGCAGCACACAATGTTGAATTCTTTAAGGGGGAAGAAGGTAGGTGGGAGATTGTTAAGACCATCAGTACTCTTGGAGGAAGAGTGTGTGTTTGTTGACACAGCAATGTGAACCTGCACAGCGTTAGGGTAGATTAAACACTGAGAGAGCAGACCTTCAGAAGGCAATTCAGTTACCTTTTGGCCTCATGACATTTTACAGTGCACCTAAACTAGATAAAAGAAGGATGGTTCTTGCTTAGCCAAATCAGAGTAGCCTTCTACATCTAAGCTTGTCTCCTGCCCAAAGAGGCAGTCTGGATGGCTTTGTTCTTGATCTTGTCACACAGTTCAAACAGCTCAGGTCTGAAGAGGTAACTATTTCTTCCATACTGACTAAGGAAACTGCTGACAAGTGGTCCAACTCTAACAAGGCGAGACAGACTCCACGGTTAGTGAAGGAATGAAGATTGGATACTGCAGATAGAGAAGCTCTGACCTGATATAAGACAGATTAAAATGGTTAGAAGGGAAAGATGAAGTAGATAGATATAAGCAAGCTGAAGTAGGAACTGAAAAAAAAAATCCCAGGAGAACATCAGTCATGAAAACAAGGAAAGCAAGACTGAAGTTTGGGACAAGAAGCTGGCAGAGCCAGGCAGAAAACCAAGATGAGTGACTCAATGAGTGACAGAAGACAAAACCAGTATTAAATGCCAGAACAGAGAGGTGATTTGGATGTGAACTGAGCACATCAGGACATGAAGCAGCCAGTAGTTGGCATAACCAACAGATAGCATCAACAACCTCTGTCTGAGAAAAATGAGAACTTTGGCTACAATTTTTCACAGCTATTGCAAGAGGTGCTAATTTTGTTTTGCAGTCTTTTGATCTGCAAGCAGCAAAATTAAGACTGACATTAATTTCCAATAAGAAGAGTAAAAGGCAAAAGACTGCACTCTGGAAAAAAAAAGGCTTTAAACTGGGATGTTATTAACACCTGCCCACCCACCCCCAGCAAGTCCTACAGTATTTTGTTGCTGTGGGACTTTTAGATTGTCCTATCCTCTTTTTGACTGATCTGATAGAAACTAATAATTTTTAACACAGAAATAGCTTTAGGCCTTCCCTAAGATTTATTAAAAAAACATTATTTTGTCCTCTCTGTACTCAGTAATCTGAACTAATTTAGTCAAACAGCATCTTTCTATCAAATTGTCCTACCCATTAAATAGTTAAATTTATGCAAGAGTTACTTTCTAAAACATTTTCAAATGTGTTATTTCATTATAAATTTCTACAAAAAGGCTCTAACAAAAATGGTGGATAGTTTTTGGAGGAAACCATTTTTGGCCACACTTCATTTCTTATAATTATTTTCAATTTTCAATTCTTACAACCATTTTCAACTCACTAAATTCTGTAAGATTTCCACATAAAAATATAATTGTTATAATATTGGACTTATAAAGATTCTCTTACCACGTTTGCAGATTGGAGGATAAAAGGCATCAGGATAAATGCTTCCAGCTTGAAAAGCATCTTGGTGATATAGTAATAACTGGGGAAAGGATGGGGGGAAAGGAATCAGAATGCTATTGCACAGCACAAAACCACATTTTACTGTCAACATCAAAGATACATTCTAAATAGCCAGCAAAATACAACTAGTATCTTGGCAAAATACACCATGTAGTGCACAAAACCTTGCTGTCATTTGCTGTCCTTAGGTTTATTAAATCTGCTTTCCCAAAGTCCTCTACTGATTCTTCTAATACAACCGCTCACAGAGAATATGACTAAAGAAGATAGGAAAGCATGCAAGAAACCACACAAAGTATATATATACACACACTGGTATAATTGCTATATTTATAATTGCTGTATTAATATTCAGAAACAGTAAAAATTATTTTGAATACAAAAAGATAAAAAATGCAGTCTGGGCACAATATTGACACACACATTACTGAGAATAATAAAGAAAGGCAAGAAGACAGAAAGCATTCAGAAGAAAGGTATACAAAAATAAGAAATAATATGCTTCCTACCTTTCTATAATTAACACTCCCTTCATGCTTAGTGAAAAATTCCAGAGCTCTATGTGCTGAAAAACAATATATTGAAGTGTTGATTTACAGGTACTTTGTCCAGGCCCACGTTTTGGTAGAAGCAGTAGCAGAACCAGAAGACACCACATTTTCATACCTAAGCCAAGCACCAAGTGCCTGAAGCACCATTTCTCACAGAGCTGTAAGAAGGTGCGTTTTCTCACCTAGGGAGTTAATAAGGAAGTGCTGTTTCTGTGGCACATCTTCAGTCTCTCTCTAATCCCTAGCTGCCAAGCTGACCAACCAAGCTGATCACAGGGAAATGAACTCCCCATGTCCAGAAATAAGCTACAGCAGTGAACTGACAGGACCACACACAGCACATGTAAAGTGTGGACCATGAATTTTAGCTGTACTGTACTCAAGCTTCATTGTTGCCCTTAACAGCAAAAAAGGTATGTTGGGAATCAATGTGGGTGTTTAACAGTTGGATTAATTTTTAACATGCATGGAAAGTAACAAAAGTCTAAAGGTAAATAAGCAAGGTAAATAACACTACTTATTCACTGAATTGGCAGATATTCTTACTGTCAAAATCTTTATTTAGCTGGCATAACAAGTGAATGAAATGAAATTACATCCTTTTCATTAACGAGATCTCCTAATTAATGTTAGATCCCAGGAATAATCTATCAACATTATTCTAAAAATACTTAACATTTCCTCTAAAGCTATTTTCAAAGATTAATTTGTTCCTTACCAAATAAATCACATCACAAAAAAGCCCCAAAAAACCAAACAACAAAACAAACAAACAAAAAACTCCCCCTACCAAAACCAAAACAATTAATTATTATTCTGGAATAAGATCTAGACAAAACTGTGGGGGTTTGAATGATCTTTCACTTTGAACTTTACCCAATAGTCTAAATCATCCTTATACAAGTAAAATACCTTAAAGTCCAGTGTTGCACCAGAAGAGAAACAGCAACAAAATAGTAATACTCTAAAATTTAAGGCTCAGACATTTCTACACTCATCTCTGACTCCAGTGTGGGAGAGCCTCAGTTTGACAGTTTGCTTTTTCTGCCTCACATCTCCTCTGCACTTCTCTCACTACTCAAGTGGACCCAGGTTCTACAACTCCACCTTCACAAGGAATTTTACACCAGATCCCCACAGTCCCACAGAGCCTCACAAGTCTGACAGGAACCGCCAGGGCAAAGAGCTTCCCCACTGGGACCTGCCTCCAGGCACAGCCATGAAAGTAGGACACAGCGCAGCTCTGCCAAGCACACTGAACACCATCAACATTCTGAACAGGCAGAGATTTTCACCATTTTAAAAGTGCATTCAAAACTCTGTCCAGGATTTCTTTGGTGCTGGCTTTGAGTAAGAGGAATTCCTTTCTATAATTTGTTGTTTAGTTTTTTGGTTTGGCTTTCTATTTTTGTATTAGTTTTGTTTTTGTTTGTGTGTTTGCTTGTTTTTGTTTTCCTGGACTACTCAGTGTTTGAATTTTGGAAATATTTTCATCTTATCATCATAGACTTTTATGTGAACAACAATAAGAACACTCATTTTAGCAGCATCAGAGCTGATCACAGTTTAATGTAATTTTGCAACACATGGACAAAACCTGTTGTAAACCATAACCCAATAGTTCAGTGTATGCCCAACTCCTCAGGCAACCAAGATCTTTATATTATATAAACCCAAGTTTTCTGCAACATGCTCCCTTGATTAGAAAAAGAAAAAAAATACTGCTTTGGGACAGATTTGTAAGCTTCTCCTTGCAGATCTTTTTTTTTTCCAAACACACCCTATTCTGGCAAATCTGTTATTTCAAGTCCTCAGAAGCTTGTACTTGGTAATTAGAGCCCTGAGCTTGCAGAGTGGTGTACACTTGCCTAACCTCAGGCAGCGTGGCTTCTCCTACAGATTATCACGGGTTTCTTGACACATTGTTAGGAAAAGCAAATTGTTCCAGGATGGTGACCATGGGTACAACACTCAGTAAGGGAACACACTCCAGTCTCAAACACCATGAATAACCCCAGTCTTTAAATTGTTCAAAGTTGCATGTATTGTATTCAGTACTTAAAGTCTGAGAAAATTACCTGAATAAAGGCAACATCCTACATTTTACCATCTGTTTGAGCAATGGATTTAGAAACAAAACCAGAAGAACAAACAACATAAACTGTCATGAGTAACTCAGAATAACCTCACACTGCTAGTGTTTGTGCTTGCAAAACTGCAGAAAAAAACAGATTTTAAAAATAGCACAGGCAAACAAGAAATTCAAAACCAGAAATATTTCTCCATTTTGATGTTCACTCAGTTCTCTCCTTCATTCTCTACAAATCTAGGTTTTTCTGGCTACAGAGAGCAACCTATCAGAAAGAGACACAGAACAAATTTTTTATGCTTTTAGTTACAGACAGAAACACATTACAGAATTTCATCTACTTGTGCAGGTATGGCATAATTAATACAGAGTGATTTAAAAAGAGTTACCACAAAGAACTTGTGTTATTCTTTAATTTAAATATAACAATCTCACAAATTGCCTAAAGCATTCCTTTTCTTTCTCCATACCAAACTTTCTCTGTGTAGGACTCACAGACAAAAACATTCCAGTTACATAACGCCCGTGTCTTAGGAGATGGAAAAATACGCAGTCCAAGTCAACTGAAGCATTTTACTTAAAAAAACAGTAAAATTTCAAACTCCAAAAATCAAATTGCTCATTTATCCTACCTGTTATTCACATTTTTAAAATTATGTAGACTGCTTGTTACTTTAACATTATTTCCTCCCTCTGCTTTCCAGCTGAATCCAAACTTACTTCTCTTCAGAAGAAATTCAAAACACAAGAAAATCCATTTTGAACATGTCTTACCTATTTCAACGTGTGTTGAAATTCCACACGGGATACATCTCTGACAGAAATAGTAGAGTATAACCAGCGAGACAGACCAAATCTTCAGACCAACCATGATGCTGGCTCCAACTGTGGTTTTCAGAAGCCTGGAGCAGTAGCACTGTGACCTTTGAAATGTAGGTTACGGAGCATGCCTTTTCTTTCACACATATTGCTGACACAGCAGGCAAACGACTGCCAAATTTGAAAGGCTATTTTATACCATTGCTTTCTTTTACTGCAAATACAGTAATTTTTATAAAGAAAGAAATAAACTGTGGGTATTCTCCCCACTTGAACTCTGTAATATCTCTGGGATTTGAGCAGTGTAATCAGTGTACCACTGCACAGCAGCAGTGAGATTTTTGTCAAATCAATAGCATGGCAAAGAGTTTCCTCTCAGAGTTTGTCCAGCTCATGGCATGCTTGCCTTACAGCAACTACAACCCATTTCACAAAAGAAATTAAAGCCAACTGCCAAAGCTGTGTTAATAGAATAACACTAGCTCCTGAGTTGCAGGTGATGCAAATTCATAACCTTTGGCAAGCTGACAGTACACTTAAGTCTGGATCTTATGGCCAGTATTGGAAGCCCAGCTGATATGTGGGATACTCATGGAAGTACTCCTGCCAAGTGTACTGCTATGAACTTCTGGCTGCAGAGGCTGGACACCCTGCGTTTCCCAGCCACCCTTCATGCATGTGCCACAGCCCCACCAGTCCCCAGTGACATGGTGGCCCTGGGCAGGGGCTTTGTGTGGCCCTTGTGCCACAGACTGACCAGCTGCCATGGGACCCAGTGACCACCAGGCTCCCACAGGGCCAGAGCTCCTGCAGTTAAGCACAAGTTAGCCTGGAGGAGACTGAGAGCCCTGAGACCTTGTCACAACCTGCAACTTCCTTACAAAGGGAAGAGAAGGGGCAGACACTGATCTCTGTGGTGATCAATGGCAGGACCCGAGGGAATGGCATGAAGCTGTGCCAGTAGTGGTGTGGGCTGGGAATTAGGGCAAGGTTGAGGGTGTTTTGGCACTGGAACAGGCTCCCCAAGGAAGTGGTCAGACCACCAAGCCTGACAGAATTCAACAAACATTTGGACAACGCCCTCAGGCACATGGTGTGACACCTGGCGTGTGCTGTGCAGGACCAGGAGCTGGTCTTCGATGATCCTGCACGTTTCTTCCAACACAGGATACTCTGTCACTCTATGCATCCCCGCTCCCTACGAGGCGGGGCTCTCGATGGGGTGTGGGACACGAGGCTCCGGGAAGCAGAAGCCCCCTCCTGCTCCCAGCCCCCAGCCCCCAGCCCCCAGCCCCGGCTACGCTCCCACCCCTGCCCGGGCACACCGGCTGCCCCTGGCCAGGTGCCCCGGGCCGCCATGAACCGCCGGGCCGCCGCTTCTGGCCCAGCCCCTCGGCAGCTCCTCCTCCGGGGCGGCGCGGGCGGGCCGTGCAGGGATTGTGCCGGGGCCGTGCCGGGCCCGCCGCCGAGCACGGCCATGGCCACCCTACTGCCGCGGGGCGCCGCCGCCGC
The DNA here is from genome assembly GCA_024865655.1 of Emberiza elegans. NCBI lineage: Eukaryota > Metazoa > Chordata > Aves > Passeriformes > Fringillidae > Emberiza > Emberiza elegans. Next base: position 59,448,366 of record JALJVW010000206.1, read on the forward strand.
CCGCCGCCGCCTCCTGCTGCGCCCCGCGCCGCTGGCCCCGGTGCGGGCCGCCAGCCAGGCCCTGTCCGTCGCCCTGGTGCGCCAGGGCGGCCTGGTGGGCGGCCGATGGGTGGAGACGGCCGCCGCTTTCCCCGTGCAGGACCCGGCCAGCGGCGAGGAGCTGGGCCGGGTGTCCGACTGCGGGGCGGCCGAGGCGCGGGCGGCTGTGCGGGCCGCGCACGAAGCCGGCGCCGCCTGGGGCCGCCTCCCCTCCAAGGTGAGCGGCCGCGGGAGGTGGCGGCGAGGGGGCCCCGGGGCGGTCCGGTCCGGTCGGGTCTCCCGGGGCCTCGCTTCCCCGTCCCTGCGTGCGGCGGCCACGGCAGCCTTGTCTCTCCGTCCTCCCAGGAGAGGAGTGCGCGCCTCCGCAGATGGTACGAGCTGATGATGGAGAACAAGGAGGAGCTGGCGCGGATCATCACAGCCGAGAACGTGAGTGGGGCGGCGGGGGTGGGCACGGGCACTGCCCCGTGCTGGCACTGGCGCTGGGAAACCCAACACAGGCAGGCGAACAGGGACGCAAGTAAAAGTGACAGCCGTCAAGCCTCTCCCTGCGTGCTTCACCAGTTAGCTATAATGTCCTTTTTAATAACTTCGGGCATATTGTGCACTCACATTGCTCTGCTAGGTCGGTGGGTGACGTTTCAAACATTCCTCCTCCGGACATATATAAAGTGCATTGGTTTGATAACGGTAGTACCTAATCAGAGGAAACCAGACCCATTATGGGCTTCATGGCATGCAAAAGCATACATCCGCCTAAACCATGGTCTCCGTGGCAGAAATGTTTGTGACTGGGAAAAATCATGCAAGTCTCCAAGTTGGATTCATACAGTCTGGATCACTGAGTAGTCTGGGAGCTCACAAACTGGTGTCCTTTTGGACAAAACCTTGCTGGAAGATACTTCAGCAGCTCCTCTGTTGTGTCACAGCTGCTACTGGTCGTTCACTTCACGGGATCAGACCTGGGGGTGGTCCAAAACAATACTTCCAAAACAAATAACCCTGGAATAAATTTGTAACTGTTTTGCCATGATTTGTGTCTTTTTTCAGAGTGGTAATAGCAGCTAACTTAGAGTTTGTAAATAAATCCATATGACATTTGATGTTTCTCTTCCTTGTCGTGGGCAGGTATGAATCCAGGCACAGCATACAAATCATTGACTATAAAATGTTGATATATTGAATGCACAGAACTATCGCTGCTGCAATCATATAATCCTTGCTGGAGATCACAGTGTATGTCAGAGGGAGGGGTTCATAAAGTACTCTGAAAAGAAAAGGAACTCCAAAATTGCTTGAATTTGTTTGTATTGCTTCTGTTAGCTGCTTACAATGTATCTTCAATCTGATTTAATCAAAGGGGAAGCCTCTGAAAGAAGCACAGGGTGAAATCACATATTCAGCCTCCTTTCTGGAGTGGTTTGCAGAGGAGGCTCGACGGATCTATGGCGATGTCATTCCAGCATCTTCAAAGGACAGAAGAGTCCTGGTGCTGAAGCAGCCAGTAGGAGTGGCAGCCATTATAACCCCAGTAAGCATAACTGAACTCTTCTGAGTGACATGAAGGTTTTCAGCTTAGCCCCCAGTTCAAAATGTCACTTACTAATGCAAAAACAGGAGACAAAATTTTCCCAACTTTGATGGTACTATTTTCTCTCTTTCTAGTGGAACTTTCCCAGTGCTATGATTACCCGGAAGGTTGGTGCAGCTCTGGCAGCTGGCTGTACAGTCGTGGTGAAACCTGCAGAGGACACACCTTTATCAGCATTAGCTCTTGGAGAGGTGAGCTTTCAGTACTAAATGTTATTGCCTCTAATATGGTCTGGACCCTCAAAGTATATTGGGCCATTTTGATCCCCAGAATGTCCTTATATCTTTAATTTAGTTCTTTTGAACACAGACAGCTTAAACCAGAGCAAAGGTGCTCTCTCAAGCACCTGTGGCACCTGTTTGTGGTTGTGCTGAGTCCTTTTGGCTTCCACTGACTTACAGGCTGTTTTCTTCAAAACAGTGAACAATCATTAAGTGACTATTCCTCTTCCAAAATGCACTAATTATGCAAATTCTGTTTTTCTTTTGTTGCAGCTTGCAAACCAGGCTGGAATCCCAGCAGGAGTATATAATGTTGTCCCTTGTTCCAGACAACAGACAGCAGCTGTAGGGGAAATTTTATGCACTGATCCATTGGTATCCAAAATATCTTTTACTGGCTCTACAGCAACAGGAAAGGTACACACCTGGACAGAGTATCCTTGAAGATTAGTACTGTGGTTATACTAGAAAGGTAGGGGGAAAAGTGTGTGCCTTTATACAGAGCCTACTTTTCTGGCTACTGTACACAGATTGTCCAAATAATTGTGTACCTCTTGAGATAATGCTTATATGTTTTAGCATCAGTACTTCACAGAAGAATACCTGTCTGTAATTCTTGATAATTGCCCTTTATTAAACTATAATGTGAACAGTCCTGTACACGATGTTCTTGGTTTATATTATAAAGTGACAACATACTAATAAGAGCACTGAAACTGAGTTTCAAAGGTGCCATTCAAGAATGGCTTCAGCAGTTGAGAGAAAGTGTTGGAGGAGTGAGGCCCTGGAATCTCTGCTATCAACTCTAGTCAATAAGCAATCTTGTCACCATCTCTAATTGAATCACTAAAACTGCAGAATGTGGCTACAAAGTGACAGTTCTCTAGGATGGCTGAATGCAGAATGAAGCAAAAGTCTGGTATCAAGGCAAATCATAATACCAAGTTCTGTCAGATTTTGGAAAACTTTTGTAAGAGTAGTCAAGATTTTATTACCAAAGAAATAGAACAAAAAAATTTTGACAATATTAGTGTATAAAACTTAATCTGACCTGAAGTTGATCAAAATCTTTCTCTCCATTAGTCCTTGGCCAGAATTTCATCTTTAAGGATTTTAGTGGATGAAAGTTGCTTCTGTCATAGGAGATGGTCTAACATTGCAGAGAAGATGCAGATCATTTTCTTGCCAGAGTTAATTTTTCACTCCCTTGCATCGATTCCACTGTTCACATCTGTTAGAGGTACAGATGTGTGTGTCTCCTCTGTTGCCTGCAGATCTTGCTGAAACATGCAGCTGGCACTGTGAAGAGAGTTTCCATGGAGCTTGGAGGACATGCTCCTTTTATTGTGTTTGACAGCGCCAATGTGGACCGGGCTGTCGCAGGAGCCCTTGCTTCTAAGTATAGAAACTCAGGACAGGTGAGAATCTTTGTCCTTGTTTCTAGACAGTGAAGAGCTGTACAAAGTTTAAGCTGTAAATAAGCTATTTTATGTAAAAGGAAAGCACAGAACACTTCATTGTGAGGAGAAAGGTGCCTAACTCACAAATGGTTCTGGGCACTAAAGCCAGTTACCAGTAAGTCTAAACAGCAACACTGAAATCCCATATATTTTTGTCAGAGCAAAGGGGTAGCAGAAATAAATAGACCATTGAAAGCACTTATAAACAACTTTCAGGAAGAAAGCAAACTCAAACTCAGATAATAAAGGAGTTAGAAAAAAAGACCCCCAACCACTAAGTGTGATTTGAGATTTTGCTGCTCAGTCCAGCGTTCTGCAGTCTAATTAGAAGGTATTTCATGCAGCTTCTGGACCTTGGTTGATCCATGTATCTGAGTCCATAAAACTCACAAAACATTTCCCCAGTGTAAGCAACTTGGCAGTGTGACATATTTCACACACCCACTGACAGCTTTTTGAAGTTGTATTTCTAAAGTGAAATAGGAGGTGAAAGAAATGGCATAGCTGGTTAACAGCTTAGGATGAGGGAGGAGAGGCAGGGGACATTAGTGCAGTAACCTGATTCTGTGGCCTGAAGGCCAGAATGAATTAATAGATGTATTAAATACAATACAAACTAATGGGGTTCTGTCTTATCTTGTTTGTTTTCAGACTTGTGTTTGCACAAACCGTTTCCTGGTGCAAAAGGGAATTCATGATGAATTTGTGGAAAAGTTTGCTAAAGCTATAGACAAAGAACTGCATGTTGGAAATGGATTTGATGCAAAAACTACCCAAGGACCACTAATCAATGAAAAAGCAGTGGAGAAGGTATAAGTAAATATTTCATTTTTAACATTCTAATTTTTTTTTATGACCCATAAAACAACTTTACACTTATGTTTCACCTTTTTTGCCTTGTTTTATTAGAGCATATTTGCAGTGTGGCTGGAAGTGTGTTCTGTCCCCCAAGTCCATGTGTACATATAGACAAACAGATGTGGACAGTTCATGTATCTTCCCTCTGTTTCCTTAAAGGGAGAGGCCTCCTTTAGGAGAAACTGATTCCTCCTGATTACTCCCTAGCTGTTCTCAAGTCCTTTCACTGAAATTGGATACACTGTGAGAGCTGTACAGTGATCCTGCAGTTCTGAAGCACTGTGATTTACAATTTCTTTTGAGGAACAGTGTTTGTTTTTGGCAAAAGCTAGACAGAGTAATTTCTCAGGGTTAAAAATACCAGAACTCTGATACTTGAAACTTCATGTGCATGGTTTGGGTCTTCTGTTTTGGGTGACCTGCAACTCCAGGAATATTTATTTTTTAAAAAAATCCTAAAAGTCACATATTTTATAATATTTCACTCTTCCTAAGGCTACAGATTATTGAGTCAAGTGGCCCATACTTTGTAAGATATTACAGCTCAGTTGCATGCAGGCTTGGTTTGAATCCATCACACACGAATGCTGCAGATTCTCTTTATAAAAGAATAGGAAAATATTTAGTTATTTGGGAGACAAAGAATATAGTCCTTGAATTTCTTTCCTTCATGTCTTCCCTTCTTGCATCACAAAAGGGTAGTATGTGTATCAGGTACAACTACATATACAAATAAACAAACACTGTATGTAGTCACTTTCTGTAATTTCAAAGGACATTATTCTAGGTGGGGATTGCTACTTTAGTTTTCTTACTGCTTTGTTGTCTTTAGATGAATTGTAAATATAGGGGGTAAATAGAATCATAGATGTAGGAAAATGTTCTCTCCAGTTCCATCTTGAGAGTTGTTTCTCTTTCCATGGCAGTCATACACTTCATTTCCATAGTGTTTGATCACTGATGTAAGATTCAGTTTTTAGTCCTGCAAAGACTTTTTCTCACATTAGGTGTAGGCTTTTAATTTCTACAGAAAAGTGGGCTGGGGACCACATTCATAATTTATCCCTCTGAAATAATGTCAGACTCAGAGAAACAAGAATTGAAGAGAAATTAGATAATATTGCAAATGATCCTCTGCAAAGTGTAAACCTCTCTTCAAAATTTTCTCTTAAATATTGGGAGAGTATTATTTCTTCATGGGAAATGTATTGTTGCTCATTCTTAAATGCTGACTTTAACTTTTGTTATGCATATCTCAGGTAGAGAAACACATTAAGGATGCAGTTTCTCAAGGAGCATCTGTTGTGACTGGAGGGAAACGACACAGCTTGGGGAAGAATTTCTTTGAGCCAACATTACTTACTAACGTTACAACAAAAATGCTTTGCACCCAAGAGGAGACATTCGGCCCTTTAGCACCAGTTATCAAGTAAGATTATTAATTCCACAGATTAAAATTAACAATTAAAAAAACAATGACAGATGATTTTGAATAAACAAAATTTGAAACACAGAATCTTCATACGATCACACAAATCTTGTAAAAAGACTGGGGTACACATGTGAAAACATACTTTGGATATGTGGCTTGTTTGTTTCCTGACCTGATCTTAGCATCTCTACAACATTTTGAAAATTAAAATATCAATGGTTAAGCAAGGCTAGGTAGCAGCAAAACCTTCATCGGCTTCATGATCTGTGGTATGAAATAGGAGACAGGAGTTTTGAGTTTGTCATGTGATTTGCTAGTCCTAAGCTTTTCTGACAGAGGATGAGTTGGAGATGTCTGTTCTCCTTAAAGCCTTCCCTTCCTTTATGCAGACCAATTGGATGTGATGGAAGAACATACAGTTATCTCTCAGATTTGAGAGTGCTGTGTAGTTGGGGAAATAGGTAGGCTAACCCATGTGAAGTAAATGTCTTGGTACCATCCAGCTACCTTGGGGGGATAAAGGCAATCTTAACTACTTAACTGCAGTTTAAATTCAGAGAAGAGGTAGACACTTCAGTGTTTCAAAATGAAAGTTAAATTAATGTACACTTTTGGGAAAAATAAATTGATATTTTAATTCTCAATAAGACTGCTTCTTGTCAGTAAGTCAGCAAGACAGCAGCAGGTGAACTGCGGGCCTCATTTTTTTATTTTTTCTCTTTCTATTGACAGATTCGAGACTGAAGCAGAAGCTGTTGCTATAGCAAATGCAGCTAATGTGGGTTTAGCAGGTATGCCTCTCTGTCAGATAAATGTATTTCTGCAGTATGGTGAGCTTTAATGCTGTGGGGTGATGATTTTTAATGTCATTGTCTTTTCAGTCTTCTGCAATTGTTCTTACTAATTTTCACTCCTGTATCTCTGTGTCTGCATGACAGGATACTTCTACTCCCAAGATCCAGCTCAGATCTGGAGAGTTGCAGAACAGCTGGAAGTTGGAATGGTTGGTGTTAATGAAGGCATAATCTCCTCAGCAGAGTGTCCTTTTGGTGGGGTAAAGGAGTCTGGCTTAGGGCGAGAAGGCTCAAAATACGGCATCGATGAATATTTAGAAATAAAATATGTCTGCTTTGGAGGATTATAAAAGCCTTCAAACAGCACAATCCCCACAATTGGGAAAGAGTGCTGTTGTTTTGATAAGATTCTTGAGCCAGAAATATGTATGAATGCAACTTCTAACCTTCATTAGAACTAATCAGCCGTCCTGTGTGTGTATAGAGATATCTACAGTATTCTGTGCTGCCAAATGTGTTTACACAGCCTTTGTATTATACATCCAGTTTTTCAGCAATGTGAAATGTCCATTATTTTTAGTAAAAAGTAGGGATGTACATTTATTGTTTTTGGACTATCCCTGTGTAATGGGGAGAGCTTTGAGACTTGTGCATAACAAAAACGGATTGTGACCTATAGCAAGGGAAACTAGACCAGCATTTTTTACTACCTTTAGTATTTCAGTGTGGATAAAGGAGGCTTTGGGATGGCAGTCTCCCTTCAGAATTTTGTGTAAAGACACTTTTTAATGTGGTTATGTGACCTCCATTAGAAGCAAGTGTAAGGGGTTTTGGTGGTTTTTTGTTTTGGTTTTTATTTTGGTTTTTTTTTGTTTTGGTTTGGTTTTTTTGTTTTGGGTTGTTTTTTTTTGTTGGTGGTGTTACTTGGGTGGGTTTTTTTTTTGTTTTTTTTTGTTTGTTTGGGTTTTTTGCTTTTTTTAAATTGTGGGAGAAATCTGCTGCTTACAAAAGGCGAGGAATTGTTTTGAGCTATATCTAGGCATCCACATAGGCTATCAGACAGCTTTTTCAGCACTGTTAATGCTGACTGCAGGGCTGCTTTAGGTTTTTGAGCAGAGGTGTACTTCAGGCTTAACAGCTTGCATGTCTAGGATGAAATATAGCCCTTGTTTGATGCCTGTTAGCCCCAGCAGTCCTGGGAACAGGACAGTCCAGGACAAAGAATTGCTGGCTTAGTGAGAAGCAGGAGGAAGATAAGATACTCACAGGAACAACTTGCAGAATTATAAGGGGAGACTATAAGGGCAGTGTGACGAAAGCGCAAGTGGTGACATGATACAGATAAACTCCTTCTCTTCCATAAAAAGACCATGATTCTCCTTGGGTAGAAGTACAGTCCCTGATGTAAATATTGCTGAGTGTCTATAGGAACATAACTCACCCCCTTCAAAGAATAGAAGCAGATATCCATCCCTGTGGGCTTTGTGTCTTGAATTGGATTTGTGGTTACACAGATGAAGGTCCATTAGGGAGGAAGGTTTGAAAACCTTTGAAGATTTGTGACCTAATAAAGATTGAAATAGTGGTGGTTAGAGGTGAGGCTTTGACCTTTGGCTTGACCTCACTGTTCTGTCATCTTCAAAAGATGATGAAAGGCTACCTTAGTATGAAATAAAAATGTTGTTAAAAACATTTTAATGGCAGTCAAACAAAGCACTTTAAATGTGCAATGTTAATTTGGTGAATAAATCAGCACAGTAGAAGCTAAGTGGAATAAATTTTGTTTCTTGTATTTATTATTAAAAAAATAAAAGAAGGCAACGGAATTATTTTTCCTATAAAGTAATGAATGTACCCTTTGAAATTAATATCTTAAAACATTTTATCCCATCAGGCAAAGACGTACCAGGTAACACAAGACTTGGAGAGAGGGAGGGCGAGCTGGAACAGAGTTACACAGGGTTTTTGTTTAAAGCGCACACAAAGTAGCATTGACTGCTACTCCTTATTTTTAAATATTTTTTATGGTTGTATTTGTGTAGCAGTTGAGACCAGGGGTCACATTATCTGTCAGTACTGTGTGCACCATGCCAACTGAAGGGCAGTTAAAGTGTATTTACTGCCCCTTCAGTAATTCCCAATGCACCAAACCCACATATATGTGGTAGTGAGGACTTCAGTACTGTTATCTGTGCTTGTCAAAAACACAAAAAGGATGGCCTCTTTCTACACTAGTTGCAAGAAACTTTCCTATGCCCAATTTCTAAGATAACATTGTTGAGCACACAGGCTGCCTGAATTTGGGGAATACAGGAGAAAGCTGTTTGCCTGCCTTGGCTACTGATGTGTTTAGTATTAATTGAAAAAAACAACTGGGTAAAAGAAGGTCATGCCTAGGTTCCCAGCTTCCAAAACACAGTGATGCAGGCATAATAACAGGTATTATACACAGGTAAAATATCTGCCACTGAAATTCAATTGTATCTACCTGTGAACTGTATAAGGTCAAAATTAAAATCATCTTACTTACACCTGTATGACTGTGTAGTATTTAATGTGAGTGTACTTCTTGGGACAGTGCAGTTGGAGGATATGTGATTTAACTCTTGCTTTCTTCACTACAAGTTACTGATGATGCATTGGTACATTTAAAATCTTAATGTCTTTTTAATGTGCTTTTCTGATAATAGCACTTCTAATGAGTGTTTACTCTTTTTTTTTTTTGCAAATAATACCTTTTACAATGCCCGATAACAAGCACAAACTATAATTAAAGATAATGTTTGTAAGAAACTTAAGAGATACTTTTGTCTAGATTGGATTGTGGTTGGATTCCAGCATAATATCCTCATGTCAGTAAAGTCTACATCAGTTAAGCACAGAATAATCAAAGTTATCTTCATAGCAAAAGCTGGAATTCTTCAACAAAAGACTTACTTGAATTCTCACACCTCAGTTGTGTTGATTGCACTTGTGATGGTTTAGCAATTCCTGGATATTAAAACTGTGATTAAAAAAATGTTTTCAGTTAATAAATAACTTCTGTGAAAGCATCAGATTTTGTGGTTTTTTACGTTATTCAGTGCTGAATTGACAAATTGACAGCAGCCACATTAAGTTCAATCTCTCAGATTTGCAGAGATTTTCTTCTGACAGATTTATCACTGGAAAAGTCCACTTCTTTGCATCCATATGGTCATATAGTGTAAGATTTCCTTACCCCAAATTACAGTTCCTTGAATCTAAATCAGATGGATGAGACTAATTGGCATAATAATATGCCATCAGTCATTTTGTATGCTAGTCTTTTATGCTGAGTCAAACATTTTTATCACAAAATAGATCAGAGTGTCTTCCCTGCTTTTGTAATGTGATTACTTGCATAATTCTTTATTTTATTCATTAATGAATTAAAATAGAGTTTTGGGAGCTTTTTTACTTCTATTTATTTAATACAGTCTTGAAGCCTGAGAAACTGTTTAAATTTCCAACTTGACACAGTCATGGCCAAGTTCCAGTTTATTAAGATACTCTTTAAACAGTTGTTTCACAAACATACACATCCCCCACACACTCCCACTGCCTGACTTCTCTGTGTAAAAAGCTCTCAAGAAACTATGTTTACCTGTTCTACCAGATATTAACAACGTAGCTATTTTAAAGATTTAAGTATGGTGTTTAGAAGCCCTAAGTTACATTTTAGCACGTGTTTAAAGGGTTTCTAGATCAAAAGTTCCTGCTTAGGTCCTTCCAAGAACCATGAGAACTTGGTGGTTTAGTCACTTCATCACTGAGTGCCAAAGCTGCTTAGCACAACTGGCTGAAGTTGTGTTGGAATCATGCCCATTATCTTCTGCTGCACCACTTACCAGGGATGGGGGAAGGCTACTGCTATTACCAAATGTTCAGTGCAATAACAAAGGGGCAGATTCCATCCTTCTAAAAAGGGCACATGTATCTCATCAGCTCATTCAGCTGCCAGGATTCCCTGGCAGTCCAGTGGCAATGTTTTGTGCCACCCAGATTGTGGCACTGTGTATCCAAACAGACTTAAAGTTGCTTTTATGTTGTGTGATTTTTTCCTTACAGAAAGACACTTGTATCTCACAGCACCATTTATTATCACTATTTGGCACAAACTTAATACACCAAGATGGAAGGATTTTTCTTTTCCAGTTCAGAAACAAGCAGCATAACCTATCCCTCTCTAACAGCATATTTTGGTTATATTGCACACCTAGATCTCTGATTACTGCTGATTACTGATTCAAGTATGGAATCTGTTACACAGTAAGCCACAACACCTGTGAAACCACCCCACTTGGCATGACAGCTGGTGATTACTTATACACAGCCAATTAAACCAAGTAAGGACAAGCACCACATGAAAATTTATTGTGAAGTGCAGTAAATTATTTTTTTCCTGCTCTCTGATCTACTGAGTTATGTCATCTCTCTAGTAAAAGATGCTTCTGCCAGTAGGGAGGGAATGAATCAGCTACTGCATTGCTTTTATGTTTGAGTATGGACAAGCTATGGAAGACAACATATGTCCATTAACCTGGCCTGACTGTGGGATCCAATACAGAATACCATGCTTAAAAGAGTACCTGACAAGTTTCTAAAAGGAAAGACAAAACTTTATTAATAGTTACATAAATTTAGTAATTTCAGCTCAGAAATGGTTCCAGTTACAATACAATAACATTTGCAATAAATAACATTTTCTAGAAACAGATTCATAATATAAATTCTGTAATAGCTCACCCATCCACCCACAGGGAGAAGTGCTTTCATACAGAGACAAAATACAGATGTGCAGCTCATCTGCACCTGATTCATATTCTGTACAAAAACCATTTGCCTTTGTTGCCTCCTTCTTAAAATTTTATTTCTAAATTTTATATTTCCCTCCTTTGCCTTGGGGAGTTAAGGGTATAAAAGGTACATGAAATTGGTTTTTCTTTGCTGCAGAAGTATAGGATTAGCAGTCAAGTTAGGGATCCCTGATAAGCAATAACTGACATTAAGAAACTAGTTCACCTGTATCCCATTTCCCTTCTCCTGGAGGAACATTTTCCTCTCTCAAATCTCACCTTTATGTCAGAAGACTACACTTACTGTTCTTTTATTACTACCACCCTGAAGCTCCACCTGACTACTGCCCATTACTGGCATACAGGGGCAAAATTAATTTCACTTGAGGTGAGCAGGAATAGAACAGGAATAAAAGCAGGAATAGAACATTTCCCTAGGAACTCAATTATTTCAAGAACATCAGAGTATCTGAGGAAAGTTTGCACCAGCACAGAGAACACATGCATGCACTCAGTGTCTCACTGTTTAGTTCCTTGCATGTGTGTGAACTTCTGATTGCCCAAAGGAGACAAAAGAAAGGAAAATTAACATTGTATAAGCAAACAGCTAACAGCACAAAACAGAGGCTTGAACAGTACTTTTATCTGATACATCTGACAGAGGGCGAGTAAGACTGTTTACTAAAAGGACAGAGTTGATAATCTATTCTTACATACCAAAACAAGAATAACCTTTTTTCACCTATGTAAATAAACAACTATTTGTAATTAGACATATTGCATTTTGCTTTGTTTTTTCTACTTAATATGACAGGTTGAACCACAGGACAGAGAATTTGGATGTGGATCTCAACAGATTTGCCAGCCTAAACTTTCTTCCATATTGCAGTATGATTCTAGTTAGGAAAATAAAATCCACAAGACAATTACCTGTTCACAGCCAGGGCAGTTTCATGCTGTGTATGTACTGCATTGAATACTACAATTGGAAACTGAATCTGTTTAATACTTAGCAAGTTTTTTTCCAAAATACACTCCTTCCTTAAAATGCAAACAAAGGCAGTCCTTTTACACTGCTGGACAATCCCATGTGTGTGTAAAATCAAGATGCAAATGAAAATCCAGTGCTTACACTTCAAGGCAATGAGGCACTGCAAGTACCACCATACTGCCTGCCTTCAACAAGAGGCAGTATCTTAGCAGTGCCAAACTGAATTATTCTTTATTTTCAGTAGACTCTGAGCCACACAGGACAAGCTCTATCTGGTCTCCTCTGCTTTTCAGTGCAGATGAGTCTTTTGGGAATTTTACAAATCAGCTGCCAGTACTCTTTCTGTATGTGAAGGAAAACAGTGTACAGAAGTAAACATGAGGACTGAGAACCTGCCTGGAATCTATAATAACCTGAAACAAAGGGTTAGAATCCAAATTCTGCCATTGTGTTTGCATTACAGCCAGTTTTCTGACCCTTCATTCAAGGTATGAACTGACATTCTGCAAGAAAGCAGTCGTTCTAGAAGTAACAATTATACTGAATCAAGATACAAGGCTTGCTGTAGTCCCTCCTAAATTCCTGACAAAAACATGCTTGCCCAAGTGACACAAATGTGATACCACAAATTCACTGAGCCAAAAAATATTGCTTTCAGCTTCTGTGCAAGTGCCACATATTAAAAGCAAGCCTGCTCTTATGGTAAGAGGAATAACTTCTTCCAAGCAGGTGGAATAATCAAACTAGAATCAGAAACAGCTGAAGAATTTAAACTATATTCAACTTTGAAAACACAGCTAAAATACTGTTAGCAACAAAGATGTTAAAGTATCATCAGAGAACTGAATTTATCAAGCAACTTCCACTTGTTAGGGCCTTATACAATGAGAAACTGGTCAAATATTTCTTATCTGTTAGAGTGAGAAACACTTAGCCAAATCATGCATTTGTTCTCATGGCCCATGAACTTAGCAAGAGATCTAAAGATCTGGGCCCACCAGTGTGTGTCCATGGGCAGGGGAATAGTCCTGGAAATTCTGCAGCATTAAGGAATGCAGGTTTATGATTCCTGGAGTTGTTGTACTAGAGAAACAATTCTTCATTTTGATGGGATTTGTATGTTTGGTTTTTTTTAAAAAAAAGATATTTCAACACCTTCAAAGAAAAACATCCTACATTTCAGCATTGGCTTTAAAAACATAAAATAAACTCAAAAGACATAAGTCACTAATTTCACAAAACTGACAGATGCTGCAGACTGCACTGACATGTCCTAGAAGGTAAGCTTATAGGTAAAGGCACACTGGAGACAGTATTTAGCAGAAGTAGTAATGGCAGCACAGCACATACAAACTTGAAATTATTTAGGCAACTTATTTCCTTGTTTAAAAATGCATGTTTTCAAGAGAATAATTCCTGCTAGAACATTCTGTCTAGTTGTTCATAATGGATTAAGCCCAACATTTGGATTTCAAAGGAAAGAAATAAACTACTGTTTTGAGTGGGCTTTAAGATTTTTCAGGAATGCTTTAAAATGAGCACTGCTTTTATTATGTTAACATATCTGGAGCAGGAACTGAAAGACATCAGAAGCTGACCTTGCTTTTGTTGACCAAGATATTTAAAAAAAAAAATCAATATATATATATACATACACACTCACACTCTCAAGAAGAAGGAGAGTGTAATAAAGTAGATTTGTTTCAAGAAATAGCCTGAACCCCCATACACAGAACTGAACCTTGGTTTCTGAATAAAGCAAATCATACCATCCATACTGTACTGCTTATGGGAAAAGCATAGACAACATCTGTATTAGCCCTTTTTACCTCTTCATAGCCTCTCCCACCACAATGACTCCTGCAGCCACACAAAGATCTCCAGAAAAATACAGGGCTGGACACAGGGTAAATACTCCTCAGTGCTGAATTAGTAGCCTTAGGGATGTTGCTGACTGCACTTGATGATTAAAAGTATGAAACAAGTGATGAGCATGCTATGTTGCTGCAACTTCTGACCACTGATTTCTTCCAGCCTAGACAGTTCTGAGTGTTGCCCAAGTCCATTAACAAGAGAAGCACAGAAGCCACAGTGTTCAACCCAGCTACTCTGTTGTGTCAGACTTCAAAGAAAGGATGGAGAAAGCCCCAAAATCCTCAACTACATTATTCCACATGATGGAAATGGTTTATGTACCCTCCCTGATCCTTCTAAACTGCTCCCCTTGATCTCTATACTGCTCCATCCTCTGATAATGGGTTCTCCTACCACTGGATTCAAAAAATCCAAAACAACAAAGCAAACCCCCAAAACATTAAAAAAAAACCACCTTTTCAAAAATGCTCCCAGAGGAATGCTTTCTTCATCAAAACACATCTTTCTCTATCTCAGCCCTAGACTTCAGTACATCAGTAGAGTACCCCCAAGAAAAGTTGATGTCATGGCTAAAAAGTACCACTGATACAGATGCTCCCACAAGTGAGGCCTGTGTATAAAAGTCAGGTCTTCAGTAAGGGATTTCAAAAGCAGTATTGGGGACATGATTTCAAAGCCTAACAAGCGGACTGTGAAGAAATTACCCAGACTGAGAACAAGAATGTCAGATCTGCAATACATCTACCCTTGCCAAAGACCAAAAAGGATCTCTTTAAGCCAATACACCCAGTCACTCAATAGCCAGAGAGAAAAAAGTCAAACAACCTCATGTTCAAGCTAAAACACTTGCTCAGTACCAATTACCACGACAATGAAAGTACAATGAACCTCCTGCTCCACACAGGGTATTTGCCACAAACATTTCACTGCACAAGTGCCCAGCACATCTTTTAATTGAGCACTTGATGCTGACAGATGGAAATTCACCTCAGCAGAGCATTCAGTCTTAAAAGGTCCAGAGCTCCTCAAAATGATCTAAAAGGTTGTTTGGGATGCTCAAAATGCTTCTCAAGGTGCATCACACCAAGTCCTTCCTGCTACAGTTTCCTGGATGGACATGGCAGAGCCAAAGCAATTTGATCATTACAGAAGCAACCTAAGGCTGGATTTCCCTGCAGACACACCTCCTATGTGAATACAGGGAACATTGCATCCTACAGGACACAGATATACCATGTTATATTACAGCTGATCCAGTGCAACTGCTCCAGTTTTTAACTTCCTCTGAAAACAAGAATGTTTTCACCCAATGAACGCTACCCTACCCAATGAACACTATCCTTGAAAAGGAAGTCCCAAAGTACAGATGGATAAAGACAATGCACTAAAAATGCCCTTTGTGTTTCCATCCTAAACTAAAAATTAAGATGGAGCCTGTGGCCACATATTGCTCTCCATAATTGTACGGAGCTTCATCTATATTGGCTTTTGCTGTTGTAAATCACACCACTTCTCAAAGAGAGCATTAGGAGCACATATGAATCTGTATGCCATCGTTAGTTACCATAGTTTGTAGCAGAACAGCCCTGGCTAATTTTGTAGCAGTGATATAGAAAAAAAGGCCTTCTGAAGTTCAAACATCCAGCACAGAACATGCAAGAAATAAGATGTGCTTTTTCTTGTTCCTATAATGGTGACAAGAGGAGTTAGCTGACCATCTCATCCTTTCTCCCTCCTTCTGCCTTCCCCCTACCTGTGCTAAAAATTTACCCTTTAATCTGCAATTAGTTGATATTTTAGGGAGATTTTGGTTCTGGAAAAACAGAAGTGGGCCAACATGTTTCAAGTGTGTCGCACCAGTGTGTTCTGTGCTTTTACCCTCATTCAGTTATCTGTCTTTGGAGCTGTAGTTGAAGGAAACTCCATTTCTGACGGACCCATTTATAAGTGTTCTAGAATTCTCTCTTTCAATCTTTTCTCTGCTGAAGATAGTGTCCTGATCACTGTCCAACTCTGACTCAGAGACCATCAGACTGGAGTTGTGTTCTGTACTTCTGTGTTTTATACCTGACAATAAAAAAGCAAAACAAACTCATTAGAAAGGCTTGGATTTTTAGTAGCATATTACCATCTTCTCCCCTGCTGTAATATGAAAGGTAAGTGAAAACATTCCCTGAAGTGCAATGCAACAGCACACACCAATACAAAAACTGACTTTACAAGTATCATATACCATTTCAGATACTCTTATGACTTCATTGCAGGCCCATCAGTTTACGACTCTGAAATGTGGATGTAAGTATTTAAATTTAAATGTAGTTGAACAACTAGATTATCTTAGTACATACCCAATATATTATTAATATTTTGAATCTGGAATCAATCTATCCACTCCATGGTCTTATTAACATGAGTGGCAATGAAAGTTCATGATTTCTACAGAAACATTATCTCTGTCTTTCTAGGACAGCAATTTCTCAGAATGATTTTGTTTCCTTGGATTCCAACACTTCCCTTGCTAAAAACTGAAAGTCATGTAAATTAAAAGACATGTAAACAGCAGCCGAAATCTACTGATGTCTAACAGGGCACTGATGGGTCAGGAGGGAACTGCTGTGCAGCCACAAAACCAGCTCCAAATTAAAACGTGTGCAGAGGAGGAAGGCTTACACAGAGAAAATCTGTGGGGCAATTGAATGTTCTAAATTAAGATAAACTCTGAAGCTCAGAGCAAGGCTGAGCCCCAGGCTTTATTAAAGAAATTAACTGATTCTCCCCCAGCCATTTCACTGTCTGTTTGTCTCTGCCATTCCCAAACTTGTAGGTCTGCTTCTGGGCTCCTCCTGCCTACAGGTCTCAATTCAGACACACTGGCTGCATGCTTGGAGGGTGAGCTCCCAGTCTGCCACAGAGCACATACCATATTTGGGCCGTAGCTCCATCCTCTCCTGTTCATCTATGTTATCTAGGATGGTATATTTTGTTTTCTTTCTTATCTTTGTCCTCTTCCTGCTGAAAAGATAGTAACCAAAAACACATTTAATTCTCATGTACACACATAAATCTGCTCTCCCCTTCCCTTTCATATACATACCCCAATATACAGAATGTCACTGTACTTTCTCACCTCCACTTAAAAATATTGCTAGTTTATACCTGAATAAGGCAGTTGTACAATATGGACAAGACAGTATAGCTAACTTTCACTGATATAAAAAGATGAAGAAAGCAAGGCAGATTGATTTGCTCTCTCAAGCCACAGTTTGTTCAACTTCAGCATAGTAACTACAAACATGGTAGATGAATATCTGTGTGCCCCCACAGTTCACAGTGGAGAAGCTATCTTACTACTCAGCCAACATTACAGCAACAGCCAGCCTTGGCCTCCCCTCCATGGTCTTCTGTAGAATTCATCTGGCAACTCAAAGTTTTTAAAAACTCCAAATCTCCAGCCAAATCTTGAGCCTACACTTTCCTTTTCATGTAGTTTCCACAAGGCAAAGGGAATGTCTTGACATTCTGTCCCATGCTGTAATTCCCTCCTCTTTTTCACATGGATCTGTATCAACCAGCCCTCACTCTCAGGCACAAGCCATATGAAGACAAAGAACAGAAGCAGCTGAACTTACAAAAAAATCCCTCAAATAATCATCCAATATGCACAAGCCTGTGAGGTTCCACCCCACACTGTGGGAGTGGAATGGGACACACTTTACTATTTAAAGTCTTCTATTAACAGTGCTGTTCCTTCAACCATAAAAATAAAATTGGTATCAACTCCTACACATCCTTTACATACTCAAAGACACCCTAGAAAAAGATGAAAACCCAGAAAGATTTTGAAGGCATTTTATTTTTGCTAACACCTGAACAAGCTATCTATTTGCTGAGCTGTTTGAGCTGCAGCAAAAACACTTGCTCTAGTGACAGAACTTGCAGGGGCTTGTCACTTGAAAGAGAATTTCTTATCAGCTCACTAGGAAAGACTGGAGGGGAGGCAGGGAGGGAAAAAACATTCAGTAGTATGAATGCTCCTGTTTAAGGAAAGAGGAAGTAAGAAGCCTGCATGACTGAGATCACTAGAGTACTCCTTGCCTGTAAGCCACATGTAGCCTGGGCACCCACCTTTCTTGTCCAAAGCATAAAACAGATTGGGAGCAGATCCTTTCCCATGGCCTAGAACATTCCTACATCTGTGACCTTCAGGGTGTGCCTTTTGTTTTTTTGCATGGAGTACCTGCAGGACTCAGTAGGAGACTGAAGATCTGCAGTATATTCTCAGCATTTTAACATCAATTATCACTTAATATGAAGGATACTGCAAAATCAACTTTTTGGTTTTCATAATGCAGAAGAGCACAGACACACAAACAGATACTCCTTTTTTTCAAAAGAAGTGTGTGTCCACAGAAACAACTACAGGAAGCTCCTCACATGTCCAAAATGAGCTCCGTGATTTAGTGCTATGGACTGGACTGAAACGTGGCACTTGTGTGCAATTTTTGTGTATACCCCATTAAAAAGAAACACGAATCATGTACCTTTTACAGCAGCAGATACAGAACCAGGCAAGCCCTACCATGACCACAATCAAAATAAAAACAGATACAGTCACGTAGAGTATACTCCACTCTGAAAAAAGAAACACAACAGTGATTTGTAAGGTCATATGAATAGAATAACTTCTAATACAGCTCCATTGAAATAACCAACCCTGAGGAATGGGGAGTGACAACAGCAATGTAGGAAAACTCAGCACCAACATATTCTTAGATGAATTCCTAAAAATCTTTAAGCTTTAAGATTAGAAGTGCACATTAGATATATTATTAGATATTAGATACCCTGAAATACCTTTTACCATCCCAAGATACCTGAAATCTATGTGGGAACTGACAGTCCTGCAAAGGGTCATGGTTAGCACCTCAGTTATCATTCCCTAACTGAAATAAAAAGAGGTGCTCTGGGTTGGGCACTTTAGTAGTGCTTCAGAAGAGGAGCTTATTAGACGTAGATCCTTCTAGCTGCACATTTATAAATATAAATCCAGGTAAACAGGAAAGGATGTGCAATCATTTGAACTCCAACATGTGTATACTCACAGTTGTGAGTGTTATCAGATTCTAAAGGTCAGTATTGGTCAGTCCAGAAGACTGATGTCCTCTTTGCTTACATCAGATCATATTCTGGCACAGAAGCATCAACCACCCACTCAGAGAAATTGAAATTGCTGCCTCTTTTCCAGCTTTGCAACAGTGCTACTTAAAAGCTTTGCAATGCCCATGTTATTCAACAAACCCTCCAACTGGCCCCAAATTGTCGCAAAATCTCCCTCCCATTACCAAGCTTTCACATTATTTCATCAAATAGGGATTCTCTTCAAAATTTAGGCTACTACTGTCAAGATATCATTTCAAGAAATTATTCAAATATCTTTCTATAGAAAAGTATTGTTGGGCTGGAAAACACAGACTGTTTTAGTCTCCCCTCAGCATCTACCTCTTAAGTATTCCCCATTCTGAGAAGAAATAATCAACAGTCTCACATGACAACAAGTTATTCTTGAAAGACATCCCACAACACCCAAACTCACCACAATTACTCTCTCCATCATTTAGATAACGATGAATCAAGTTTTCCATCCACAGCTGGTAGCAAATGCAGCGCTTTGTTATGGGGTCACAGTGCCCATGTCCAGAGCATTTCAAAAGACAGGCTAAGAACAGAACCAAACACAGGGTCTGTTGTGTAAATGGACAACTTGTCATACATCTTCCTAATGTTAGACTAGACTGGTGGCAAAGCATCTGGCTCATAACACTGTGATATGTTTTGAAACTCCCTTTCCTTTGGGGTTATGTGTCAAATAGATCTACAGTCTAGCAGACTGTTAGCTGTGCAGAGAAAGAATGTAATCAGTGTATATTTATAATAGAACAACAGCCTTTTCAACCAGTAAATAAAGACAGAATTTACTACACAATCAGTGACTATTTTATCACCAGAGCTTGCTTACTTTGTTTGTACTTGAATTGTTGTGTCCTTATTTTAAATAATGGAGAAGTTATGTCTGTATTACCTAAGGATCATAAAGGGTTGACATTACTAGTGAAGCTTAAAATAAGCTTAGATGTTCAAGCACCTTTCTGGGCAAAATAAAGAGTTGATTATAGGAAACCCCAGTGGCCTGTGTATATTGCAAAGGTTAGAAGACTAGGTGGTAACACAGATATCACCCATTTCACCTGATACAGGCAGACAAGAGCAAGTTAGATTACAAGCCTATTTACTGAACACTAAAAGACCTGAAGGAAGCATAGACATGAAATATATCTACTTTATGGCTATATTAAGTTTTGCACATCTTCTAAGAAAAGGTATCTTTATCCTCCTATCCTCATTATCCTTAAATGTACCTTTAAGGTATCTTTACCCTCATTCCACAGGCCTTCCTGATGCAGACCAGATTAAGATGTGCTTTTGCCCGCTGATACAGATGACATCTTTTCAGAGTGACTGACACCAGTCTACCTATCACAAATCATGAAGCATTTCAAGTATTGTCCTCAACATCATATTTTGTAAAGCTACACCCACCAAGTTCAGACACCAGATGGCAGACAGAAAGACTTCATGCAGTGTTTCCAGGTGCTGTGTTAGCCAAATGTCTGCAAAGTTCTGAGATGGGCAAGCACAATCAAAACATACCAGCCGTGTCCACTCGCAGGACTTTAAAAAGCAGGAAGTTGGCCTTCTGTTTCAAAAGCTGCACATGCAGAGTCCGTGAAACATCTGATGCCTTGATCACCGTGGAAGGATGACCATTCTGCACGTAGAACACAACTGCAGTGCTGCAGAAAGAACAGCTAAGGTCAGGACTGCTGTCACAGACCACTTTTGTCAGGTATTCAGAAGTAAAGTATAAAGGCATATGGCATTTAGTCTTTTTTGCTTCTGGAAAGCCAACATCACCACTGATAAAGATTAGGGAACTCTGTCTGTGGAGCACTCACCTGACCTTCATTCTGAGCTGAGAACATCAGCAGTTCTTGGGATTCTCAGTTTCACAGAAGACAGAGGAGGATAACAGCAAATTTAATTCCCTCCTTGGTCTTCCTGACATTTGCTTTAAATATGTATACATTTGCTTTCTCCACTGTCATATAAAGCCTGTCAAAAACACTCTGAAGCAATTTCACTAAATTTAGGAAACTGAATTTAATAGCAGAAAAATCTCAGAAGCAAGGGATCCAGAGAACTTCATGTGGAAGCCCTCCTGCCCTGTCATCCACAACTTTTAAGTTGGGTGGTGTTGATCTCACCCTGTATCAGACACTTCAGGGAACATTTTAATTTGAAAAGCCATGATTAAAAATATCATAGCTATAAATGGCAGATTTTCCACACAGTGTTTTTAAATTTTAAGAAGCTCCCCAAAAGCTAAACAAACATCAAAATGAGTTTTAAATTACAAAGCGGTTGACAACAAGTAATTTAAAGCTAACTCATGTAAACATGTTCTACGAATCATGCTGAGAAGTTTATCAGGGTACACACAGCCATCTCTAGCATTTCACACCAAGTGGAGGGAGTATTTCTTCTTCATGGTAAAATACCACATTTAAGAGAACCCACTGTGGAGTTTTCTGTGCAAAAAACGGGTTTTCATCACCAGTTACCTGGGAAAATGTTTATAAAATATTAAGAATATCAAAACCATGGAGAAGAAGTAGAAAAAAAAGGGGAATAAAATAGGTTTGATCAAACAGAGCTGGAACCTTATTTTGAAATACACTACATGCTTCACTGTGAGAAAGTCTGCTTCCTACTCCATCCAACATTTGGAAAAAATACCAGCACTGTATGGAACAAAGACACCGAAATATATATGCATGCACTTTCTTTAAAGGAAAAAAAAAAAAATTGTACAAAAGAAATGGGATTTTTTAGAAAATAAAACACGTCAGTTCTGAGCCTCTACAGAGTTTACTTCATCAGTTTTCTAACACAGAAGAAATCCTTTTAAAGTATATTCTGTCGAGAAGTATAGCACCTTTTGTCATCTTAGGAAAGATTATTTTGCACCTAATTATGAGCAGTGAGAGAAGCAAAGTAAATCACAAGTTTTTTTAGCACAACAGGACATCTTTGTACCTTATGTCTGAGTAGGCTTGTATCTTCTGAACTTTGATATCTGAATCCAAAACATTCAGCAGTACAGCCAGCTGTCTCACCAGAGTGTCCTTCTGCTGCTCACTTAGCTGTCCCACTCCAACCTGCAGGATCAGCTCCACCAGACCATTCCTTTTGGGATCTAACAGAAGAAGAACATACTATTCCTTCAGAGCCTGGCAAGCATTTCAATACCAACATGCAGTGCTTGACAGTATTAATTAACATTATAGTTTTCTGCATAAGACCCCTATCACTGATAAGCCAACTCTTTGGTGTTCTTAGAGAAGTACTCAGCTTATTTTGTCACATTATCTATGAAACAAATCTGGTGGGTCTTAAGATAGTAACCCATCTTATCAATAAAGTACTTCAGGGTGCACTTTCAGCATTTACACACTTCTGAGCAGAAGAGCAACTTCCTCTCTCCTAAATGCTGCCATCCTAAAGTTAGAGCTAAGCACTAGATGAGTCCAATTACCAAGTTCCCTGCTAGTAATCTACTGCTGACAACTCAGGAAAAGGGAGCCAAAGAGGGACTCATATTGTAGCATGCAAGACAGTGAACAAGTCTAAATGAGGATGGTAAATTTGAGAAATATCAGGTATCTTTACCCTGCCTACCCTTACAAACTGGGGTTCTATTATATGGTGCTTGAACTTCTAGAGTGCCTTGCAAACAAAACAAACTTCAAATGTTGGGGAGGATGAAACAAGAAAGCCTTATAAATATGATTGCTTGGCAAAAGATTTTAAGAATATGGAAACTATAAGCGAGATTGAAATGAAAGCAGCCTTTGAGATCCCTTAGTTACTGAACATTGGGAAAACAATGCTGTGGCCGCTGAAGGTAATCCCCTTTTGATGAAACAAGACCCTCTGCAAGCAGGCAGGTCTAGGGTCCGAGCAGACCCTGCCAGCTTAGCAGAAGGGGTCCAAAGAGTAGTTTTTAGGGTTTAAAATGTAGCACAGTATGGTAATGTAGTGATTCTTATAGGCTGTATGGAAATGCTATAGGATTTCTATCTTGTACTAGATTGGTTAGTGAGAATCAGAATATTCAACACAGAAGATGATTTATTGTATTGTAACAGGAACTTCGCTCTCTTTACTTACTTTCTATACTCTTAGCTTTTGCCTCTTAGCTCCTACTCTTACCCTCTCATCCTCTCTACCCCTCTCTTCTCTCGGGCTTGCTCCGAGCTGTGGCTGGCAGCTCCCAGCAGGGCCCTGCACCCACACCCTTTGCAATAAACCCCAAGTTCCACGATCTGGCTTCAGAGATCTCTCGTCTCCGTCCGTCCCGACCGTGCTGACCCCCCGTCACTCCTACATGATGTTATCTCATGAAAATCAATTAATTCAATTACTATGACTACATTCAACAGTAAACTGAGGAACAAAAATAAAATCATTGCCCAGGAGCCAGATAAACAAGGTGTCTCTGACAGACCCAAGATTTCAGACTCTTTTCCTGAGACTTCAACTTCCATCATTTAGCTATTTAACCTGCATTTACAGCCCCCTGAAATTCTTTGAGGAATTTTTTGGTCTTTCAGGATGAAAGGAGAAAAACATACAAAGCCACACTTTCAACCATCAAACAGTAGCATTTGTACTTAAATTTAAGTACATCCCATCTCTTTCTATTGGCCAAACTAATTAACAACCAGAAAAAGAAACAAAAACCCTATACTAAATGAGAAGCAACAAAAGCCTAATGAAAATATTAACTAGTAAGTATAATTTTTATTTATTTATGGTCTTAACTGTGGCAACTGTATGTAGTAGCTAAGAATCCTTATGTCACCTTTTAACACACTTGGGCCTAGTCACAGAACAGTAAGAAGGCAGAAAGAGAGAGACCTGTTTGCTCTGTGTTTTAACTTGAGAGATTCTCATCAACATCTGAATAAATAAGTGAAGAGGAGAACAAAGATGTGGTATTCACAACATGTTGAAGATATTTTAATTGACATACCAGGCCGCACTTCAACAGTTGCTGAATCAACATCTGAGTCTCCCTTAGCATCCGTCACTTTCAAGTGGAAAATATAGGTTCCTTCCACAAGGTTAGTTAGCTGCAGTACTGCCTCGTGGTCTGAGCCATGGATTACATCCTGCAAAAACAAGGTCCAGAATAGTTACACCCTCAGAGAAAGATTTCATTTGCAGGTTTCATTATCAAGTCAGCTATCTGGTATGGTGCTGTGTGTTCTTGCTTTCACTTTTGGGACAAATGTGACCTACCCACAGTTTATAGCAGAGTAATGTAATTTGGAAGCGACAGTTAATGAGTTGGATATGGATATTTTCATTAAAAATACCCAAAGAGAGAACAGCTGACAATCTGAAGAATTCATCTTCTTGAAAATCCAAGACAATTACATTATTATTTCTCAATTTTATTCTGGCATCCTTAGTTCTGCTTCCTTCACTCCTAATTTCTTCTCCTTGGAGTTCATGTATTTTCAACTACCAACTCTGCCAGCTATATTTAAGCTAAACCTCTTCAATTCTTAGAGCCTCATGTGAATTGCTTCTAGAAGTTTGGGTTTTTTTATGACTTTGCTTCTTCTCCTCTCCCAGTACTTGCTGATTTACTGATCTTGCTGATCTTCCTGAGACCAAAGAGCTGTCCACAACAATTTTTGCAAATAGGGAAAAAAATTTAAAAATTATCCCAGTTTTATTAGCTGACACATAACTGAAGTTTATCCTCAGGTATTTCTGCTGTCTTCCTCACTCAGAGCAGAATCCCCTGCCCTAATGCCCCAGGCTAATCATCTGCCAGGGAAGGTGCCTACACATGTAATGCCAAACACCATTTTTACTTTTAACATTACCTTATATGCTACCAGGCAGGATTCCTTAATCTTTATTGGTACTTGCTCTCTCACACCCCTCCTCCTTTGGAATATCTGGATTCCAGATTTTATTTTTCTCTCAAAACATTAGCTTCATACTATCACCAATTACTCTGCATTGCTGCAGTCCTTAGTTACTATATTCTCTAGCTGTACTGAAAAGATCACCAGCCTCTTGCACCACAGCATTACAGAGAGCAGGAGAGACAAACCAGAAACAGGCAGCACACCTGACAGCATCTTATGGGTCATACCCGCTCTCCCTGATGCAGTTACATGCATAACAAAAGCCAAATTACGTTACAACCTTCAAGAAACTTACCCCAGCTGCTGGGCTTTGACCATCCCGAATCCATAAATATGACACAATCCCCTGGTCATCAGCAGACCCTGAGCCATCCAAGCTAACAGAGTTGTTTGGAAGCACTAGAACGTGCTTCCCACCAGCATGTGCCCGGGGTGGACTGTTGTTTTCTAGCCATAAAAATAGTGGAGAAGGATTTGCTCTCAAAACATGTTACTTGCCATTGCCAATACACCCACACTGCAATTCTTTACCTGACAGTTACAGACAATAACAACAGAACCTCATATCAAAGCTACAGGGAAAGGATGAGGGGGCATAAAAATCTGGCTCTGAGCATATTGCAGTTGAGGAGAAAGATCTTTTTCAAAAAGCATTGTGGGATATTCTATTTATAGTCTCACAATAACTTAAGCATCAGATCTTCCCAGTCAAGCAAAAACATTTTCTGCCTCTTCTACAGCATGCATGTTCCCACAAAATGTAAAATACCCCACACTACAGCAACTCTTTCTCTGTATAATTTTTAAAAAAACCAACCCAAACAAAACCAAACCCACCACAAGAACACACCACAAAAAACCCCAAAACAAAACAAAAACAAAACAGCAAAACAAAACAAACAACACAGGTCTTTTAATATTAAATTTTTAAGTGGAACTTGCTTCACTGAGATGTCACTTCTTGAATGTTACTTTAAAATCTACAGTAAAACTGCTTTTCTGCTCAAAGCTTAATTTCAAAGATAAAATAAAAACATATCTTCTTAATGATGTAGACATACAATTGTAAAAAAATATTATTTTGGAGCATGTTTATTATAACTAATTTTGTACATATTGAACATTGAAACAGCTTGCAACAAAGGAAATTAATTCTTCAAAGGATATTAATTAATTATACTTCACTACAAAAGAGCAGTTTTCTCAAACATGTTTGAAATATAACACCAAATATGTTACACCTTCCTGTTCTGGTTTCCTTCACATTCGTCAGTGACTGAATGAAGTGTCCAGTTGTCCACCCTGCCCTAAGAGGCAGCACCCAAGCTTACCTTCCTTCACAGTAATGGAGAGCACAGATGCACTGCTCAAGCCCTGCTGGTCTTTCACAGTCAGCCTGAAGTGATAGGTACCGACCTGGAGACCAGTCACAGTTGCTATTGCCTTGTCAGTATTTTCCATCTGTACAGAGCTTGGCCCACTGAAACAAAACATCTCACAAAAATAATTGTGCCCAGCCAGCCAAACTGTGAGCTTCAGCAGCATTGCTCAGGCTTTTTGATTTTGTGTGTTATAGTTCTACTACTGCTGTAAGCACTGATGGCTAAAGAACCATTTGAGACATGAGTTTAGTTTAGAGAATTCATTCACGCCTTTTTTCAAGACATTCAAAGCACCCAAGCACACATCCCCACCTATCAAAAGAGTAGAAAACACCCCCCAGAAGTTCAACCTCACCATGGTTCTATCTCGTGAGAGCATGAAAACAGAACTATAACTAATAGCTATTTCATGCAAATTTTATTGCTCTAAGAGCCACTCACAAGCCGTACTGTCTGCCAGCATAACTCTTCCTGTACCAGGTACAACAGCTGCAGGAGTTAAAATACCTGTCCCTTTTTATTAAGGATCAGTTTGGTTTGCATATAAACATACAGTTATAAGCTTTTGTAAAGTATTTTCAATTATCATTCAAGAATGATTTAGTCACCCATTATTGGAAGTTTAGGGCAAAGTGACTGACACTTTATTGTTCAATAAATATGTGACTGAGAAACTCTAGTTCTGATCACAAATGGAAAAATTTAGTATATTACAGGATGCAACCCAAGCCTGCTACTTGCTTTTTAACAGGAGACACAGAACTTCCTGTCACTTTCTCTTAATTTTATAAAAGTGGGCTTCAAAATGAAACATTGCAAAACACAGGCAGAGACTGTCTGAGCTTTTTGAGTTCAGCTTAAAATTGCTATTTCTTACACTATTACTTACCCAAGTGGGATTGTCCTGAAAACAATTTTCAAACATAATTCACAAGTCATCATTCAACATGACTGGATAAGAGAGTCTAGACTCAATCATTTTCACTTTGTTCTCTATTTTACTGAGGATTAGTAAAATCTTTTGATACCTGATATTCTCCCAGTGATAGAAGACAATGCCTTGGTCATCTTGGCTTTTGCTTCCATCCAGTGTAGTACTTTCTACTGGAAAGGTCAACTCCTTGTCAGGGCCAGCCACTGCTACTGGAGGACTGTTATTTTCTGCAAAATTAGTATTTAGTGTATGACATTTTTGAGGCAGTCACTGACAACACTTGCCAATCAGATTTTACATAGGCTATTTTAATAAAAAATTTGATATATTGGCTCAAAAGTTACAAACCACAAGTGTGACATGCACAAGCCAGCAGGCGGGAGGTCCGCTCTGCATAGCTCTGGTCCACAGCAAGTCCCTTCTTCATAGTCCTATCTAAAGGCACAGTCATACTCCCAAAAATCTTGCTGCACGCTCAATGCATTATATAAAATGTCATAAAACATAAGGGGTAATCTCCTGGTTCTATCAGTCCACCCCTTTCAAAACCTCCCATACAAATATGATTCTTTGCCCTCAGAGAAGATACTGACCCCTTCTCTCTGCTGCTCAAGGCCACTAAATTACTGCCAATTGAGAACCTTTGAGAATTTAGCAAAGAAACATAACCTGCTACTCTGTTTTCAGCCTCTGATTTTGTGACATGGTAGAACTGGCAACGCTACCATTTTTCTGCATATTCATTTACCCTTGAGCCTGACTTCAGCAACAGCATCTTTCTACTCCACACTATAATGGGTTCTAAAATGCACCACCACACACCACACTTCCAAATCATGTTCTTGTTTCTACAGTGAATGACTGCTGTAAGGTTGCCCCAGAAGGGATAAACTACAAAGGATGCATATTAGGCAGCAATAGGAAGATAAAACATTTCCCCATGGTGGAATGTAAGACCTGCACAGGGACAGAAAAGGCTACTGTGGATATAAAAGGCAAACATACTGTGAAAAAAAAAAAGACATTTAAAAAATCACGAGGCCTAGATCATTTTGGCTTATTCATCATTTGGCTCCCAAACCTAAATAAACATGTGAAAGATGCAGCTTTTGAAAAGTCCTTGGTCAACACTTTTTCCTTGGAAACACAACACAATTTGTTTAAGTGAATTCAAATCACACAAGGACTCTTGCAGGAGAACTGCAAACCAACAAGAAAACCGAGCAAAGCATTGATTGATACTCTGAGCAGCTTTCAAAACAGACTCTATAGGACATCAAACTCAAGAGCTACAATTTGGGTTTTAGAAGCAGATTCAAACAGACCCCTGTTGCCTTACATAACCAGGTTGGTGTGAATCCTTTGTTTGATTCTACATTTGATTCTATACTTAACTGCCTGCTTTGACAGAAAATGGAGGTGGACAAGTCCTTGTTGCAGGGGTACCAGGCACTGGGGCTGCCATATCAGTGGTACATTGTGGGTAGAGGAGGTGTTGGAGACCGGAGCCAAAGCAGCAGGCTGGGCCAGCCTGCAGGATCCAGCTGTGCCGGCACTGACTTACCAGGCTGCACGATCAGTGTCACCTCGGCTGTGGAGCGCTGGCGCGCAGAGTCTGTCACAGTCAGCTGGAAGGTGTAATCTCCCTCCTGCATTGCAGAGAGCTTCAGGTACGGCGTTCGCACTCCCTTCGCAGCATCAGCAAGGACAGAGCACCAGATTAAACAGAAATGGTTGTGCGTAATGAAAGGTCTTACAGAGCAAATGTAAGGAAAAAGAAATGCTTAAAGTCATAAATACAGTGTTTGAGCAAGGAGTTATGCACCTTGCAGATAAAGAGAAGGCTCAAAACTTGGTGCACA
The DNA here is from genome assembly GCA_024865655.1 of Emberiza elegans. Lineage (NCBI taxonomy): Eukaryota > Metazoa > Chordata > Aves > Passeriformes > Fringillidae > Emberiza > Emberiza elegans. The sequence continues at coordinate 59,477,688 of JALJVW010000206.1, forward strand.
GAGATATTGTGTTCACTATTCCAACTCTTCCTACCAACCCAGAGAAATATCTATAGGCAATAAATCCTATTTTCTTCTGTTGGTATAACCACTGCATACACCACATCTCCACAACAATAATTGTGAAACACATGGAACACTACCATTCTCAATTAGGAAATTAAACATTGATGAGAATTCCTACAGCTTATTCTATTTCCTTAGGCATATTTTAAAAACAAACATAATGACATCCTTTAGTACTTATAAAAATTGTTAAATGCAAAATCAAGCTTGACTTGAACCCAGCCAAATAGGGTTATGGAAAAAAACCCCTGTATTAAACAAGATAGCTCTGTTCCGAGTTTACTCTTCCAGCAGCATTTGCTGATACCTACAGAAGTCATAAAATGACTGGGCCCAGTTATAGGTCCTTTTGCTAATAAAAGGAACATTTGTGGCATCTCTCATATGAGGAATAAAAAATCATAATGCAAGCAGGTTTGGCTTTCTTTTTTTCTTTTGGATAAAGATGACAATAAGAACAGAGACTTGATAAACAATTATCTAACCAGCAGAGGTACTTGTTACATTGCACTTTAACAGTAGATATCACATAATACACCACAGACCAGCATCCTCTGGCGTGGTTAAAAGAAGGGCCATGAAGATGGATCAGAGGACTGGAGCACCTTTCCAAAAAAAGGCTGAGAAAGTTGGGGTTGTTCAGCCTGGAGAAAAGAAGGCTCTGGAGAGACCTCATTGCAGTCTTCCAGTACCTCTAGGGGACTTATCAAAGGAGGGAGAGGGACTTTTTATATGGGCAGATAGTGACAAGACAAGAGGAAATAGTTTCAAAGCGAAAGAGGGTATGCTTAGATTAGATATTAGAAGAAAATATTTAGTCAGAAGGTGGTGAAGCACCGGAACAGGTTGCCCAGAGAAGCTGTGGATACTCCATCACTGGAACTGTTTAAGGCCAAATTGGATGGGGCCCTGAACAATCTGGTCTAGTGAGTGACATCCCTGCCCATGGCAAGGTGTTGGAACAAGGTGATCTTCAATGTCCCTTCCAACCCAAACCATTCTATGATTCTATGATCCTCAGCTTCAGGCACATGAAAAAGATTACTAGTCTGTTGAAAAGAAACTGTAACATGCACTTGCATTTCCACATTAAATACCCACTGAATCCACTGGATATCTTGAGCAGTCATTCCCTTCCTTCAGAAAGGTTGCTTTAAGATTGAACAGCTCTCAAAAACTACAAGTTCAGTTTGCTTGGGTGCTTTTGGAAAGTTTTTGTCCTGGTGAACAATCAGAAAAAGTCATCTTATTGTAAGTCCTTCCATAACTTTTCATTTCCTCTACACTGTAGTCTTGCATTAATAATATTACTTCTTTCCTTAACAGATCTACAGTGATCTCTTTTCAGTTCTGAAAGTCTAAAGCATTTGCTAACATAGCAGAACTCATAAAAAATGACTCCTGAGTTTCAGCTGGATTCATTACATTAATTATCTCAACCGCCTACAGAGCTGTAAGAATCTCCAACTTAACAAATGCAAGTCCAATGAAAATATTTATTAACTTCTCAGATTAAAAAAACCCACAACAAAAACAACAACAACAACAGAAACAGTCATGAAAATAAGAGGATAAATTTCTCTTAAGCCCTCACTGGAAACCCATGTTCTAGTGAGGATAAAAATCCACCACAAAGCCTGGCTGCATAAACACTGCCAAAAGGTCTTGACATCTTTCACTCAGAAAATGAAGTTTCTACTTGAGTTCTACTCTCTCCAGGAGAAAATGTTACAAGAAAACTCTCACCTTCCCCACATTCTCCTACCACCAGTTTTCAGCCTGCCCAGAGCCTCAAAAGATGGGAGTCTGTGAAGCAGCTTCTAGGGTTCAAGGACAGACAATGTGACCTTGAAGTCTTTCCAAACCACCAGGAAGCAAGCAAGTTTGTTTGGCCCCAAATAATTAAAGAAAATAAGAAAAGGAATTAAAAGTAGTATCTAAAATAAGAGCTGAACCCATGTGAGAGAAAAACAAAAAAATAATAACATAACTAGTTATTTCAGTGCTTCTGAGCAGTTACTTACGTATGTGTTTGCCCATGTTAGAGGCAAAGGTAAAAAGAGCTTTTCAATCCTATGAAAGGAGAAATACATACCTGCATTGCTACAACCTTGCCTTTGCTTCTGGGACTAAGCGACCACTCATAACTAACAATTTCATGGTCATCACTGCTCTGGTTTCCATTCAGTGTGATGAAGTTCTGGGGCAAAGTGACTGCCTGATTCGGTCCTGCATTAGCAATAGGTGGGTAATCCACTGGCTTGTTGACAGTCAGAGATGCAATGGTGGAGTTGGCTGCTCCATCTGAATCAATCACTGTGAGTCTACAACAGGAAAAACAGTATCTGTTAAGATGAACTTCTGCCAACTTCTAAATGGAAGTATTAATCTTTTTCTGGCACTTTTTCAAACACCACCTAAACAAAAGCCACTGATTATATGATATGAACTTCTGCTTCAGACACACATATCCCTCAACTAAGGCAAGAAAGAAATTCAGAAATCTTTACATGGCAACCTTAAACCTTTTCACAAAAAAAAAAAAAAAACCAAAACAAAACTAGATATTTTGAATCCCTTTACCTGCTGTCAATGGCAACTTCACCATTCACTACAAAATCTTTTAGAAATGTACTCAGTAAAAAACAAGGATTTTATTCATCACCTATAGTGAAACAGTACAGAGAAACATCTGAAACTACTCTGGATATTCAGAAGCTCTGCTTATAGAACAGCAGCAGATCCTCACTTCTTATTTTTTTGTGGCACATCATTGCTAATTTTAATGGAGCTTAACATCAATGTCAAGTTACAAAACTAAAAATGTACAGGATTTTAAAAAACCTCAAACATTACTGCCTCTCAGAAGCACAAAATAATCTTAAAATAAGACTACTGCAGGCACTCCAAAGGTGACTAATTAATCTGTAATCCACCTCTGTTATGAAAACTGCATACAGCTGACAGCATGAAAGGGAACCTGAGCAGGAACAAAACTAGTGCTCATTACCTCAGACAGCAAGGAACCCGTACGTTTTGCAATGAGTGCATATCCATGTGTATCAAGGGCACTGGACTTCTTTGTTCAGGTTAGTCACCTCCCTCAAAGTTGCAGAGATGCAACAACTGACTTCTTAATTCCCTACGGTTTGGAAAACACTTAGAAGCATTACTTGTAAGCCAGGCTCTGCCCTTTTTAACACGGAAAAAAATTAACACTCATTTCTGTTGCTGTCTGATATGGAACAATTCCAATAAAAAATACAGAATTAAGAAGTAGAAGCTGTAAAACTTTTGGTGGAACTTATGTGAAGCACCACAGTAAATGTATATGTATGCTGGCTTCAACTATATGCTGATGAGAGATAATATACTGACTGACAGGCAACCCACTGACAGCCAAAGAACCCAAGCTGGGTCAATGGGAAGCCTGCCTCGGTACAGACTGGGCTTTAAGTTAAACAGTTCAGAAAAAAGCCTGATTTTTCCTAAAGCACCTTGAACCACAAACATTGCTTCCACTATCTGGACAGCCCCCAGCTTCAACAACGCATAAATGGAGGAAACCAGTAGCAAGGCAAATGCTTTTATAAAGAACAGAATGACTCTTCGTAAAATCAGCACACAACAATGTCTTGTGAGGACCAGTCTGCCAATATTATTCTGTCTGCCACCACCCTTCAGAGGATGACTTTCACAGCCTGACTCAGTTTCATTCAGGGCACTAGCCAACTTCTAGGCTAGGAAAAAAATTAGTCTGTCACAGTTGTTATTGCTGGAAGTGGGGACTTAATTAATTTATGATACCTTCCTTTCTGTAGTTTTAAGTTATAAAAGATCACTGCAAGCATTTTTTGATAAAACCACTCCATATGTTCCTCCACTGTGCAAAATGAAGAGTAACAGCATGCAGAAGAAAAATTCTTTTGTTTGAGGAGATACATGTGAGCACAGAAAAAAATGAAAATTTAGCTGATATCACAGATAAGCCCCCAAGAAAATATTCATGCAGGTACCTGAAGGTGTAGTTTCCAGGAACAAGGTTAGACAAGTGCAAGACAGGTGTGTCAGCAGATGCCTTCTGCTCTCTCAGGGGACCTTTAATTTCCTCCCAGTGGTAACTCACTATCTTCACATCATCTATGCTTTCTACATTCATTAAAGAAAAACACATCAGTTTCTTGTAGCAATTGCTGGAATGAATATTTAAGTAATTCACACATTCATCCCTAACTGGTTTTCTAAAATTGTTTCTACAAGTGTAATTGAACAAGCTTCATTAACCACAGAGGCATACCAAGTTACCTTTGGTATGATTTATCTCAACAGTTCTTCACATACATGAATTAAAAAAAAAAATCAGTCTCAGATTCTACACATTCTGACTTGTCCGCACTGAGTAATTATGAATGTAGTTACAACACCTCATCACACCCTATCTGACAGCTCTCTACTATGGCCCCAGCTGTACTGGTACAGAGACTCTCTGGGCAGGACAGGAAGAAGCTGTAAGAGCAGCTGCTGTCTGGATGCAGCAGTCTCTGACACACTGCATCTCGATCTCCACATACAAGGTTGTGTTTCATAATTTTTGATTTATTAAAATCATTTATAACTGGACATATATTCCCAAAATAAAACATTATTCAGGAAACTTCTGAGAAGAGTGAGAATAAGAAATTTCACTTGAAATTGACAAACAATAATGTTGTAACTGTATATTAAAAATATAGGATATAAGCACAAGATGGTCCAGTACATACGACTGCCATCGATGAAGGTAGAAGTTGTAGGCAAGGAAACTTCTTGCACTTTGGGTGAAGCAACAGCAACAGGTGGCTGATTAATTCTGACTGCTGTGAGAAAGATGGGGGGGAAGAAAAAAAGGGGGAGAAAAAAATATTAGTGAAAGCCCAGGCAAAACTAATGTTAAGTCTACAGATCAATAGTCCCCAGTGATTAAATCTAGGACACACAGCTTTGCAGCATCTGCAATCCTTTTTGGACAAGGCAAAGAAGAGGTTAGTGATGAGCAGTGTGCTGACACAGCAGGGTTCCACTGCAGTGCTCCTACGTGGTGTAATTCAGATCAGAGCCATGCACTGTAACCTGCAGTTAGAGCCAGATCAGCACATGATTGCTGTCCCTAGCTGGAGAACAGGACAAGGAAAGGTGGCATGATATCATCTCAGGCATTGCCTGAGGAGGGGGAAAGACTAGAAAGCACTTAAACACAGTGAGCAGGACCCTTAGCTCTGCTTTCTTAAAACCCCTTATAGACACCAAGATATGAAACACATCAGCATGACTGGACTGCCAGATGTCCTTGACAAACAGTAACTGAGAGACTGTTTGATAAGTATGCTGTACTTGCACCGAAGAAATTTATTCTATCAGCCAACTGACTTACCTGGTTTGACTGTGACATTTACAAAACCTTCACCAAAGGCATTTTCACCAGAAACTGTCACTTTGAAGGCATAAAGTCCCACTGATAACTGAGACAAATACAGAACAAATAGGGTTACATGTTGAATTATACAAAAGTATGCTTAAATCTGACAATCATATCACAAAAGAGTAAATATGGATGTCTGAATCCTCAAACTACTTTTATAAACACATACATAAAAGGCCACTAGCCACTGCCTGGAACTGGGGAATATGAAGCAAACACTGGGGAGTTTTTCTTTTATCTTAGAAAATTATTAGAGCACTCTAAGATACTGGCATAAATTTGGTGACACAAACAAGTGAAGAGACTCAGAATGGCTTGAAGCCATTTGAAGTCCTTGAATCAAGGTGCCCTTCCCAACAGGTTACAGCTCTGTGAAAGGACCACACAAACATAATGAGCCTGAGCTTACAGCTCACTTACATGAGAGAGCTTCAAAGTCTGGCTGTGCCTGCGCTCCATTTCCCCACTATAGTCAGCAGGGTGACTGATTAAGCTCCACTCATAGGTGTAGGCTGTTTCTAAGAGCAATAACACAGTGTAAGAACAATCAGTTTTGTGTTCAAGATAAGCCCAGAAAACAAAGAAATCAAGTTCACCACTCATCAGATAAAACACTACAGTATGAAATCATGACTGCTACTGCCTAAGCCTGTAAAATGAAGCAGTATGTTAAACTCCCAGTGTGTTCCAACTTGGTAAAGCAGCAAGGATCGAATGGACTTCACAAATAATCAACTTCTTCACAAAAAAAACAGCTTTACGTGAAGCCAACATACTGTATATAGCTACTTATGAAACATCTTATACTTGCTCCTGCAATTCAGAAGCTGGCAGTTTTAAGGCAAATGTTGCATTCAAAACCTATTTTCCCACCTCCCATGCCCTGAGATTTTCAACAAGATGCTAAAATCTAGGCCTCGTCATCTTTTGGTAGAAATTACAGGCTTTCTATTGAACTATCTGGCTAATAAGTTCAGGTTCTGAAAGTAAAAGCCACTTAAAAAATTCCTCTTTAAAATCCAACAGAAGAAATCCTCTCTGCAGTTGGAGCCACAAAAGAGGCAGATTAGAAATAAGAAAAATTGTTTTATCCCAAGTGGTGGATGTTCAGGTAACTCAGAACTTGTCTGCATTTACAAGTTGGCAGTGTATGCATCTCCTTGTATACCAAGGCGTTCAACTCACCTGTAGATGGTGGTGGGACAGCAAAGGCATTCAGTTCAACCTCATTTTTGGGTAACATTACTTGTATGTTATCTCCAGCAGACACAGTAAGTTCTTTAACTGCATATAAGACAGGATGAGTACATTGTTATAACAGATGGAACTGATATAAATTTAGTATCTTCAAATATTATTTGCAATGGATTAAGTAAAATTTGACAAGTATTCTACAGAGAACAGGCAGCAATAATTAAAAAAAAATCCTTAATGCATTATAAAATAATGATCTATTTAATCATGACTGTGATTCCTTCACCTTTTACCAAACTAAAGTTTTTTTTCTTCTCTAGCTATGATGTTTCATTTTCCCTACTTCTGTTTCAGAGAAAAGCATTCTTATTCTTCCTTTGTATCAGAGGTAACAATGCTCTGCATAAAGAGTTATGTATTTTCTCAGTAACTGGAAGTGCAGGAAGACAAAAAATCATAGTAGAACTTTATTGTCACACTTTCCTTCACCAAAGTACTATCCCTATGTTCGTGTGGCACTTGCAAGGCAGGTTCCAATGTCCACCTTGTGTTCCTTTTAAAAAATCCACTTGCATAGCAGGGCAAATAGTTATTTCTTATCCAAACTACCCATTCAATCTACTTGCTATCCAGTCCTTGTCTGTGAAAACTTTTATTTTTCAAAAAATGCCAAAGTACACAAAAACAGCCCCCAGAAAAAATATACCCAAGCACAACTTAGTCCTGTATTTCAAATGTTTCAAATATCTTCCTTTTAATATTGGGAAACCACAGAACAAAATTTCTCTAAGGCAGCATTCACTAGTGTCTAAATGTCCAACTTACAAACTCAGAAGAGATGCCAAAGAAACTACTCAGCAGTGGTAGCTGATGGGTCTAAAATGATGAAATTAAGACACTGACAACACACTTTCTGTCAGTACTACTTAAATTCACCCAAGGCTTCACAATTGATCATGGAAGTTGCCCTAGACACCTGTGGAGCAAAGGTTTGAACTTGGACTTTCACATGAGATGATAATAAAATGTCTAGGAGAGGCTGATGGCCAAAAGAGAGGAGAGACTGTCATTGAGACTTTCTAGACAGTCTGGCTGAGAACACACAAACTTTAGGCAATCCTTGTATAAAGCAGTACCTACTGTGAGATTCATCATAACCTTCGCTTCAGCTTCTTCTTTGAAACTCCTTTTTGGGCCTTCTTCACCCTCCTCCTTCACAGGAGGAGGAGGAAGAGCTGCCTAGCCAACAGAGAGTGGTAATGATGATCCATTGTCTTGGAGAGGAATCTCTTGTAGCTTATCTCTTCCTCTTACTTTCTATTGCTATCCTGGCTGGAGGTTGCATTTGGTAGAGGGTGCCAAGGATGTTCCAAACCAGACTTTCTCTACCAGGAAGGAAAGGGCTTAGCTCTCCACATCCCTCAGTACATTAGAAGTGCAGAAAAACACACATATGTGCTTCTCTGCTTCTTGTGGTCCTTCTAACCCTTTGTCAGTGTGCACAGGGAGGCAGAAAACTCAGCAGGAGAAAGGAGATACACGAACATACACAAAGAATTTAACACAACTACAGTGGACATGGTATTCAAAAGTCCTTTTCAAAATAAAACCGATTGTTCTGCAGCTGTAAGTGTGAAAAGCTTCCCCACAGTTTTGAAATTGGAGCAAATTTTTTTTTCCCCCAGGATTTGGAGGCCATGTTCTCCATTGTTAAGGGCTGAGCTTCCTCTGGTCCCATCTATGCTGCTGCATGGTTATCTGGCAACTATGGATAGGCTTCTACTGCAGACTTTCTGAGAGGGAGCAGTGTTCTGAAGTCACACCAAAAACAACAATATGGCTTCAAGAAACTATTCTGAAACCCCAGAAAGCTTCAGGTATTGCTTACAAAGTAAAAAAAAAAAAAAAAAAAAAAACCAAAACCTAAAAAATTGAAAACGGGTCTTAATCTCTGCTTTTTACTTTGCTGTATTTCCTTGAGTTGTCATTTCCCACTAATGGTGGACTTGGTCAGGGTTTTGCCTCAGAATTAAGTGACTACAGGGGTCTGGGGTTTGCCATGTTACTGCAGGTCTACAGGTTTAAAGTGGGATTATGTAACATTTGGATAAAGAATGAGCTCTTACTAACATCAGGTTGGAAACCTGACAGTAGAAAAGTCATGCCCACCCTCTGTCCAACCTGCAGGTACCCCTCAGATCACCAGCTCTGTTGAAACATTACCTGCTTCAGCATCAGTCGCAGGCGGTGTGAACAGCTGCATGGGCTGGGATGGTGCAGCATTAGTGGGAAGTAGCATGATCCCACCTTCAGTGGCATTCTCTGGGGCCACTGTGGGAGTCTGGGTTTTCTCTGACAGTCCTGGGGAGAAATCTGATTTATCTGAAGAAGAGGAAGGTGTAGCAGCCTGAAAAAAGGAATTACAGGGAAAGAGTTGTTGTGAGACATTTTTCACATTTCTAGATTTAGGGGTATGCTGTTTTTTAAATAGCATGTAGGATGACCCTAGTGATTTATGTTACTAGATTTTATTCACATACAGAATACCCACTGAACAAGGACTGTTTTTTTTCCAGCCAGGCTTTTGTAACAATTGCTAATAATTTTCCAAGTTTCACTTGTAGAACAGTCATGTGGTAACCTGGAATACAACTAATGTTACCAGTTACCAAAATATTAAAAAAACTCCAGTGCAACAGGTCTAAATACAGTCATAAACCTTTAAAAGCCAATTGTCAGAAAGTCTCTGTGGTATTATTGTCTTTGTGCCATACACAAACATAACAGAGTCCTTGCTTCTTACTACATCTGCTCAGTACACCAGTTGCTCATGCCTTTTTATCTCCTCAACAGGAATAAAACACCCTACATGTCTCCACTTCAGGCATCAAGCAGCATTGCCTCACCTTGTTAGTAAATCAGAACTGCCTCAAAGGACATGGCAAGTGTGGCATGAATAACTCAGCACTGGGTTAATCTTACCTTTCAATGACACATTACCCTCAATGGGCCAACATATTTTCCTTAATATTCTTAAGATTTATTGCTGATTCAATGATATGGGAAAAGCATTTTTCCAATTATGGCTACTGTGTTTGGCATATGAAGGTACAGCAAATTACTATTATTTATACATTTTATATTAACTGAAGAATAGGATTATGAAAGTTGGCAAAGCGTACACTAACACCACAAACAGCTGGAGATAGCCCAGTTCAGCCCCTGCCCCCAAAGCAGGGTCAGGTACAGCAGACTGCTCAGGAGCATATTCAGTCAGGTTTTGAGTATCTCCAAGGACAGAGAATCCACCTGTCTGGAAAACTTCCAATGGTTGGGCATCCTCACAGAAAAAAAAAAAAAAAGGGTTTAGTGTTTAAATAAAATTCCCTGTATTTAATTTTGTTTCCAATGCATCTTATCCTGCCACAGAACAGCACTGAGAAGAGCCTGGCTCTATCTTCTTCACATCCAATAAGAGTAATTTATACACATCTGTAAAATCCCCTGAACCCTCTCTGCTCAAGGCTGAACAGTCCCAACTCTCTACTCTTTGCATTTCAGGTGCTCTACTTTCCCTTTGCAGTTTGCCTCCCTAGGAAATAAGAGCAGCCCTGCCTTCTGGACAGGAGAAAAAGTTCCTTGTGCAGCTGGGAATGTGAAAGCAATGCCAGGAACTGTTCCTTCCCAGCCTACAAGAAAACAGAGCACAGAAGTCATCTGCAACTCCATCTCAACCTTCAACAATGGACACAGAGAACAAATCCCTGTGCAGTGTCAGGGATTGTGGCTGCCCACCCTTGAGGATGCTGAGGACAACACCAAGAGCTGCACTTTTGGGTGAGTCCATAACACAGACAAAACAAGTGCCTTTGTGGTCACACCTCCAGCTCTGCTCCATTTGCAGACAGTACTCTCTGAGCAGCTGGACACTGAGAGCAGGATCACGGACTGAGCTCTCATAAAGTAGTGCCTTCAGGAATCTCACCCTTGACAGCACCATGTACAGGGAGAACCTCAAGACCATCCTGCTTTGTATCTTGACAAAAAGTGTTTCCTCCAGATAGGTCTCCTTTACATACTCACTCCACCCTTCATCTTTATAAAGGATTTTCTTTCCACACTTGAGCAAACCACAGTGTTCTTTTGCCTTCTGAGTTTGAGGGAAGTCTACTTTCCTGAGCTTCCTCTGGCTTCTCTCCTCTCCTCATCCTTTGCCAATCTAGCAGCTGAAAAGCAGCCATCATGGCTTTGTAGGACAGATGGAGACAAAGTAACCTCAAATGCACCTTTCCAGGGTGCCTCTTCTGCAGTGGCACCAAACATCACTTCAGTCAGCAAGCCTAGGCAAGACGCTGCAGTCAAAAAAGGTGCCCTGTGGTACTGTCACGTCTGAAGTGGTGTCACAGCCAAAAAAAAACTAAAAATGTTAGCAGACAGCAGACAACTGGGGCAGGGACAATATCAGAAATTAAGCTCTCAGACAGAAACTGTTACTGAGAGATTTGCTGGAACAGATGTGGAGGGCAAGATTAACCTAAATTCCAACTTGGGAAGTGAAAGTTAAAGGAAAGAAAAGAATTCTCTCTGGGAGTGAGTCTGATAGGCAGTTCTGCTGGTAGGGACTTTGTGGGTGGTTTGCTTTTACCCTTTTTTACAGCCACTGTTGCTTGATACAAACACAGCAATGTTGAGGGCCCACATCCTCCAGTTCCCTGGGTTTGACTCGAGTGCAAATCTCTTGAGAATTCCAACACAAAATAAGAACAACCATATAACATGAAGTACAGACTTCAAAATAGAAAGAAAGGTAAATCTAAATATCAAAATATCTTTCAGGGGTTTATACATCCTCTATGGATTAAGTCAATGTCTTTTTAACCAAACAGAACTGTTCAGCTTCTGCAGGCATCAAACAAAACCAAAACAAGAGATGAACATCTATGTTATTCAACTGCATTCTAAGTCCTAAATATGAATTCTGAAGGCAAGCCAATCAGACAGTAAAAGGCTCACCATAGAGTGGGTCAGCCATCTTAAGACTTCTTAGGTAGAGATTTATGCATTTTGACTGCACCATTATCCCTGCAAATACAATAAGCACAAGAATTAAGTCAGGCCTTATCTATTGAGTAAATGTTTGGAACATTGCAGCATCCACATAGCAGCAGCTAGACTCTGGCTAAGACCTTTAAAACTTTACTTGGCTTAGCAGATCAGCTGGAAATTAACCGGAAATTTTAAAAAGAAATCTTAACTAGAAATTTTAGAAAGAAAATGAATTCTTTACAGAAATCTCACTTCAAGGATGGGGAGCACTGCAGATTTCTGATCTGGGCAGCTGGATGGTACATACTCTGTAGAGGTTTCTGAATGTACTTATGTTATTGAGCTGCCAGAGACTGACAGTCCATAAGATCCCTCTGAACTCTGATGTAAATCCAACAGTCAGGTGACTCATTTAAGTGACAACCCAATATTCTCTCTCCCAAATCACATACAGAAACTCCCTGCATTTGACTGCATTTTATGACAAGGATGCTGCAAGGGCACAGGCTCCAGAGGTCTGTGTTTGGTTGATTTCTCAGTTTAAAATCTCTGTGCAGGTCCTTGCTCAAAGAACACAGCACCTGACATCGCATCCTGCTGACTACTATGAAGGGAGGGAATCAGGGAATTGCATTTTTGCCACCTTGCTCTGTCTGGCTTGTCAAAACAGCTTTGTCTGGAAGCTGCAGAAGGGAGTGCATCAGCACAGATCCAGGAACAGAGATATAGAATTGTTGTGGCAGAACTGAGAGGATGATAGGAAAACATTGCATAATGTGAAATAAACAGGGCAATTTATTAAACTTAGTAGCAAGCATGATTTTAAGACCTTCATATTTTCATAACCTATACAAAACCACTATAGTTTGAGAGGTTGTTTGGATTATATACCAATGAAAAAACTATTTGGAAACATCTCAGCATTTTTAATTCAGGGTAAAAAAATTAAGATTTCCTTCATAACAAAATTTGGTTTTCACAAACCAACTTTTTTTTCAGAAGGAAACACAAATATGTGCTAAATAATCCATATGAGATTTGATGAAAATGTCTGCTTGCTGGACTAAGAGACACATAAGTAGGAAATCCTATCACCACAATACACCACAGGCAGCTTCTATTTCACTAGGGTCACAAGTAAAGTTCCCAAACCAGAAAAACCTGAAGCCAAGGTGAAAATTTGTGTTGGGCATACCTGGCAGGGCTTAGGTGGCAGAAGACTGGCTGCAGGGATCACTCTGGCAGTGGACGGAATCAAGCCACCATGCACCAATGCCATAACCTGTCGAACCCAGTCAAAAAAAGGGCAATAGCCACTGTGGCCAGGAGACATAGGAGGATGCGGGGGGATGCACAACAGGAAACATCTGGAAGCAAACATTATTGTGCACAGGGCTGGAGGTACCCTAGTGGAAATATGCACTCCATGCCACCTCCCAGGGAAATGAGGCCCACAGAGAAGCCACACCAGTGCAGATGAAACAAAAAGGAAGGAGCAGTGGCAGGAGAGAGAAAGAAATGACAAGTGGCAGAAAGGAGACCGCCATGCACTGACCCCAACCTCCTGTGCCACCTGTTTCCTCATCAAAGTAAACGAGCATAATCTGCAGTGAAAGGAAGGGGAGTGGAGACTAGGAAGGTGACAAGAGATGTGTTTGGACTGAAGCTCATTCTAGGGAAGAGCATTCAAGGGAAAACTATTTGCTAAAACTGCTCATCATCTCAATTTCTCCACACATGTCTAAATTCAAAGGAATTCCCACCTAGGAAACAAAGGTCACTTAGACTTTGGCAGTTTCTGAAAGCCTCCTGCTTCCCCAGATTCTATCTTTACATTAATAGAGAGCCTTTAGAGCCATTTCTCAATATATGTCATAACAGCTTTTGATGTTACCCAATTAACATGCGTTCCACAGCTCTGCTCACAGAGCATGTCCCAACCAACTTCCAACTACACTTGTCTTACCAGTTCTTCAGCATCATTATTAGCTGTGGCTAAAGACTGACCCAGGTTTGGCATTTCATCCCTTCTGCATGGAAAGCAGCAATCTCATTCCTCAGCTTTTTTATTGGAATTTCAGTGGCTGTTAGCATAATATAAAGATCATACAAAAATGACTTTGCGTCCCAGTGAGAAGTAGGTTTCTCTCCATTTCACTTGACAATAAACTCCCATTTACAGTCAGTGTAAAAAGATAAAGCAAAATCTTTATATTCTGGCTGGGGTGGGAAAATCAAAGTAGAGATCTACAAAGTAGGCTTGGCCATATACGTATTTATCTCTGCTGCAGGATGTGAAATCTCAGCTTTCAAAAAATAGTATCCACATGATCCCTTAGAGACAGGGAACAAACTTGCTCAGCTCTGTCACATAGTTTAGGTGAACTCAAAGTTTTATGAATCCTCTAAGGCACAAGGCATAAGCAGTTCAGTCAGCAGGGATCCTGACAATTGGCTAAAGATTAGCATCATGCTAATGGGTCTTCCATTAGACAGCAAAATGCAATGGAAACAAGTTTCAAGTCTTACTGCACACCTCAAATGCACAAATATGGTGGAGCACAGAGCTACTGCAGGTTCTTGGTGTGGCTTGATTTCCATCACACTACACAGGCAGCAACTAAAATATGCTCACAAGTTTCCCCGTGCAGATGGAAGGAAATATAGGAGACGAGTTTGGTACAGCAGTGGTTGGATGTCCTTTATTTTAGCTCAGCTATTGCCCTGTGCTAGAACTAACTGCACCACTAGTGCATGACAGAATGTCACTCTAAATTTTATTAGCAGCCACAGTCTACTTTGATATCATACTCTTCATATGTACATATATACATACTTTTTGAATACTAAGAAAAAAACAACCAATATCTACTCTTCTCACCTAAAACCCCATGTTAATTATGCTCATTTTGAAGTGTGCATGGAAGGAACTTTTAAAAACAAGTCTCCCATCATCAATTCTGCTTGCAGAAGCAGTACCTAATTTTCAGCTTGTCACAGCATTCGTTCTGCTTTCAAGTGTTCTTCTATACACATGAAATTGAGTTCTAATCTCTTCTCACTTGTGCCAATACACTCCAGACCAACTTAGTCAGTCATAAATGTCACAGGCTTCCTTAACTCTACAGGAGATGGTCCTCAAAAAGCAGCCTGCTGCCATGGCCCCCACTTAACTCCAGGGCAATCTCCTTTGCAATTCTTCCAAACAGATCCCATAACAGGCCAAAGACTGCTCTATTGCAGCCCATGGTTGTGACCCTGCTTCCTCACTTATTCCTGCTCCTCTTAGGAGCTTCTACCTCATGCCTGCATCCCTAACCAATCCTTTGTTTCCTGCAAGGGTGAGGTCCAGCAGTCTCTCCTTCTCAACTCTTGGAAGCAACTCAAAGTAATAACCTTCCTGAAGTTATCAACAACCTTCAGAAACTTTCTGCAAAGATTTTGCCCTGCTCTCTTGCCCTCCCCATAGGTATTGGGACATCTTAAATCCACCAGGAGGACCAGGGCTATTAATAGGAGGCTCCTTCCAGTTACCTGAAGTCTTTATCTGTTTCTTATGACTTGCCATTCTCCACACATCAGTCATCACCTCCCAGAACTGCAGTTGTCACAGATTTCGTGCAACTTTCTTATTTGCTTGCATTTTACTTCCCTACAGTAACAACAATAAATTACCATTTTTACAGCAAGAGATACTTGCTAGTTACAAAATCTTGTGGTATTTAGAGCAAGTCAGCTAAAACTGATCAATTTCTTGGGGAGAAATTGATCTGGCAAGGGGAGTCAAACCCAGGGGATGCTGAATTTACAGCCTGTTTAAACTTTCCAGCTGAACCCATCCTGTTCGTAAGAAACCAAGGCCCCTTGAGTCTCAACTGATCAAACTAGTTGGCATAAACAGAGAACAGGTGCACCTTATGTAAATAGAGAACAGGTGCACCTTACTTATATTGACTTACATATTGGATTTTAGATAACTAACTTATTTTTCTAATTATCAAGGATTCTGAGAACAGAAACACCTTATCCACTTTATCCTGCTGCACATCATGGTCCAAAACCACTATCATCCCTCCTTAAGTTCCATACCCCTCTCATGTTTTAAAAGCATTATAAAAATTAACTCAGCACTTACACCTGTAACACCACTGTGCATTAGTAGCATGAAACCCATGAAGCAGTGAAGCAGGCCTAATTTTATTGATAGAGGAGCTTATGTTCCCCAATCCTGGCCTTTGGATACCAGAGAGTCTACTAGTACTGCTCTGCTAACTTCTTCCAGTGAGTCACCAGGGGCAGAAGTGAAGACCACTGTAACACTATAACACCAGGTCCAGGTTCACTCATTTGTACACTTTCAAGGAAACCTCAGAGTGCCCTAAACGGAACTTTACTCCTTATCTGATAAAAAAAAAAAGTCCTTTAGTGATTCACCTGCCTCTTAAGACAATCCCGTTCAACCTCTTCTACACGGTAACACAACTGTAAGCCATTTGAGAGTTGTAATATTATAGAGCAATAACCTAAGATTTTCAAAGATTTGAAAACTAAAATAATTGCCAAGTAGCCTCACCATACTGCGCCTGTTTCCTTAGGGGCAAACATACCTCTTTTTGCAAAGCATCCTCAGGTTGTGCAAGGAGTGGAACAGCTGCTTCCCTTTCAAATGTCTTCCCAGGGAGTGGTGTAATCTCCAGAGGGGACGACCTCTCTGTGGGGTGTTCATTGACAGAAGTCAGTTCAGAGCTGTTTTTATTCAGAAGGCGTTCTGCCTTCCCAGCCTTCCCTTTCTTTTCAGCAAAATCTTCCTGGTTATCTCCATCATCACCCGTGGAAGCATTGAAGCCATTTTCACCTGCCACTATCAGGCCCCAGTCAGCATAATCCATACTGTCCTTCTGCTCGTGTTTGGTGCCCACCTGAAAGGGGTCCTGCTCCAACTCTTTATAGTCATCAATGTATTCAGGTATCTCCTCAAGGTTGGGATCTTTGCCAAGCAGAGACAGCTTCTTCAGGCTACTCACTTCCTCTGACGGCTCATTCTGGAGTCCTACAGAGTGGACCATGCTTGGGATCACTTGCCCAAGCCCTAGCAGTGAGGCTGGCCTCTGAGAAGGCCTCAGCACAAAGGTAAGGTAGGACTTGACAGTTTCAATTTTTTTAGGCTCACAATTGTCTTTGTGTTGGCAGTTGACAATGTAACAGTGCCGTTCAAACATCCAGGACAAGTCACAACCAGAGAGGTCACAGCACGCTGCGATGCAGTCAGACACGGACAAAGCATGAGGAACTCGCATGATTTTAGTGGTTTCTAAGTTGGGAGATATTACTGCACCTGAGTATGTGGCTCCTTCTCTGCACTGCTCACAACTAGAACCTGCAACAACATCACCAACATAAGGCACAGCACTACATCCAAGTCATAATATAGTTTACTGTGACCATAAATAGCTTTCACGATAGAGACACGCGGTATCCTGTTTAAAAAAGATCATTTCCTTTCATTAACATCACCGACACTTTTTTAAAGCATGTCCCTTTGCAGTAATATTTGTACTTTGGAGGATTTTCCAGTGTAGGATCTTGACATATTTTGCAGAAGTACCTTTTACTCCTGTGCTACAAATTCTAATACATAGAGACGAAAGCAAGTTGCCAACACTTAAAAACAAGAAAAGATGAGAGAATAAAAAAAAAATACAGCAACAAAAAACCCAAACCAAAAAAAAAAACCACCCCAAAACCATGTGGTACCTCCTTTACTTCCACAGCATGTTCCTACTGGGATCTTTAGAAACATGTTTAGAAACAAAACTCAAATAAGATGCGGTACCATGTCATTTTTTCACTTGAAGGAGAAGGGAGCAAAACTCTAAATAGGAGAAAGATTTGCCATCTCATCTGAATGTCATGAAGAGTTCCTCACCCCAACATACTTACTGGTCTTAATATAAAACCTGGATCAATTTCTCAAAACTTCTGCTGCTTTACCCACAAGTTCATGTGAAAACCCAAGAGCTTGCTCCAGTATGGAGCTCTTTCCTTCATTTCCAGTAAAGCTGAAATTTTTTAACATGACATCGGAATTATTTTCATAGCACATTACAGACTGAATGTGAAATGGTCAAAAAAGCATGAATCAACATATTATATATTCCAGTCAGTTTTTAACATCTTTTCTAGGTGTTTTTCCTGCTTATAATTGCTCTAAAATCTGATTATGTTTCAGGAAAATTTAGTAAAACCAGAAAATTATTCTTTGGTTTTCAACTGTACTTGCCATCTCAATGAATGAAAACAAACATGCCCCCACTGTGGAGCTAACACAGGAATAGAAGACAAAGCTGCCTTTGCTTGCTTTTTACCTCATTATTCACAACAGGAAAAATGAAATCAAGGAGTAGGAATAGGCTGGCAATAGGGGTTAAGTCTGAATATGAGATGCAGAGATTCTCTAGCACCACATTACAGTTCCTACCAACTCATCTGGGCTGAAGTGCAGCAGACTCCTTCACAATACATGGTCTGAATATAGCTATCAAAACATATGTGGGGAATCAAACTGCCTGGGAAGAATGTAAAGCTTGCAAAGTAGGTTAGTTCAATACAAAAAAAAAAAAAAAAACCTCAAATCAAACAAACAAAAAAATTGCATCATATACTGAGGGATAGAGAGGGCAAGATGGTATGATGGTTTTTGCAAAACTGGCTGGGTGGGGTAAGGAAAAACATGAAATGAAACAAATTTTAAAGATGTATATGTAATGCAAATATATAGCTGAATAGGAAGCTGACAAAAAAGATAAAGAGCTTCAAGTACCGTTTTTCTGAGTGCAGCTGCTCCTTCACACAGAGCTCCGATGCTGTCAACTGTCCCACTTCACACTTTTGGTGAAAAAAATCTATCCAGGGAAACACGCACTTAAAACAACCTATCCTGCTCTTATACAGCCCAAACATGAAGTATCCTTATCTGTACCCAGAAGATGCTCAAGATTTCTGCTTTTTTTTTTCTGTTACACTGCATATAAACATTTCCTCTACATTCCCTTTTACCTCCAAGAACATAAGACGGTGGCAGAGACTCAGAATTGTCACCCCAAGTCTTTCCTTTAAGTTGTCTGCACAACTTAGAACAGGGGAGCCAGAAAAACTCTGGGTTAAAATGAAGTATAAGAGTCAGGCATCCCATTCAACCATTCTGTCTTTTTGCAACTCAAATGCATTTATTTAATCCCATAAATTAGTAGAGAGATGAGTAACAGGCCTTTAAAAAGGGAAAACAGAAACATGACTCTGTGCAAATGTGTAATATCAGGTCAGTAACAAATCATTACAATGAATACTTTAAGAACAGCACTATTAATGTGGGCCAAAGAGCTCCTTTGCTGGCTGTTTTCATCACCCCCCTTCTTTAACTTATTCCTGAAATAGAAAGTGAAGAGTGTGTTAAAAAAAACCCAAAAACTGAAGGTTTCACTATTTATTTGTTCAGAACAGAAGGACCAATAGTTCTTGCTTTAGAGATAGGCTTGCTTTAGAGATGTGGGACACTCCACAGCTCTAACCTGAGGCCAGACTTCAAGTCCTCAATCAACTTCAAATCTCACTCCACCACTTTCAGTTTGACACACCAGCTATCACACTGCAGAGTCAACATCCCTCAAAATTCATGGTGCTTGACACACCAGCCATCACACTGCAGAGTCAACATCCCTCAAAATTCACGGTGCTTCTTTGGCCATAGAGAGAACCAAGTCCAGCACATTCCTAAGATGATACATGACTTTGAAACTAGATCTCCCAAGTATGCAACCTAGCCACAAACCTTGGCTACCTGCTTTTGCAAATGACAGAAGGCCTTGTTTTCAACCCAACAAGGAACAGAAAACTCAAAGTAATGGAAGTTTCTTCTCTTGCTTTATCTAGCCTTACACCTGAGTTAAATTGTAGCAGTAGGTGTACAAGAAAGGATGAATTTATCAAGCTCGTTTTGTCTCACACTGGGTGTGTCCACTTCACATGAAAAATATGTAGGATCTACTTAGAGTGAACTTGATCTGATCTCTAATTTCATATTGTTTTACATCTCATCTCCAGTGGACTCAGAGCTAGTGAGGTCTCTTACTTACAGAAAATTTACTGAAGGTGTGCAATATGAAAAATCACTTAGTAACATTTGTATCTGCTAGAGTATTACCCACTATGTAGGCACAGCTATTTTATTTTAGTTAACTGATCTCAGGAACTAAACCTCTGTTCTACTCTGATCAGTAATGGCAAAAACCAGCATCATGGAATTCTCTATTTCAGAAGAACTCATTTAAGTTACCAACAGGAAGACTGATTCTCTTTATTAAAAGCCCTGAAAACCCTCTGGAACATGAGTCAGTAGCCTAAAACTTCTGCAAGAAAAGTGGTTCCCTTCCTCTTAGATGCACCCTGTTACACCTACAGCAGGACAACACTGACATATCCAGAGACCTAGTCAGGCAAGTTGGTTACTATACAAAAACGCCCAACCTATATCCCCTACCAAAATCCTAACAGAGTCACAGTGTGGAATACAGTTTCATTTTAAAGAGATTCCCTCCTTTAATGAGGAAACATCCACACCTTTCTTTGACCTTCACACTTCTGCTCCTTCACATCTTGGAGCATGAGTCCACTGATGTCAGGAGCCCCTCAGGAACACAGCTGTTCCCCTCTTGAAGCTGGCTGGAGACCTTTCCTCGAGTGGACATGGAAACCCAAGAGTTTCTCTCCCCCGTGCTCACACAGCCATGAGCACTTGAAAGATTTGGCAGCTGTTATGAACAGAAACTGATAATTTTTTTAGTGTAGAGAAACAAGTTACAAATAGCTAATTTAACCAGTTTTGCTACTAAAGTGTTATCTGTGTTATGTTAATTACATGTCGTTATCACTGATAGCTTCTTTTGTATCGGATGAAAACCTTAGTCAGGCTGAGTAAACAGCCCCTTCTGTGACAATGAAAGGAGAGATGGGTGGGGGACCTCAGAGACAATTAGGAAGAGAGAAGAAACCTGGGGAGGGACATGCAAATTAAACTGTAAAGGACCATAGCGCTTTGAGAAGCCAAGACCTCAGACGTGCAGAAAAGAACCCCAAAACAACGAGCCAAAATGAAATTGAGAAATTAGAGTGATGTCCACGTGTGAGGAACAAGCTACTGAACCTACAGAGACACTGAAAACCTTTGGAGCCCCTCAAGACCAGTGAAAGAGTCATCCAAAAGCCGGGACCCCGAGCCCCGGAGAGCAGCCGAGCAAGATCTGGCACACCCACAGCTTCTACGAGGACGGCACTTGCAACTCTGCCCCCAGGGGACAAAGCTGTGACTCATCCTCGTCCTGCGAGCCACCTGGGAGAGAATCGACGGAAGCTGCAGATCCGTCGAGCCACCCCTTTCCTGAGCTGATCATTTTTAATAAAGGCATTAAAAGGAGAAAAAGTCTCCTGCCCTGTTTATTTCAGCAGCAAGTATTGTTTAACCAGTCAGTAGAAAATTGACTGTGTACTAACATGAGGTCATCACAGCTCATCACCCCAGCAGAACTATCCACTCTGTGTGCTTTTGTTTGCTTAGCAGCAAACACTCTAAGAAGAAGCAGAAAGAAGTGGCAAGGGGAAATGTACAGTAATGGAGAAAAGCTCAGATTCAGACCTTGCACCAAGAATCATCACATTTGACCAGAATCTCATTACCCTTTTGCTGGCAACACAACATTGAGAGCCCACATAGCACATTATTCTCACAGCCTAAAAGCCTCTCAACTACTTGAGCATGGAGGGTCCTACAGCAGTTTGCTACAGGAAGAGTAGGATTGTCCCTGTTTTCTTGCCATATGCTCCATCTACTCTTTTTTAGCAGCAAACTAGTTCTGTTTTTAGGCTTAGTGATCTTTTTTAAAATCTATTCAAGTAACTTTTACCTCATTTGGTGAATTTTGTGATGAAAGACATTGCATCAGTAAAAAATAAGTTTTGTTTTTTCCTACTACCATTATAACACACTGAATAAATTTTGATAAGTTTCTGGAAGTAAAATTAAAGTAAGTTTTTAATTTTACTTACAGTCATCTAAGAGGAGAAATTAAAATTCCAATTTTCAAGCTAGAGATAATTTCCACAGCAGAGCTATAAACCCCTGCAAAGCACACTTCATATCATAAATGATGAAAAATGCTTATACTCAATCAGCTTTGGTAATGCCCTACAGAGGGTACTGTCCTTGAAACCAGAAAAGCAGTATCACTGACATCTGAACATTTCAACATCTGAAATGTCACCGCATTGTTTCCTCTAGCAGCAGCTAACATCTCTGCACACCATGAAAGCATTTTCATTCTTTTACTTCAGGCTGCCCTGAAGTTTTCTCTCAGGTCTTTAAACACAGATACATATGCGATAACAAAGGCTATCAACAGTAAATATCTAGTAAACATCTACAAATAATGATCTGTAAAGCCTTTATGGTCATTACAGCAGTCTTCACATTTCTTTTGTCCAGAATCTATCAAGGCATCATAATTAGTTCAGTGGGTCTGATGATCCTTTCTAAGTATTGTTTTCATTCCAACAGTTGTCATCATCCCTGTTTGTTGCTGATAAACCAACGAAGTGCTATTTAAAAAGAAGGAAAAAAAAAGAATAAGAAAAAAGAAGGGTGGATGCACAGCCGTAACTATTGCATCTATCCACAAGGAAATACCAGACCACTTCCAATGGAGGCATGGACAATGTAAACTAACCTGGCATATGGCGTAACTCACTATGATCTCAGAGATTGTAATCAAGCACTACACTATCTTGTATCTCTGGAAAGACCTGTGTGAACCAGGACACTAGAACATCTAGGCATGGTAGTATAAGTAACAAAGAATGCACCATGACCCCAGGGCAGTAGTTCCACTGTCATTTCAAACACACACCCACATCATAAAATGTTCCTTGACACTCCTGGCCTGAGCTTTACATGTTAGACACGTAGAAAGAAAAGCGTATTAATCTTTTTCAAAGTCCAAGACCAGTTGTAGTGAAATGTGTTAAAAATTGAGGGCTTGAAATATATTTAGAAACACCTTCTGCTAGAGTAAAGATAAGGACATTGGTGAAGGCTATCAAGGAATATGGGAGGTCATATAATCTACATCTGGGCTACATGGACTTGAAAACAGGAGACGAGATGACATAAGACCTGTGACTGCAATTACCTGGTAATTGCTGTTTATATTTTTGTTGGAGTGGCTAATCTCAAAACAAAGCACACAACACACACACACACAATATTACAAAACCAAGAGTCAGCCATGAGAATGCTATTCATAATATTTGCAGAAATGCATTTTAACAGTAGTATTTGCAAGGTCTGCTTCAAATGCCAAATCAAAATATGCCTGCCAAGATGAGAGCTAGACTTAACTGCTTCCAAGATACTGGACTCCCAATTGCAAAGTAAACTCACTTTTCTGTGCTGGAAAACAGTGTCTCCTCTCTCTCATAGAGAAAAAAGAAATTGATACATTAGCAAAAAAACATTAATTAATGGCCAGAATAATTGAAATGTATTTCAATATATGCTGCTTTCATCAATGAATGGATTCAAAAAACTGAAACAAGATTATAAGCACGTTAAGGAAAATGTATATGGATAAATTAGGAGCTGCATCCAGAGATTTTGGAAATCAATCACCCAAAATGCATGAGATGTTGAGTGACAGAGGCATGGTACCCACTTATACCTATTGCTGCACTCAGCTCAAGCCTCCTGAGAGGCATGCACATTAGTCAGTGATGGATATCTGTATCAATTAGGTTTATGTGGCACATCTTGGTAGTTGGGGGTGGGGGGAAATGGACTGCCAGAATGTCTTCGTGAGAAGACACCAGAAAATGTCTCATGTCAGGACAGAACGTGCTACAAGACTGACTCACAACTGGCCAAGGTTAAGCCAAACAGGGATGGTGGCAGCTCCTTTGTGATAGGGTTTCAGAAAGAGGCAAAAAGTCTGGCACAAGTGCAGCAGGCAGGAGAGACAAGTAAGAAAATGTGAGAAAAGCCATCCTGTATACAGCAAGGTCAGTGAAGAAGGGGTAGGAGGTGCTCCAGTGCCAATGCAGGGATTCCCCTGCAGCTGTGGTAAAAACAATGGTGAATCACTGCTTCATTGTCCTGCTGTGGTCTATGGAGATCGACACTGAACCAGATATCTACCCTTAAAGCACATGGAGGACCCCACCTCAAACCAGGTGGGTAAGCCCTGAAGGAAGTTGTGAACCCTTGAAAAACACAGGCTGGAGCAGGCTCCAGGCCTGAACCACAAGCCCATGAAGAGGAGTCCACACAGAAACACATTTCCCAGCAGGACCTGTGACCCCACAGGGGATCCACACTGGAACAGCTTGCTCCTGAAGGACTTTCATGTGAAAAGGTGGTGTAGTTCTTGAAGAGTTTGAGCCTGTGGGAAAGACCCCATACTGGAGTAGGGAAAGGGTATGAGGAAAAAGGAGCAACAGAGTGGAAGCATTATGAACTAATTGCAACCTTCAGTCCCTGACTCTCTGAGCTGCTCACAGAAAGAAGAAAGAATAATTAGGAGTAAAGTTGATTATAGAAAGATGGGAGAAGTGAGGGCAAGCTGTTTTTATAGTAGTTCTTCTCATTATCCCACTCTGCTAAATTGATAATAAATTAAATAAACTTCACTAAGTCAAGTTTTGTCAGCTCTTGACTGTAACTGGTACATGAATGAGACATGACCTGTCTCAATGTCCTGTCCATGGAGTTTTTAATCTTATTTTTCTCTCCTATCTTGCTGAGAAAGAGAAGTGATGGAGTGACTTGCTGTGTGCCTGGCAGCCAGCAAAGGTCAACCCACACATTCACTAAAAGCAGTAAAACACTATTAGTCAAAAACTATCATGCACGAAATAAAACTAAATAAACATCACCTAAACAGGACAGAGCAGCCCACCCCAATTTCTTTTAATGAACCAGAGCATATTTTTCAATATCCTTCCAACATTATTCATCACTGAGGCTGTTTCTCTCTTCTCTCAGTGATGGACTATCAAGCCTTTATTTCCTATATTAAGTCAGTCTTCTCATTATCTTAAATTAAAACAAGTGTTGAGATAACTTGGTTTTTTTTTTTTTTGTTTTTGTTTTTTAAGAAAATGGAGCCTTTAAAAGCACAAGCTCATGTGCAGAAAAAACCTGCAGAATGAACATCTAGCAAATTCCTGAGTCTCAGTCAATTCACCTTAAAGCCTGCACTGAAAACAAGTCCTTTTGACTTAGAAGAGGCAGGCATTTATTGACACATTGTAGCAAACACATCCTGGAAATTAGCAGGAAGCTCCCAGTTTAAAGTATTAAAAATACTGCAAATTACTGAGATGGAAATAAATACTAACATTTTCACTAAAATTATATGAGCTATTAGATTATACTATCCTCTAAACACTATGAACTGGTAGTTGAGATACAGGTAGAGGCTTGAAAGCCAGCATTTTGAGAGCAATGGTCTTGTTCTCAGATAAGCCAAGAGAGCATAGAAAATTTGCAACTAAAACCAGATAACGTCCTATATGCATGTGGAAGATGCTCTAATCTGCTAACAATTAACAGTATTATCAAAAGCATGAAACTGTGACATTCTCTACAGGCAAATTTCAGTATTTGCTGCACATTACTGTTTTCTGTGAAGTTGCTGTGGTTTTTGTTTTGTTTTTTTTTTTAAAGATGCTAGCATAGACCCTACAGCAGGTACTCAGTATCTCATGGGAGAGGATTTTATTTACAAAAGGCACACTTCTTCATTACAGCAACCAAAAACTCAGCTCCATGTTCTCTTCAAAAATCTTGGTACTTTTGAGTCCTCACAGTGATCTTGCTGACTACCTCGAACACCACCTACAAGTTCAGACATAGGTAATGACTATCCCCCTCAGCTGTAGGCTAATATCCATCCCCTTTAATCCAAATTTTCCAAATTCAGCAGCCAATTTAAGCTTTGGCACATTAATCAAGTCTCTCCTTCATGAAACAGCCCATTCTGTTTATACTACAAGAAGTAAGAGCCAGACAGTGGTGCATTATTTTCTCAGTTTCTGCTAATATGGATACTACCAGTACCACCACAGATAGAATTCAAACAATATTTTTTTAAGGAAATAAACCCCACTTCTTAATACATTTTTCTTCAGTTACCATATCAAAACTACCTGCACTAGATTAAGTCTCTCTCTTACAGAGGCTGTATCAACTATCATTCTTCATCTCTCTGTTTATAGAAATAAATTACCTATTCCTGTAGCTGAAGCAGAAATATAGAGGAGGGACTTTCCTGCTTTTTGAAAGGATAGATGTTTGTAGAGAGTATGATGAGGTGAGAGATGCGAACCAGGAATCTCGTGCTACTCAGACATAAACCACCTTATGATAATTCAGAACAAAAATGTAGCTCACAATGCAAGCAACACATTATTCTTCAATTGCTCTCCTGCAAGTGAAAAAGAGGGAACCTCTTTGAACTCTCCCACCACCCACTCTTGCCCCATGCATCTCCCCCAAAACAGCCTGCTGAAATTGGCTTCGAACATCTACTCCCAACTGCCTTCCTCCATTGCAACTTACGAAGGCTGTAACTTTACCAAAGCTTTTTGTACTGAGGAATCACAGGATTTCCCAACTTTTGCCTTCATATTTATTTCACAGCTGTATACACAATCCAGGAGTATTAAATTCATTTGTTCTGTCTGGATGATTCAGACACAGGAGAAGTACTCCTACCTGTTATTGTCCATAGGAACAGGCAGAGTACACCAGGTCCAAATGCCATGCTGCACCAGGAAGGCAGTGACAACCGCTTTTCCAGCCAGTCGTGTGGGAATTATAGGCCTAAATGCTGGGGTTTTTTTCTAATATTGTTTAGTGCCCTGCTGTGGCCATCAAGCACTGAAACAGACAGCACAGGAAAAATTAGGTCAGATGTGAGCATTAGAATTAATTAGAATGTCACAGTTAAAGACAATAGACAGGTGACACGAAGGCTTTATCATTACTTCCTGACTTCTTGATGGATGACATAGTAGATCAGGCATGCTGAAGACACAGAACAAATTACCCACCTGAAAATCTCTTTCTCTAGAGATACAGAAACACCCCAGAAATATTTGCACTCTTGGCCTCCAGTACCTCAAACCCCACAAATACTCTGTCTGCAGTTATCCAGACCCTGGTTTAGCTGTGACTTTAAACTAACAGGTACTTTTAATCAAGGAATCACAGACAGCATTCTCCATGCTAAAATCCATGCAGTGTTAAGTCAGCTTTTGAGGCAGTGCTCAAGCTATTCTTTCCCAGCTATCAAGGCAATGCAAGCAGACACCACTCCAGAATTTCTAGGGAGACATTCCTTGTCAGGACACTAAATTCTCCAAGTAAGGTATCCTGAGCAACAAACAGATGTAAGGAATGAATAGGTTCAAAGCAACATTACTCATGCAAGACTCACGCAACAAAAAAACCAGTTTAGCTAAACTCCCCCCACATAAAGGATCCTAAATGGATGTTTGACCAAGAAACACTTCTGTAAATGAAAACACAGATAGTGTTTTTTCAGTGAACAGCCCTTTTCAAGGCAGAGTATCACACATTCATTACATGACTTTCATATTTCAGCTGCCTATACCTACATGTGATAGAAATGCTGCCAACTGGCTGCTCTTGGCAGGTTCCTTGCCACACATAATTTTATATGATGAAAAACCACCTAGATTTTTTCCCTTGCAAAAGGAAAAGTAAGTTACTTAGACAAGCCAGGGCTGACTGAACTCGAGTAGAAACCCTCGTAGCTCAGCAGTTGGACTTTTGCTCTCTGAAAAGGGATCCTTTATACATGGCATGCCTCTAAGTCAAGAAAACAACTGGACCCTGATCTGCAACTTGCACTTCTGTGACTGACCACAGGTTTTGCAAAGCAAGACATGTATTTGTCTCCAGACAAAAGGGACCAGATGTTTGTTTTAGATGTTAGAAGTTCTATCAAAAGCTGAGTGGATCAACTGATGGAATAAATATTTCCCCCAGTTAGTTCACTAAAGAGTGTGGCTGCCTCCCTGAGGAAGCCAGACCAGCACAAGCCAAGTGAACAGGTGGCTTAACCTGATACAGAGCATAAAACAAAACAATTAACAAAAAAATTTAAAAGACAGCAATGGGCCTGAGCTAGCTTCAACCCACATGTCCCATTCCAGTGACAGAGGATGCCCAGTGCTGTGATGCTGGGATTATAGAAATCAGTTAAGGGAATCATACTGGTATTCAGATAGAACTGTATATTGCCACTGTTACATTTTGCCAAGTCTAATGGATATTTGCATTGTGATTTCAGCATACTCTGTATTGTTTCACTAAATCAGAAATCCCATGTCACAGTAAGTATCTCCAAATAATGAAAACTGATATTAGACACTGCATGCTCTACACATGAAAAATCTAAATGAGCCTGGTCAAGAATACTGGACTCTGACAATTTCTCCTCAAGCCTATACAAGCACAAACTTTGCTCAAAACACAAACAAAATGACTACAGAACATGATTAGACCAAGGACTGTCCCAAGTACAAAAATATAAGGCTTTGGGAAAGCTCCCTGTAAAACTAAGAGAGACCATTACTAACTTTCCAAAAGACTGATACTTAACTTTGGTGACCTTTGTTCTATTCAACATAAAACAAAATTTTCTTCCTAAGGCAGCTGCCTTAGTGAAGAGTAAGCTGGTCTCCCAACCTATTCCTATGATGCACAATTAGAAAAATTATCTCTGATCACAAAAAAAACCCCAAAACAACAAAAAAACAAACAAACACACAACATTATACTGCTTCTAAGATGATGTTATTTTAATATCTGTAGTTAAATGTTCTCTCAGGAAGCAATTCCTGCCAGAGCAGCTGTGCTCCTCTGTAGCAAACTTAGTAAGGTTTGATCTAGAAAAGGGAAAAAAGTTGTATGGATGCTTCCAGGTACTACTTCTATGACACAAAATTTTCAGCAACAGGGCCATTTTTTTCTGTCTTTCATTATCTAATTGCTCTTCTGTCCTTCCATGAACTATAATCTTATTCATATACTATATTCCATATACTATAATATCAGTTTTGTAGCAGACAAAAATACCAAAAGTTCTTATTTTCTTTAAGCCGTCATTCTAAATGCTCCACTTGTGCAGCCACTGAAATAGCCACTGAGCAAGGCCAGGGTACAGGATCATTAGCAACTGAAGAGAAATGAGCACTTTTGCACAAGAGGGAAAGTGTCAGTCCTGAAGGTCCCACAACATGGAGCCTTGTATTGTGATTTCACTGTAAAGGTGAAGTGAACAGAGTTGCTTAATTTCACACTGAAATGAACTATGGAGATTAACACAACCCATCCACAGAATGGTTGAGGTTAGAAGGGACTTCTGTAAGTCATCTTATCCACACCCCTCAGCTCAAGTGGGGCAGCCTGGAGCTGGCTCCCAAGGACCACATCCAGACAGATCCAGTATCTTTGAGGATGGAGACTCCAAAGCCTTCCTGGACAATCTGCCAGTGTATGGTGACCCTCACCATGAGAAAGTCTATTTATCCAGAGCTTTTGAGACAGGGATCTCCAGCTGAAGAGAGATGGCTTCTTAAGACTTTCCTTAAGCTGAATACACTTGCCCATGTACATTTATTCTAACACATTACTCAAAGTGATTATTTTTATTTGGTGCTTTATTTCAGACACTCAAACTAAACCAGAGAGGTGTACAGAGCATACAATTTTTACAGGCTTCATTTTTCAATGGTTTTTGAAATGTTCCGTGGATTTTGAGAAAAAAAAAAAACAGAGTAGCAGAATTATGCTATGTTCCTACTAAATATCCCCATCTTACTAGCACAAACCCCAAATACTTCATCCTTCAAGGAGAGAAGAGATTATTATGGTAAGATCACAATTTCACATACAGCCTTTTTCTTGTTTCTATGGAAATCCTTCTAGACTTGCAAAAGTTGTTACCCACAAAAAAAAAAAAAAAATGACAATTTGCAGAAGAACTTACTACTGCAGATAAAGGTTTCTGAGATACTGTGCATTTGCTGTAACCTTCACCCATTCCCAGAAACAGCCAAATAGACCAGATGCCTAAGAGAGACTTTTAGTTCTTTAGCCTAAGGAAAAATGCATCAGGCTTGATATCAGAACATCACAAGGTAAAAAATAAACCACAACCAGAGGCAGAAAAATATTTTGTCTATTTTACAGGCCTTTTCCTCTGCAAGGCCAACTTTACAATCTCACTGTCTCTAAAAAGACACAAGTAGCAGCTTCTTTTTACCATGTAACAGTTCCCTGAGGAGTCCACATGATAGCAACACTGACATGAGAGTCCACATTGTAGCAACACTAAGAAAAACACTGAGGGATGGTGCAAATGACCCAGACTTTTTCAATGTTACTTGTCCCGGGTTCAGAAACAAAAGTTCCTGAAGCAATGGTCATGGATTTGGTTGTTTGTTTTGGTTTGGAGGTTTTTGTTTGTTTGATTGGTTTTTTGTTTGGTTTGGTTTATGTTGTTGTTTGTTTGTGATTTTTTTTGTTTTGGTTTTTTGGGGTTTGTTTTGGCTTTTGTTTTGTTTTTTACCTTATATTAAGAAAACATGACTTAACAAAGCTGCAAAATGCTAGGCTTTGGACCACATGTACGATCTTCACTGAATCCTGATGGGACACACCATGTGAGCATACTGTGAATGCACAAAAGCAGCACTGTGTCCTCCCATGCTCCTTTGTGGCTCCACATCTATTGATGCTTAATTTCCACATAATAAAAGAGCTCACATTCACTGCAACACTAGCTTGTGCTTCCTGATATTAGGATCAAGCTCAGACACAAAGCACACCCAGTCACAATTCAGTGCACAGCTTCTGACCCACAGATGAGAACAAAGCTACCAGACACTGTGCCTCTTCTTAAACTGTTAAAACAGTAAACAGTGCTGCAGTGTGTGCATGCAATGCTCCTCTTATCTTCCTCATGATACTTTTCTGTTCCACACAAGTGCAAGTTTCATCACACAAACACAAGACACATTAATATTCAAGGTGGCCAGCCCTGAGATCCCAGCAATTAAAAATAACTAAACCCACAAGATCAATTTGACAGCTGAATCTCTATCCTTCACATATAACACAAAGCCTGTTATTTTTATAACAACACATCCAGACAGCATTGCTGGTAATTACTTTGGCATTTCTTGGCTCTTAAAAGTTCAAGTCTGACTTGCACTCTTAGCTAGAAGAGGGATGGCAGCCTTGAGCAGCAAGTATGGTCAAAACAGGTATGTATTATATATATATTGCCTTACTCTGAAAACTGTATTTTTCTGTTCCAGCTGGCAGCTTTTGGCAGTGCTCTAGCCAGCAGGATAAGGGAAAAGCCTGAAGTGATCCCTCTATACAAACATTTTAACTCCATGACCTTTTAAAAACATATGCAGCTGCTGATTAGGACCACAATATCTTTTATTAGATAACACATGAACTACAACAGATTTCCAAGGAAAAGGAATTACCTCCATATTCCTCTTCTCCTCCACATCAAATCTCACTCTGCATTTTAGCTCACCTTAACTTTAATGCAGACTCAAGTAATTTTCTCCCATAGAGAGAGAAAGGGGTCAGCCAAGCAGAACTATATTGCCACTTCCTACGCATAATTAGGCCAGGACCATTAGCAGTAAGAACGTGTACAGACTGAATTACCTGTGTCTGGGAATACATTCAAATCCTTCAGCTGTGAAAATGCAAAGAGAGCATAAGGTAGCATGCTGGTGCTCCACAGAAGGTGTAGCAGAATCCCTGCATGCCAACAAAATCAGAGACAGGGACAAATGGTGCCATGAAGGCAGTCAGAGAGCACTGCCTGGCAGCAGAAACCTCCAGGAGAATGAGAGCCCCGAACACTGGGCCCAGCCACACTGGCATCAGTGAGAAAGGCAGGCAGGAGGTCCTTGCCTCCTTGCCCTTCTGGTCACTAGCACGGCTAGGGAACAAACATGACAAAAGAAATACTGAAACAGCATCCAAAACTCAAGCCACAGTAAAGCAAATCCCTAATTTTGAACTGACAGCATTTTCTTTATAAAGCATCCTGATTGAGTAAATGAACATATAACCACACTTAATGGAAGTGTCTATACGCATAAACATACACACATACACACATACTTGTCAGCATTTCTATTACATGTAGTACAAAACACTCCCTCAAGAAATCCACCTCTCATGAAGAATTACCTGATAAAATTATTTATTTTATCAGTTATGGTACCTGCATTAGTACGTGAGACAGTTACTTAAAGCCAAGCATTAACATTGCATAAATACTGCAGAAGGAAAGAAAATTAAACTTCATGCCAGTAGCATTTGTCCCTAGTAACAGAGAGAAATACTCAGGACATGGGCAGCCACTAGGACTTCTAACAATAACATGTGTTGTCTGAACACACATCATCAAAACTGCCACGGGTTAGGCATCTAAATAAAGGAGATAAATTTCAAGCCCTTCAGCAGATGTGGAAGGTACTGCAGAGTCATCAATGCTTATGACCTGTGCAAAGTCACCTTTCTCTCACACAATTTGCTAACAATAGGTACCTATACTTGAAAACAAAACCATGACTTTTGATGGAATGTTATTGCAGCTGCAGGATATAACTATACTTGCAAATGTCTCTCTGCTTTATTAACAGGGTCTCCCACAGGTCTTAGTGAAGGCTGACATT
Source organism: Emberiza elegans (assembly GCA_024865655.1). Taxonomy (NCBI): domain Eukaryota; kingdom Metazoa; phylum Chordata; class Aves; order Passeriformes; family Fringillidae; genus Emberiza; species Emberiza elegans. Next base: position 59,510,299 of record JALJVW010000206.1, read on the forward strand.
AGATTGGTATTACATCCCAACTCTGTATCAATTTCCTCAGTCAGGTCCAGGGCACAAACAGCAAGGTAATGGTGACAAAACAACAAACTGAATAGCTGAATATGTTCTGCCATGTTCAGCTGGATTGGATATGTGCTCAACTAGCTCCACTGGTAACCACAGCTCTGTCAACCACTAAGTGACACCAAACAGCCAGATAAAGAGAAAAGAGCAGTGCTGCACAGAAAGAGCAATTTTATTCTACAAGATTTCCTTCATTACAGCTGTGGTGGAGAGTGCAAACAATAGTGGAAATCCAAAAGCTGAGAGAGTTAGCAGGGGTATATGGGGCGAAGAGCTATTGACAAGTGAAGAAAAGATTTTGAATCCACCAATGAATGGTGGAACTACTCTGTTAAAGTATAAAAACACTCTAATTAGTGTCAGAATTGACATGTTTCACGATTGTTACTACTTAATTTTCAATACAGACATTTGCATAGCCCTGAGGTCAGACAGCCCAGCAAGGAGGGAAGGCTAATCAAAAACTAACCCTTAGGAAAATTAATAGCACAGAGTGAGATCACTAGACACCTGAGAGCCTTTCTCTCCCCTCAACAGGCCAGACACATCAAAATACCTCTCTTCAGAAGGCAGTCAAACTGTTGGACAGCTCCTTTAAACCATTATACTCAGTTTCCATTTGTTTTCCACTTTCACAAGGATACAGAGGAGAGAGAGAACTGGTGAGGCAATCTTCAAATACTTACTTCACAATGAAAATTAAGTGAGACCCATAAAGGGAGAGCTTGAAGGAACAAGATGGTATCTTGTGCCTTCCACAGCAGAGGCAAGACAAAGCAACCTTGCATAATCCTCTGGATTTTCATCTAGCCTGTCATTAGCCTTTCATGAAGGGTAGTTCAGAATGAATGAATGAATGAATGAATGAATCTATTTTCTAGTATTTAAATACTTTTTCCCCAACAGAAAAACAGGTGACAGAAGAAAACTATCCAATGGGTGTATATAATATCGGTTTTGAGCTCTGTATGGAAAAAGCAAAACCAGATTTAGCAAACTGCCTGCAAAAAGACACGTACAACTGCAGAAAAGGTGGTAGAAATCTTCTTCAGTTAGCAGAATCCAAATTTGCTTCTGCCCAACTGCTGACTGAAGGCCTGTGTGACAAAGTCGTGTGGTCTCAGTTGACTGCCTGGTTCCTTCAAGTGCCATTCTGGCAGAAAGCAATTACACACAGCAGGCTGCACTGCACAGCAGGCTCCAGCTTGGTACTGAGGCATCCCTGTGCAGCTTAGGGACAATGTGCAAGTGCAGGTTGATGCTTCTGGAGAAACTTGAGGAAATCAAAAGGAGAGGTGCAAGAAAGATTCTCACATGGATAGTTTAATCTGGATCACATAATTGCAAAGAACACAAGAATGTATTTATTTTGCACTTGCTCAAGGTCAAAAATTACTATTCTAAAACTACAAAAGGCTTTGCTATAGTATTAAGCTGCAATTTAGAGCAATTTTTTCCACTTATATTCTACATCCTCAAATTAAAAGGAAAAATTAATTGATTCAAAATGCCATTATTGAATTGCAGTCCTCAGGATTTTGACAAATTTTCTTAAAGTGCCATTTCTTGAACTACAGTAATTATTGAAAAACTCTCAATCTTCCATAGGAAAAAAAAAAAATCTCTCTACCAAGGTGAAAATACCACAATTTAAACCCACAAGATTCATAGTTTTCATAGATTGGTCAAGACTTTAAATATTGCCTTTTTTTTTTTTTAAGAAAAACTTCATGGGCAAAGTCATGATCACATTTAAATCAGTGCTAGGATTTAGATAATCTGTTTTATGATGACTGGAACTGCTGCAATTGTTAATACTGCTATTTAGTATCTAATACTTAAAAAAAAAAAAAAAATATTACTCTTCTTGTAACATGATCTCTACCAAAGCATCAAAGCTAGTATTTGCAGACTGGAGACCAAATTTTCAAATGTACTATGCAGGAACTCCAGACACTGATCTCAGAAGTGCTGAATACAAAGATGATCACACTTCAAAGGAAATGGCAGACACTTTCTATCTTTGAAATGCAGAGGACAGCTGTCATATAAAACATGAGGGTGTCTCAAAAAAACCCAAGTTTGTATCCTCAGCCAAAGCAACACTAGCTACAGAAAGAGTTGCAAAACCATCTATGTTATTGTCCAGTGCAATTTGTTGCACTTTAATTAATGACTACGTTTTACTTTGACACTCTAGCACTAATAGCACTCACAAAGCAAACACTGTGGAGAAAGACAATGCAAAACTACTAGATTAAAATTTAAGTTTTACCGTAGGAGTTTTCTGAACCCACTTCCCTTAGAGGAGATGCAAGCTTTTTGATTTATGGCCTTCAGGTGATAAATACTACCCTCATTAATGAAAAAGCACCATACAGTAGGAGAAATAACAGCCTGACACTTTAAGTCAAATGCATGCACTAGGATGTTAGGTAATGTTTTTTGTATCATGCTATGGTGTGATAAAAACAGACTTAGGGGTGCATCTAATTTATGAAAGCTTTCAAAGCTCTTCACAGATTGATTGGCAGAGACTGGATCAAGAAATATAAGTATTAATGTCAACTTAGTTAATTGACCATTTCTGTGATTAGAGTAGGAAAAAAGCTTGCATAAGGGGCATGGATACAACAGCAGATAGCCAGAAAAGCCCAAATCTTCCAGATGAAGTACACAAACATTCTCTCCATTTGTCTTGCTATTTTACCACCTTCAAGGAAAGAGTTTTAGAGCAGTTGGATGCTGTAAATCCATTTCTAGACATGAGGAAGTCTTTTGACCCACATGACACAGGCAAGGTTTTATGCCCATTGTTAGTCTGCTGCCCTGTAAAGAAAAATATTGCCTGAAAGATTTTTTTCACTTATGTACCATTTAAGCCATTCATTGATTTCAACCAGAGGAGAGCTGATTACCAGAAGGTAATTAAGTTCTCATTACTTTTGTAAAACAAGCTAGGTCAGAGAAGGCAAAACTGCAATTTGAACATCTTTAGGCTCAAACCTCATAAAATGTGCCATCCAGTTTCCATAATTGAAAATGGCAGCTCATGTGTCATTAAATCAGTCCCGTCTGTGGAAAGAGGAAGCTACGTGGCAAAAAAAATGCAGAAGTACAGGGAAAGACAATGAAAAAATTAGTTTTTGATCTCAAGACAACTTTACAGAAATTTTAATTAACTCTGCTGTTCAGGAAATTACTTGCTGGTAATAAACGGCTAAAGCACACGTGCACACACAGACTCCCCTCAGATGCAAACTTCTGGAGCCCAATCTCAGACAACTGAGTATGTTTTACTTCTCTAAAATCCATCTGTATTTTATGAGGGGAACTCCTTACAACACGCAAAACAATTAACAAACTGTACAGAGGACAGACTTATCAAAGAAAATACATGAGGATAGGAAACAAGCTTTGAATTGCCTCTTCAGCAAGGTCAACTAGCCTGAAAACTGGCATTAGCCTTACAACATTTATATCACCACCAACTGGACTGACTCAATTCCAACCTACTCAGTAAAAAGTCACATCATCCTGAAAAAGCTCAGTGGTCATACCCTGGCATCATTCAGGAAGAGATTAGATGCTTAAATGGAAAAGCAACTATATCTGCTGTTAAATTACATTATAATTTTGTACAGAAAGATACCTTGTGACAGAAATTGAAAGCTAACTGCCTGACAGTAGGAAAGATTTCTCCCTATAGGTACAATATCCATTAAAATGGTTTTTGCCTCCTCCACTGTCCTGAAATTGGAGACTGCTGGATATGCAGCTCTTGTTCACAGCTCTACCTTTAATCACTGGTTTTCCATTAAGGATATACCTAACATACTAACATATCAAAACTAGTATACATAAACCTTTCCCACACACTTCCTTAAATGAAAGATTTGTAAGTAAATCTGTACCACTGGTATCTGTGGAAGCACACAGAAAGCCTTTTCCAACACTACAGAAAGTACAGATGGGAAGGTTTAGAATGACTCCACCTGAAACAGATATTGTGTCTTTGCACATGGGTAGGAACGAGAATAAACAGTTTTTAAAGCATTCCTGATGGAGATTTCACTAGCAGGTTCAGAAACCCGTCCACGGTAACTCCTCTGTCTCCATGCCACTGAAATTAGCAGCCTGCTCAGACAGCATCCAAAACCAAAGTGGTGAGAGGTCAACACAATGCAGAGCTGAACCAAACTACAGCATCTCCACCTCACCAAAACTTCATCACTTCATGAAGTTCATTAAAATTGACAGAACTACAGCTCACTGATACACAGCTAGTGAAGATGAAGAAGATTAACAGTTGCATGTGTTCTCTGTGGAACCTGAAGTTTTCAGAAGTGCTACAGAAGTACTCCTTTAGCCCTCCACCACAGTATTCCCCAAAGGAAATGGTGGGGAAAAAACTAAACTGGGCAAGCAATCCCTGTGCACAGCATCCTCGACAGACCACCACGATCATGATTCCACTTATCTTAAATAATGTAAAAGCCATGCTACACTGCATTCTCCACTGCCTTGTGCCTAGGGAAAAATATCAGCCCAAGAAACTTGTACCTTACCTGCACCACTCAGACCTACAACATGCTGAGCAGCTCACCTCCCATCATCTAAGCTACCAAAATGAGTATAGACAGTATCACCTATTAACTCTGGTTTTTAGAGATTCAAATTTGGCTCAATACAATGTCTAACTGTGAAATATCAACTACAACAGTCAAATTTTGTAAAACACAAGGATACTTACATGATACTTACATCTCTCAAAATTGTGTGGCTGAGGATCAGTCTCCACTACAAGACATTGCAAAGGCAAAAAAAGATAGAGAACCTACCCCAAAGAGTTTAATATATCAACTCCACTATCTTGTCATGCAGTCAGTGTGAGGAACATGAGAGTGTTCCTGCAGTATAAACAGATAGAGGAGGAACAGAGGGCAAAACAGTTTGCATTTAATTTTATTCCCTCAGCTACCTGACTATTCTGCAATAGGCGCCTGAAGGGGTCAGGAGAAGGATGGAAATTTTTCTGTAGAGCAACCATAATGCAGATAACACCCAAAACTGCAGTGATATAAAAATCACACATTGCACTTTCTCCTGTTTAAGCTCTGTTCTACTGCTCAGAATGCAGTCTAACAAAGCACTTCACATACTACACATTAGCACCATTCTCAGCAGCCACATAAATACATGTCTGGGCTGGAACAAAATCACACTTTGACAGAAGACTGGAGGGCAGCTTGGTGAGAGTAATATTCTTACATTCGTTGGATATATAAATATCAATACATATACACACACACACAGAGCAACATAAAGCTCTGATTTCTGATCTCGAATTGGACACAGCTAAATGCACATAACAGCTAGGAAATATCCTATCAAAACTGATTCTTCATACATAGATACCTATTTTCCTACACGTACATAAATAAATCCATCTACCTGCCAACACGCACACGCGTTTCCCCAAAGCAGCCCACTGTTGTATCTCCCCACGCTCCCGGCCTAACAGGTCGCAGAGAATACACACTTTGCTTCACACAGACAGGGAGTCAAGGAGTGAAGGAGAACTCCCTGGAAGACCGGGTGCCTCATCGCTGCCGCTGTCCCGCAGCCTTCCAGCCCGGCATTCCCAGCTCCTTCCCGCGGAGCCCGGGCGGCGCCCCGCCGGGAGCCGAGGGCGGCTGCCCAGCGCTCAGCTCGGGCAGCGCCTCGCCCGGAGCACCGGCTCCGCTTTCCGCCCCTTCCCCACCCTCGCCCAGGCCGCGGCGGCGATCCCCGTCTCCTGGCGACCCTACCTAGCGGAGGGCAGGAGCCGGCGCAGCCCCGCCGCCCCTCCTCGCTCCCTTCAGCGGGTGCTGGGTGCCGGGAGCGGGCGTGGGGCCGGAGCCGGGCAGGGCTGGGCAGGGCGGGAGGTGCCGCCACCTCCTCCTCGCCGCTGCTGACTCAGGAGCAGGCGCCGTCCCTCCACACCGCTATCGAGGGGCGGCCGCCGCGTTCCGCGCAGGATCGCTGCCCACAGCCCCCGCCGGGCACGCACCGCCCGCCGCCGCGGCAGCGGGCCGCACCTGTGGGCAGCCCTGGGTACGGCAGGGAGGGCTGGGAGGCGGCCCCGGGCGGGGAGGTGGGGTCGGTCCATCTCCATCCCCAGAGGGAGTCGTGGGGGGCGGGAATCCTGCCGGCAGCAAGGCGAGGGAGGTGCCGCGTCTCCATGTTGAGGAGGGAGTGAGTGGGAGGCGCAGCCCCTGGGAACGGGGTCCTGCTGCCGATGCTGTCCTCCCCGCCCGGCGGGACCGTGGTGGCAGCTTCCACGGCATTGCACCCACAGGGCTTTTACTGTTCCGTGGACGCGACCTGGAGGTAGAGCAGCGAGAGGTCTCCCAGGTCTGAAGACCTTCAGCAAAGGCCTGAAGGTGTTGAGCCAGCAAGCTGTAGGGGGGAGGCAGCCGAGCTCTGCCTCACGCCACTTTGGGTGCCAGCGTCTGAAAGGCGACCACGGCACTGCTGCTGGTCTGCCAGGGGCCTCGAAGGTGGATCCCACACCCAATCCCTGCGTGCAGGTCTCCCTACTTTTGCTACCTGCTTTTCGCTGCTATGTTTCCACATGCAGCGTTTTGGGCACACTGCTGCTGCTGGTAGGGATTTTCCACGGTGGCTGCAGCAGGAGGCCAGCACCTGTCAGGCATGAGATGCACTGGGGCATGCTCCCCAGCTCACACATCCTCATTCTACCTTCCTTCTCATCCTTACCTTTCCCATCTTCTGATGAACGTTGGGCTGAGGAGCCAGGGCTGCTCGTCTGGCAAAGTCCCACATCCTAATGGCAAATATCTTCTGTTGCAAGCCTCTGCAAGAGAACCCATAGCTTATTCAGAATAGCTTTTCAACAAAATATTCAGCATTTCTCTGTCTTTTTGCTCTATTCTTGCCACATTGCCATTTTCTGTTTGCAGTCAGAGCATGCAGAAATGGTTTGATTGCTTCTTTGATTTTTACAGCTCAACTCCAAAATAACACACCAATTTGATTTGGAAAGAGGCATTTTTCTACTCAACACCAAAGTCCACGTGGCATAGAGAAGTGATTTAAGTATATCCACCTCAGCAACATTGTGGAACAATTTCATTTTTAAGTGAAATAAAAAAAAAAAAAGCAGTGAATTTCAGACTTGCAAAGGTTTCATGCTGTTTTGCACCAGCCTATCAAGGTTCTACCTGTTAGTGATGCTACTGTTTTGCCAAGTTCTGCTCAATCTTTCATGTATTGCCAGTGCTTGACTCAGGGCAAACAGTGTTTTGCAGGTACTACGGAATGATGAAAAAATCAAAGCATTTTAAGGATGTAAAAATGTCATCTCTTGAGTGAACAACAACTTTTACCTCCTAGTCTGATTCCCACCTTACCAACTGTATTCAATAATGGTCTGTTATGATATTTCCTGAAGCTACTTAATGTCTTCCTCGGTATGGGAAGGTCGTGACTCATGTGTTTGCTCTCTAAATTAAGGAATGATATCTCAGAACTGTAATAGTGGATTGCTTTTGAACATATATGAAGGAGCCTAAAGGAGCTGTCTGTTGACATGAAAAAAAAAATAAAAATTGCCAGGTTCTTGTGCCAATTTTGATTCCTCAGTTTCTGTGATTTCTGCATGTTGGCTGTTTTGGCCAGCTTAGGGAGATCAAGTTTACTCATTTGAAGTAAAAAAGTATCATGTTAATTCCTAAAACATGTTCTAATAACAACACAAACGGAAGAGAAGATCTATTATTTCCACTATTGACCTAGTCTACTTAGCTTGGAAGAGGATGTGTGTGCAGAGAGAGGAAGCCTGGATATCTTTCCTTTGTGGCAGCCCCATTTCTCATGCCTTCAAGCCTTCCTGCCAGCAGTGGGACTCAATTTACTCACCCAATGGGAGAAGAAAATTGACCTCCAATGCTTCATACAGTTGTGTGATCCTAATTTTACTGACTGCTACCAGATACAGTGGCACTTTTTTTTTCTTTTTTAAATTCTTTTCTCTGCAGGAAGGATTATTCACTCAATGTTAGCACTTTTTGAAGGATTTGTGCAGGTATGCAAAAGGCTCCTTAGCACACCACAAGCTTAGGGACACAAGTCTTCTGCATGTCCTGTCAGGAGGTTCTTCCCACTGTCTTAATTAAAACGGGGTGAAAAGGATGAAAGCAGTAACTGTCTCTATTTGCTTTCCCTGCACAGGGGTAGCTGATCCAGTGCCCTTGGCTTTCCAGATTGCCTTCTCCACTGAGTGATCAAAATGCAGCTACTCCTACACAAACAAAAGGAATCAGAGCAAACAGCTCATGTTCAAGAAACCCAGCAGCAGCACCTGGTGCCTGTTCTGCTGCCAGTCTGCAAACTCCAGAAATGCTATGAAATGGCTAAACAGATTGTGAAGGCCGGTTTGCTGCAGGTGGGTGAGGCTTAGAAGGTATTTTCTTGCTGAGCCTTTCTTGCCTTTCATATAATTGATAAATTAATAGGCTTAACCCTCCCAAAATAATAGTCTTAGTGTGCTATAATGCTATCTCAAAATCAATAAAACTTCAAAATACAGCCTTCTAGGTGAATGCTGATCTGGTTACCTCCAGCTGCCTTCCCACAATAAGTGCCTTCATTTGATCAGACAAAAGTCTCATGAAGCTGTCATCATCCAAGACAATTAACTCAGCACCAGATATCCAGGTTCATTTTGGAGTCTGCCTCTGACATGCACCTCCCATCACTGCCAAGTGGACCTTATGAGCAACTTCTTGCTCTGTCAGGGAAGCCCTGACCTGAGACATTACACAACATTATGGTGATGTACAGGAGGTCCCTCCCACAACAGGGGGCTGGCACAGCCCTTCCAGTCACCCTGCACCCTACTCTCCTATCCCTTTTCAACTGTATTGCTAAAACAGCTGCTTGGAAGTTTTCCCTGTGACATCTGCTTCAAAAGAAAGAGGTTTGGGGCATATGCCACTTAGGTCACATTACTTAACTCTTATTGGATTGTATTGCACTTTTCTGAAAATAACCTTTTCCCACCTCCCATTTAAATAGGTAAAATAATTTCATCTGTTTCACTTCAAGGAAGTGTCTACCAACACTGAAGAAGAGGGTATTATTCACCTTCAAGGCACCTGAGACAGACTGTTTTTTGATTCATTAGTAATTGTATAAATTTTTGAAAGCTGGAATGAGGTGAGTTCCCCTTGGCCACATTTGTCCAGTTGTTCTTACATGTCATTTCTACTGCCAGCCCAGGTAAAGCTTCTGCCTTGACCAGTTGTGTCTGAGTAGGTTTTTATTGGCTTCTCTGTCCCACCAGTGACAGTATCAGGAAATCTAATAACAGTGCAAAAGGTTAGAGTCACATGGTGTAATCCTTTCCTTCTTTCTGTTGTTGAAGCATGTTATGTTTCATTGAGGCAGTCTATACTTTTTCCATGTTCATTAATCAAAACTGTAGTTTTACAACTTTTCCGTATGTTTTTAAGTCCATTTATTGTCAAGTATGCATGAATCCATAAATAATGTCAGAGTAATGATCCTACCATGGGTTGTTGAAGATGCAATATTACTTTCATTTCAACTGTAATGTAACAACATTCCTGCCTACTGTATGTTCCATATAAGCCTCCTGTTTTTTTAGCCTGACTGAAATGACAGCTTCTTTGTAAACACGTTTTTGTTATTTACAGTTTTGGATTATTTTCTATAGTTAAAATCAGAGTATTTTCAATAGCTAAGATCATAAATTTTTTTTAGATGTATACTTTTAGTCATGATAAAATTATTTCCTGTTATTACTGTAGTTTTGCTTCCCCCTTTTTTCTTTTTAAATCCATCTCATTATTATTTACGTCACAGTTGTTTAACATTTCTTTATTTTGTTACATCTCTTCTGTTTTAGTAACTTCAGGCTATTTTCATGTAGAAATGTTTAAAGCTTTGCCTGGTTTCTCAAAAGAATTTGCTTTTCTTGATGCATAAATCAAATATTAAAAAATAATGCTTCTGATCATATGCAATTTTATCATGGTCCATTGTTGTTTCAGATTATCAATAGGAGATAATCACTGCATTTTCTTATATTCCATGTTCATGTAAATCCTTTGTGATGGATAGTTTCTATAACATCATGTCACTGATTCAGGAAAATAATTAAAATTCTAAGTTGTAGCCTAATAAATATTTTGTTAGGTTTTACATTTTTTGTTTTTATAATGGTAAATATTTTAGTGTTTTCGTACCAGTTTGAATTGCCATATTCAGCAGGTATTTTGCCTTTTACATCAAAGAGGTAAACTGATATAAGGGCTCTGTCACTTGACTGTCAATGAGATTGATATGTATTAAGTGATTTAAAATGTATTTAATTAAAGATGTAGTGCTTGGTTAATATTCAGTACTCAGTAAAACATTTAGCATTTATGCCTTTTTTTAAAATATGATTGCTTTATTGTAGTTTAAAAAGATTTTTAAAAGCTGTATGCAAGATTTTCTCGTTCTGGAAGAATGACTAACCCCTTAATTGCACCAAATATAATTTTCTTCTTGCCTGTCTTTGCAATTAGAAAAATGAATTGTCTCTTACAAAGTGTTATGACTCTGCTTGTACCTAATAAAAATATTACATCCCCACTCACTCACTCTTTCAAAGGTGAAGAAACACTACTGATCAAAGGTGGGAGAAGTTAGCTCTAGAGATGGAGCTGCAGCTTAGGCATGATGCTAAGTCACTCAAAGTTCTGAAACCTCTTTTTTTTCTTTTTTTTTCTTCTCCAAATGAAAAACCTTTCCTACAACATCAGCCATTAATAGCATTTCTTTCAAAATAGTCCTGAAGGTACACAGAGAAACAAAAGTAGTCATAATGTAGAAGGGTGTGTAAACTGGTGCTTCTTTGGCAAAGCATGAGTTTATGGTACTTTCCCTTTCTCAGGGATCCTTAGGAATGTTAAATTCCCACTCTCTGTCTTCCCCTTCCCCATGAGTCCTTTGGCTACAACTCACAGGGAGACATAGGAGATGTTAGCAATGAAAGCAAACCTCATGGTTTTTCTTTTCTCTTAGTGAGGAAGAAGAGAATTGTGAAGCAAATGAAAAGTTATGAGCACTGTTTGCTTGTGCTGGCATTGTCACTCACAACCAGATGTAGGAGAACAGGGAACGCTTGCATTGTTAAAGTTACAGATGTAGAGGGACTACTGGTGCAGAAGAACTTCCTTAAAAATTCCAGTAAATATGAACTGAGGTTGTGAGTCTTAAGTAGACTGCCTTTTTTCTGCATCATATGACCCTAATAATTAGACTTCCAAATTTCATACCACTGTTATCTATCACTTAAATTACAGTCCCAGTTCTTAGCACTCAAATACTCCCAGTCACTTAAGATTGAAGGAGTAATTTAATTTAACATCAGATTCATTCCTTGTAAAAAAACCCACATAGGTTAAAGTGTATAAAGGGCAGACATAAAAGACATGTTGGCAATGTGGGAAACCACAAACAAGGTTATACCACACTTTTCTCTATCATCATAATTTCCTTGAAAGTCTAAGCAAATAAAAAGCTTTTCAAAATGAAAAAAAAAACAAAAAGCCACAAATACTCTCTATTGGTGGTATTTTTGATAAAATTCCATAAAAATTAGCATGCACCTGAGGATTTTATGAGCTTTTAGTTATTTGGGAACATAAATGAATAAATAAAATACTGAATTTTCTGCCTTAGTTGTCATGAGATTTTACAATGATGTTTCTAAGCCAAGTTATTCCTGAGAAACTTTCTGGGTATGTTAAGAATAGGTCCTTTAAAATTTTATTTCAGTTGTCATATCATGGTTTCCCTTCATGTAGCCAAAAATAATGAAAAGCTGTGTCTAGATGTGACTTTCCTTTACACCTCTGCAGCTCATTGAGGCCAGGAGGAGACCAGGCCTCCTGATCATAGAGGAAGGGCTCCTTCTCACTGTCTGCCCCTCTCCTCAATTTGAATGTCCTCAGTGATTTCCTGTCATGCCATGACCTCCTGCAGCAGAGAGGCACAGCCATGACCGTGGCTGTAGGTCATGAGCACCCTCGTGCATGAGCAGGATGAGCCCCCTGCTCCAGCAAGGCCAGGGCATTGCACAGCCCCCAGCAGCCCCCAGGGAGGGTCCTCAGGTCCCAGAGTGATGAGAGAGGATGAAAGGGTGTGTGGTGAAACAGGAGGTGAGATGGGAGCTCTTACCCCTCTGATCCCTGCAGCTGTCTTCCCCTGTGTTTTGAGAGTTTATTACTGCCTGCAGCAGCTGTGTCCCGTAGCATTAAACAGTCCTTATAAACAAGTGAGCTGTAGACAATGCAGGAATTAAACACACTGGCATAGGTTGCACACATCAAATTAGAATAAAATGACTGGCCTTTTTGGCCCATGGTGACAAAGGTACTGGTACAGAAATTGTACTGTGATACCAGTGATACCAGCCTTCCTAAAAAAAATAGCTGACTGAAACAGGGAAATAAAAGCAGATAGAGGCTTTTGAAAAAAGAAATGGTGTCATTGTGGTCCATTTTTATAGCCATATCACTGTACAGTTTATAGTTACAGGGAGATGTGTAGGGGTCAGAACAGAAAATCCAGGCTATTTCCAATTATCCAGGCTGAGCTTCAAGTGTTTCTGTAGCTCACAGTGTAGTTTTATCTTAGCAGAATCTTTCATGTAACACTCATACTTACTGTCATTTATGTTGGAGAGCTGATTGTTGAAATTACATATCAAGGATTTCTTACATAAGCACAGTCAACCCAAATGTTCATTCAGTGCAGTACCCTGTCCTATATTGTTGCCAAAATCAGGCAGCTAGGGAAAAATGTACATGGTAGCTTTTACATTTGCCCAGCATCCAGCTAGTTTTGTCTTTGTGAGCTCCTTGTAGTATTCCTGTGTGTTTCTAGTCCATGAGCATCCAAGATCCTTTTGACCCTGTGTTAGCTCTTAGTTTTCATACCATCTGTTGGCAAGAAGTTACAGAGCTCTAAGGCATCAAACACCTACAGCTTGGTATCCTGAAACACACTCAAACAAAGCATAGGGAGGTTGAATTGTCAAAGAAGTGACTCAGAACAGGCAACAGAAAAGTCTGATAACCTGAACTCACCCCAGACAGGCACTGTGCGTCATATTCTTGCTTTACACTTTTTTTTCAGTATTGCTGAAATTCTGCAGTATATTTTTTCTGTTTCCATGCAGTGATTTTCAAACACAGAGAACCATGTTCCATGGCTAAGAATGTAACTCTTCTAGAAGAGTGATTTTGGCCAGTTCTTGAAAGTCACATGAGAATCCTGAACTCAAAAGCTTGCTAATGTTTGAGCTAAACATCCCAAATTAATTTTTGTGTTCAGGTCAAGCCTAAAGATTTAGCTCCATACTTTGCATCAACACTTTTTACAGTGTTACTAGAATGTTTTCTGCTTGATTAGCAGATTAGTGTTTTGTGGACCAGGCTTCACATAAACTTGCAGCATCCTAGTGAATTCTGCATGTAATTTTAATGCCTTTGGTTTGTAACACTGGTAACTTAAGAAGTCATTCCTCAACTGCAATTAATATTATTTAATTTTGTCCTAAATTATGTATGATGAAGATGAATTTGAAAATCTCTTCATGGAGATGTTTACTCAGCTAACTACTGGCATTCTTAATCAGCTAGCAAACTCAAAACTCAAACTTTGATGTAAGTTGCAAAAATCTGTTTAAAAGAGAGGAAACGAGGCAATTTGACAGAAGAAAAAGAATTACTAATTATATTAAAAAAACCAAACAGGCTTTCTTCTGCAGCTAATCAGACTCCTGCCACAGATTCTGTAACATCTTATAATAAGAATGGTCAAACATTTAAAATTGCAATATAATATTTTAAACAGCAGACTCTGGGTCTCTAGAATTTATTCTTTTGTTTCTAAGCAGATTATAAGGCTGTCCATTAACTTTATCCAACTTTAGAAGGATAGTGTATGTTTCAGAAATGAAAGCCATTTCTATTTTTTGCCCATATTTTGTACATTTAAAAAGTTACTGTCAATAATATACAGTTAACACTATAAAGAAAGTACTACAAATTTCCTCTATGGATTTAAAAAAAATAATTATAAATTAAACATAGTGTCTTAGACAAGGAAATAGAGAGATATCCATTTACAAGGAAAGATCCCCAAAAATATCAAGACAGAAGAAAAACAATTCAAGCTTTTATTTAGAAACTTAATTCTCAGGATTTCTAGAAGTTGCAGCAGAGAGTGAACATCTATTAAAAAATTAAAGCTTTCTCTTTCATGAGGGTAAACGTGTTTTTTATTCAGTTGCATTCTACTTCAGAAATGCTATTTGTTGTTTCGGGCAGCAATAAAATTCAGAAAGGTTTCTAAAATATAGTTTAAACTGTCTTTCAAAAACTAAATGTTATTGCAAGTAGGATGATATATTATGCTATAGCACCCTGTAACAATTTTTGAGTTTTTACAAGATCAGAATTTATTAATTTTCAACAAGTTGTTTGTTATATCTGAAAAGTATAGGTGGTCTTATTTTTTGCCATTTGAAAAACTTAAAAGCTTAGATCTTAGTGAACTGTGTTCTAATGAAAATACAGGGGTTTATTTTTTAATATATGTGAACTCCAAAATTACAAAGAGCATCTGTTTTTTACATGCTATCTGGTGGAGGTTATTAAAGGCTCAGATTTGAGTACAGGTTAACTGTGTCTATTGTGTATTTCCATGTAGTTTAGACACTTAGACATACCAATGCCCACATAAACCTCTTCTTGCAATTTTGTGACCAGAAAAACGTAGACCTAGTTCAGTGCACTTCCTGTTCTATCTCTTTTTACATTTATAAGCTGTTTGGTCTCATTTTGTCAGTTTACATGTTGCAGCAGACATTTGAAAATACTGTGGATTTTTTTACACAAGTGTCTACAGTGCAGGACATTTTCACTGTTGATAATAATTCACCTTAACTGTAGTCACCATTCTGCTCTGATTTAGTTTCTGTTGGTCTGGGTTGGAATTTTATAATACAGTTAGGATCAGGATATTCCTATCTTTTGCCAGAAGGTAATCAAGTGCTGTATTTCAGGCAACGTAGCCATGTCATATCCATTTTATGTTTGGTGAGCATCCTCTCCTTTTATAACAAATTTATTAACTTAGTTAACTCAAAGAACTCCACTGATTATGCCCTCAGGATTCAAATGCTGTGTCAAACAAGATCTATTCCATATATGTGCAGCACGCAGGAGGACTGCAATCTTGACTTGTATCTGCTGTATTTTTTGACTTGTATCCGTAGCAACCAATGGTATGGAAGAAAGGCGCCAGAATCACCTGAGTAACCATGGAAACCAAAACAATGTTTATGGGTAATTGCTTAATCTAACCTACTACCTACAAAAATAGGAAATAATTGATATTTAATACCTGGAGACACTGACCTGAAATTAATAATTTGGAATGATTTATGTCTTCTCATTATAATAATTATAATAATTATAATTTTATAATTTTTATTATATGTTTTATCATTGTAATTATCGTTGGGGGTTGGAACTAGTTCTTTAAGGTCTCTCCAATCCAAGCTGTTCTATAATTCTATGTTTCCAACACTTGAAGCAAAAAGCTACATGCAAAACATATGATAAAGAAAATGGGATCACCTCTCTGTAGTCATTTCTGATCACACCTAGGTCAAGTAAAATACCCTTGCACTGTGAGGATATTGTTTAGTCAGTATTTGTTTTAGATGTCATACAAGGAATTACTGAATTCTGATCTAGCCTTGATTTGTCTTTGATATAAAATATTTAATTCTTCCATGTCATTCAAGAAAAAAATGTCAAATCATGTCAAGTACTTCCATAATGAAAAACTGTCTATGTTGCTGTTTTGAGTAAGATGTTCAGATCAAGACTGAGAAATGGGGAAAGACAGTTTGAAAGGACTGTGAAAATACTCTGATCTGTCTGGTCTTGACTGCTCTCTAGAGTTGCAATAGAAAACTGTAACTGGCTTCACCTGTACTCAGGGAACTGCTGTGGGAAGCAAGTTGGTGTTAAAAAAAACCTGCTAAAAAAAAGAGTTTTTACAGTGTAATTTTATCTAGGAACAACACAGCATCCTTTGAGAAGAAACTGGCATGGAGGAGAGGAGATCTAAGACTTGGTGCAGGAGGCTTGATCCTTTCTTTCTTCCCCTTGAATTCTCATGCTGCATCTTTTGAATGGGTCTGGAGTCCTTACTGCTGAGCCTGGTGGGAGAACATTGCACGGTCAAAGTAGAGGGCAGTGAGGGTAGTTCAATGAAATTATGACTCTTGCAGTTGAAGTTTTATATCTGTGAAACTGCCTTTGCCTCATAGTGGCCAGCTACTGCATCGAAAAGGGAAGCATAAGAGCAGTAGAAGATGTATTCATGCTAACTTACTGCTCCAGGCTCATCTCAGGCTGTTAGGTTGCAGCCCAGAGTGTGTATCTGACAAATGTATTAAATCAGGGAAAAGGAAAGAATGCCAATAGAAGATACTCAGTAAGAGAACCTTGGAATGTAATTGCAGGGAAAGGAGAAGGACTTGTAATAAATGACAACTATACATGATGTCATTGAGCTTATTGCAGGAAAAGTCACCAGCACTGATTTAGGGTATGAAAGCTTCTTTAATCAAAGGACAGAAAGGTAATTACAGTCAGGGACTTTTACAACAAGAAATCAGATACTGAGATATCTAAAGCAAAATTAACTGCTAAAAAAGACTTTCAATTAAATAGGTGACAATGGGAAAGCAACAATGAAGGTCATTAGCAAGTTGAAAGAAATGTCTGAAAAGTGAAAGGTAAGAGAGAGCATTGTGAATGAGTGGTCTAGGTCACTTAGAGAAACACTGTCCAAAATATTGAGAAAAGCAGGTTTAATATAAGCTTGCAAAAGCACAAAGCTTTTTTTGGTGATAAGGTTCATTCTATTACTATATGCATAAAACATACAAAATAAAATCAGGTTAGAATCAATCTAGAATGGTTTACATGAAGATCAGGGATGGTCTTTGTTAGGAAACAGGACCTCATTAGACAACAGAAATTCCTGGGAGCAGTGTTTCCAATGATCTCAAGGGGAGCCTAACTGCATAAGAGGCATTAATCAAGGCTTGGTCCTAACCAGCATTCCTGAAATTGTAAAGCAGCCTGGGGGGTGGTGGGAGGATATGCACCTCAGCAGAGAAGTATGATTACTTTGCCTAACAACTGAGAAATAACAGGTTTATTATTCCTGGGTTGAAGGTGAAGGGTTTTTTTTTTGGATACAATTTCTTACTAGGAACTTACAATGACATTTGAAAACTCTCAAAGCAGAGCCACACAAAAGGATAGCTCCTGAAAATGACAGTCTGGAGAAACTGGCTGGAGAAACAGTTCATGTTAGCAGAAGGAACAAAAAAAAATTAGTGCTAGGATGGATATCTAAAAGAATTACTACATCAAAGATTGAAAACTGAGCTTCTAAGCCATTTAGGAGTTATTTACTGAAGTTAATGTGAGTAAGACTATGGCAGATACCCAGACTAGTCTTGGAAAAGTGTGATTATGAATGGCTGCTCTGGAATAATGGTTTGTATGTGACCTTGTAATTGTCAAAAATATAAGCTATTTCATCTGTCCCTGGAGCCTTCATTAATTTGGGCATGATGATAAATTGCACCAATGGTTGTTTTGTGAAACATCCAACATTGCCATTTCATTAGAGGTGGTTTGAGAGATTTTCTAATTAGGTACTTTATGACACTAAGAACTTAAAAGCGTATAGATATACTAGAATAGCTAAATATTATCTTCCAAAAAAGCAGAAATCTCTAACAACAACTAGATTTTAATTTTCCTTTCCCATTCCAAAAATCTGAAAAGGACTCCTTTGCTTTCAGCAAATAATTGAAACAAATAATTTGTACAGTACACAGAATATGATAACTAGTCCAAATTATTAGAGCACTATGTGCAGCCTAATAATTTATTTGAAATTCAGGATCAATACACTATTTATTAACTAAAAGAACATTGAATATTAATTACCTTATAAATGACATCTCTGATTTTTATTTGATTTACCCAAACATTGCTGCATCTTTTTCAATTTTATGATCAAGGAATTTTGATGCTGACAAATTTAATACCTGCTTAAGACTACCTAATGTAATACTGAGGGAATTTCAATGTAATACTTAATTTCTCATGCTTTCAGCACAAAACAAGCATGTAACAAAGTGGAAATTCCTACTCAGGTGCTCTGATCCATCTGTTGTCACTGTCAACCGGGACAAACTGCTGTGCTTCCCTTTTCAACCAAGAATGACTCTTCTATTGCTGCACAGGCAAGTTCCCCGTATTTATAAGAATTGAGATGACTGTGTCAAAAGCATTTTGTACATGCAAAGTAGCAAAATGCTACCCCTGAGATTTCTGCACTTGTTACGAATTAATGTTTAAGATATTGGGAAATTTACTTACTTTCTGGAGTGCAAATGAATTCCTGTAGATGCTCTAGTTTGAGATTGAAATGGCAAACTTATTTTAGCTGTGGTGGGGTTATTGAAATGAAATTCCTTGTGTTTTTCTTTTCTTCTAGTTCACATGTAGGTACTGGGGGAAAAAAGGACAGCAGAAGTACATGCTAGCTAAACCTTCTTACTATTGCCAGCAATAAAGCTGCCTCTGGGATGAGAAGGACCCTGTGTTACAACTCCGGATTCCTTAAATGAATCCTGAACACTACTTGCCTGTTTATTTGTACACTTTACAGATCATATTTGCTTTGGCCATGATACCACAGAATCATGGAAGCATTAAGGTTGAAAAAATCTCAAGATCATCTGGTCCAATCTGTGGTCTATCTTTGGTCACCATTCACTTGTAAGTGATTGTACATGCAAACCTCCATGCCCATTTATTAGCTGAATTTATATGATTTGTTGCAGCTTTCTTTTAATACTCTTTTCAAAAGTCTTTCCTTCCTCAGAGAGTATGGAAACATCTTTTTACTTCCAGGTAGAAGTGGAGAAAAAAACCCTTCTTAATATGTAATTGTATAAGTCTGAATTATCATTCACAGGGTGCTTGGCAAACCACATGGAGTGAAAGACTGTGCTATGTGATTGATTTGGGAAACTTGGAAAAGAATCAGAGGGAGAGGTTTTATCAGTCTACTCTGTGGTGTGACTTTCATATATTTTTTACTAAGCAAAAATTTTAATTTTTATTTTAAAATGGATAAATATCTGATGAATAATATTTCCATACTTAGATGTGAAAATTATTAAGCAAATACATTTGTTACAATATTTAATTATTTCTATAATTTAAAGACTATTTAAAGACAAGCAAAGCTCTATGAAATCAATGATATAAATTTACCTACCAATGTAGGAAGCTAAAAACTTCTGATGAATAAAGTTGAAGAGGGCAGGCTAAGGCAGATAAACTAAAAAACCATGAGTTTCCAAGGAAAAATATAACCATGAGTTCCAAGGGTGAGCAGCTGAGAACATTGGCAAAGAACAGATTCTTTATCCCCACTTCTTCCACCCATTCTTCTTTATTCTATTTTGTTTTAAGGAAGTAATTTTACATTGTGAAATATAGTCAGGGATGTTGTGGAGCCAAAAATTTTTAATGAGTTCAAGAGAAGGTCAGTTGAATTTTAAGACATATCTCAACATTACTGCTATAGAAAACTATTTTGATAACTAAACAGATCCTTTGCTAATTTTGCCTTGTAGCCTGTTGTATGTTTATTACTGTTGAAAAGAGTGTCTGCCATGCAAGCAGTACAACAGAACTTTGTGTTTACAGCTCATGGGAAGTATTCATTAGATGATTATTTTCACTCATCTGAAATAAAATGGCAAACGTTTCATTAGTAGTCAAAAAAAATTTGCTTTCTTGAAAACCTCTTTGCTACTAGTCATATCCATTAGGTAACATTTTACCCTGTAATGGAAAAATGTGGTGGAATTTTACCTGAGAGTTTATTGTTGTTTATGCTGAAGTAAAGCTAAAGGGCATTCCTGGAAAGAAGGACTTGGCTTCCTAGAAGCTTAGAGCTGTCTGTGAATGAGAAAAGACATGCCTGGGTGACCTAAACAGCACCAGCATCCTAGCTCCTCTAGCACATCTTTGAAACCCTCCTGGTGTCATCTGCCATCATAAGGATGTGTCTGTCTCAAGGCTGACTCCAGGAGCATCTGAATCAACAGGCAGCAAGAATGCTGCAGAAATGCTGTTGCTTTGTAAAGTTTTACTGCCACCAGTAATTCACAATAGGGGAGTTATTGATGGCTCAAATTGTGTTTCACCTGAAAATTCAATAAGACTACAAAGAAACTATCAGAAATCTGTGACAGTCCAGATTTGGGGTGCCCCAGTTTGGGTAGGGCACTTCATGTGCATGAATGAATATATACACTAGCAATTCTAGACTTTGTGTCCAAGATCTGCTCTTCAGTCATCACTGACCACTTCTCATTTTTCTCAAGAGCCCCCATGGAAGAGGGTTTTTTTGCTTGCCTGAAACATGTTCTGCAAGCAGATTCACTGTGTTCCCATAAAAAATAGCGCTGCCAGTAATGAAGCATTTCTTTTCTGTTTAGTCTTTTAGGACTTTCTTTAGTGCTTCAACTTAAAAAATTGGGGAGTGAGGGGCGGGGGGGAATGAAGAAATTATTTAAAAGTTCATTAAAGATTAAATCAACATTAAAACCATTGATGTAAATAAGGAATTAAATCCAGGGGCAGAAACAGTGAGATTAGTAATGGCTGGTACAGGGTACAACAGTCTGGAGAAATGCTGTCCTGGGGTCAGAATTTCAGCACTAATTTCTGCAAATATGTACAGTTTCCAGAAAAAAGTTATCAAAAATTCAATGCACAGAAGCCAGGACAGTTCAGCCCTTAGGCATGTGTGTATTCACTGTATGCACACACATTAAGTATCATGTGCCTGGTGTGAGCAAAGCAGATATTCAGCTGCTTTTCTACACTGGCACAGCCATGATGTACCCTTGGTTCATCTCCAGGCATTGCCATCATGTTTGGCATTTGTGTGGCACAAACCTTCATGGCAAATTGGAGTGCAGACTAAGTAACAATTCCCCTTGCCTCAAAATGCACCAATAAGCAAAAAAAACCCCACATTTAAGAAGTATTATGGACTATGCAAAAAATGTTTAAGGATAAAGAAGAGCGTGATGTACAAGTAGTATTGGTTCATTTTTAGGTAGGTGTTTACAGGAACAATTCAAAAGTTTGGATTTTCCATTGGTTTATGTTTATGTTCTGCAATTAGGAAAAAGCAAACAGAAGATGTATTTCTTTTGAAGAATGACAAGTAAGCATGTTGTAACTAAGCTGCTGTTTAGAATAGGAAGATGAATAAAGACAGGGAGTTTAAACCAGCAGTCCAGAAGAGCTTCATCCAGCAGCTGGCCAAGAAGCTCCCTGAGCTGGCAGGAAGCTAGCACTGCACCAGATTCAATAAGAGTAAATAAGATAATACAAAAAGTGATTAGTCCATCAGCTGTGATATTGGTCCTGGGCAAAGTGATAGAATGGATGCTTGTGGAGCCACTTCTTGATGAGGCTGCAAGTTTGGTTGATAAAGGTAATATTTTTGATGTAGAAGATTTTTCTTGTGAGGCATTTAACTTAGTGCTGCATGGCATCTTGATTGATTATCCAGAAGGATAATCAACTTCGCACTAATGAATTTAAGGCTGATAAAGTGACAATTCCCAATAGTAATTTTAAATAAGAAATTACTGAGTGAGTGTGTTTCTCATGACACCCTGCAGAGATCAGTTTCCTGACTTCTGCTGCTTAAAGATTTTATCGGTGTTTGGGAAAAAAGTCTAACATAAGTGATGAACTTTGCGGTTATGTTGAAATATGAACTGTTTCATTTTGGGTGATTTAGGTTATGAAGAGACCAAGTATTCAGAAAAGTTCTCCATTTCTGCATGTGTCACAGAATGCAGCCTATCAACAACTAAAATAAGGTGAGGTAGTTGGTTGTTCTCTGCCAATCAATTCAGGATGGTTTAAAATTTTTTATTTACTTGTGAGAGTAAAGGCTGGAATAGATGCATGCAGTACTAACTTGCCTTGCACTTGAAAGCAAAGTCAGGATCATGCATTCAGTCTGGAGTGTGAGTGGAATAGGACACTACAGAGGTATCTGCCAACCCAGTTCTTCATGGGGTCCTAGCAAGGTATAGAGGTGTCTTCAGTATCTAGAAACCTACTTCTTGGAGAATCATCATGACTGCTCCCCTATTTGCAGCTGTACAGCTGTTCTAGGTGACATCATTGGCGGCAGAACCTGTCCTGTTGAGCCACAGGCACACAGGGCCAGAATATGCTTGCACATCTCTCAGAGGATCAGGTTTTGCCTGTGTACAGTTATTATTACATGATTTTTAAATAGCTCCATTTTCACACCAGTTCAACTATGTTGGCTTCATTGGAGATGAAGGGATATTCCCTGAGAAAACAGATGATGAAAGCTGGTTTTGTTTCTCACTGCTAAGGTAATATGACCTATAGAGCCACATGGCATACTTTTCTTTGCAGCATAGCCATTTTATAGAGTCACCTAATTTTCCTGTGCTACCTACTTGTTTGCTGACTTTTGTTCTCCCTCACTTGCACTGGTCTCCCTGTTTTTTAATATAAAAGACCAATTAAGTTTACCACCTTAAAGTAACACTTTTGCTTGTGAGGACTGACTGTTTTAATGGAGATGAAGTGCTCCATAAAAGTTGTACCGGCACATCTGGTAGATAGAGTTTATGAAGGAGTCACAAGAGACAGGGCTGAGAGGACTGAGGAGAAGGAACTGCATATGCTGGCTTTGCTACCAAGGGTAACATTATAAAAACATAGTTCTATGTACTTTCACAATTTTAAACATGTTCTGCCCATTAGTCTCATAACATCTGTGATTGTTTAATGACCTTCATGTGTTAAAATTAACATTCTAACTATTAAATTTGATCTTCGTCCCTATCATGTCTCTATGATTCAAAGTAGAAGCATTACCCTATTGTCTTGTAAATCACTTGCAAGGCACCTTTATTGTGGAATTAGAGTAATTAGGACAGAATAAGTCCTTTCGTGTGACTTTTAGTTTGATAATACATGGTTAATTTAGCTCATAGAGATACTTAATATTAAGCCTCCTTATTATGATATTTTAATCCTCCCAAATCGTGAAGTAAAACTTTATTGTAACAGGATGTCATTTCTAAGGGATGAGGAAGAGAGCTATGGTCTGACTGCCGAATATTTCTGTATTGAGAGTAATATTTCTCTAATGCTAGGTGATTTGACTGAGAGGTTCAGAAAGTTTCCTGTTTGGTGGCAAAGTATCAAAATATTTATATATTTTGCATGAAACAACTTGAAGATAGCTGTCATGTATTTTCCCAATAAACATTAATAACTTCTATTAAAATAGTTGTATCCATCTCAGCAATTAATAAGAGATGACCTCCTCCTTTTCTTCTTCTCACTCATCTTTTGCATTTGCCTTAGTAACTTAGCAGTGATTAGGGGTGAAAGGAAAATTCTTAAAATTAATATGAAATGCATTGAAAAATTAAAAGTAAGATTTTAGGAACCAGGATTCCAAAAGGTGTGCTGGAAAGTGTTATGGGAAGTTATGAATTGAAGGGAGAAACTGAAAGCAAACATTAAGGTGTATTAAATTCTGATTGGTTGTTTTATAGTCAATTCAAATTCTCCAAATTAAGAAAAGTCACGGGAGACTGAGAAAATACCATAAAAATCATAGTTATGGATTCAGTCCTAAAAAATAATTCAGGTTGTTTCATTCATTTCCAAGTTGAAGCTTTTCAAAACTGCGAGTACCTAATGTAACAAGTTGCCTAAAAATTCTGTCATGCCAGAACATTACAAAGATTGTCTTGGAATATTTTTAAAAACTATGTTTGGGACATATTTTTCAAACTTTTCTCTACACTTATTTAGAACAGGAGTTTCCTTAAATAATTGAAATATATTTGAAACCTGTAAATCTAAGCTCTAAAATATTTGGTTTTTATAAGGGAAACATTGCAAGAAACCATTTTTGCACACTTAAAATGGCAAGTATTACTATCTAACTTTTTAATAGTTGATAGTTAGTAGGACTGAGTTTTCAATCATTTAAGTTTTCAGTTTCCACCTTTTTCTTCACTTTTTCAGTTTTATTTAGTTCTTGCAGATAATTTTCAGAGTAGACTAGGAGTCTTTCTCAGTCTACAATTTGTGCCATGAAAATTCCAAGATTTTCTGAGGATTTCTTATAAAAGATTCTCAAAGAAAGAGATTCTCAAAGAGATCCTAGAATATAGGCCTAATTTTGATGAAAAGAATATAAAGTTAGCAGTTGCAGTTCTAGTCTCTAACAATAAATGCATTTGTAGTCCTGGGCTTCATCAGCTTCTGTTGCCAGTCTGGCCTGTTAACAAGATATTTCAGGACTCAAGACTGTCTTGAGATCTCACTTTCCTTCTGTAGCATTGAGTGTGTCATTTAGCACTGATGAAATTCAGTGTCATAAGTAGTTACAGGTTATATATGGTATGAACATCTTTTTTTCTTTCTTTCTGAAATGAAAAGTGTTAATTGAATTAATGAAAAGTATATAGCTTTAGTGTAGCTATTGTCTAAATTACTCCTTTTTAAACAAAAATAAACAACCAGCTTTGTTGAATGAATTGATGAATTTTCACTGCAAATCTGAGAAAATATCTTGTGGGCTTGTTTGTTTATTTTTTAAAATTAGCTGTTCAAAATTCTTTCAGGCTTCTGTTAAACCTCTATGGAAGAGCTAGAGAAACAGACCGTAATATTGAAGATAAACACAGATTTTTTAGTATTTTTAATATCTCTTCAGTGTCAGTAAACACTAAATAAATAGTGTTGCATGTTGTTGTGATCCAATTAGTGAGAGATGTACCTGCCTGAATTAAAGTTCAGACATGACCATGTGTCCAAGCCAATAATACAGATTTTATTTAAAAGTAAGTGTGAGGTACAGAGATAGAAATAGAAAAAATAGAAAAGACAGGAAGAGGAGGGAGGGAGGGAGAGAGAGAGAATGGTCAAGCAGAAGATAGTCATCACCCATGGATCCAACTGCATCCCACTGGTCCTTCCTCACCCTTGCCTTCTCAGTGGTGGGGTCCCCAGGTGGTTAAAAGCTTTTCGCTATTTACACATTTTAGCAAAAAAGGATTTAAAGCTCATTGACTACATGGTTCTCTTATTGTACTGGTTAAATGAGTCCCTCACTTCTAATGCTGATTAGTCCCATGCTAAATCTTTATTTTCTTTTGGGTTGGTGGCTTTTTTGAGTTGGTGGGTTTTTGAGTCAGTGTTTGCACTCTCTCTCTGCTAGAATTGCACTTTACCCAGTCTGAGCTGATTTCAGCACAATTTCTGGCTTGCCTTTTCTTGTGGCCCCTAAATTCTGTATTCTCTGCATCCATTTTCAGTGATACATTCTGCTTCCCCAGCTTCGTTTATCTCCCCCAGCTTGTTAACCCCCAGTAGGTCTGAAATGACATCTGGACCACCTTTATCTTATCTCAAAGATCTCTTATCTCTTTGGTGGCTTAACTTACAAACCAAGTTCCAGGTATCCACAAAGGCAAATTTGGGGAGGGGCTTCAGGGGTCACAGATGCCATCTATCCCACAGATCTTTTTTTGACTGGTAAGATGCACATGAACACACTTCTTTAAACACTTATCTGCAGTCGGAATTTCTGCCTGGATGCATTAGCCAGATCTCACCTCCACCAGTACTGAGTCACTTATCTCCTGGCAAAGTCTTTCTGTGGCCTTAACAGTGTTTGAGGCAGGTAATATGCTCTTTAAGCCCTTAGGCATGTCTTTGTAGAAGCTTATAAATAAGGTGTTTTAATACAAGTGAGTTCAATTTCATTTTAGTCTCATTTAAAATAATTTTAACCCCCTACCATGAATAAGTAGTAAATTGCAAGGTACAAACTCCACATTAACAGCAAAATGATGATTAGGAGTATTTACTTCTTTAGTGGTTAAATAGAGAAAACTCTGAGAAACTCTTGAGAGCAATGGCATCACTAAATAAATAAAATACTGTAGGAGTGCTGCCATCTTCTGTGATGTGAGACAAAGACATGTCACTTCTACACAATTAAATAATTTGACTTGCAAGACCAGAAAATACTTAGCTTTTTAGATATAGAATGATCAGAAATTATTGCAGGTTGGCTCAGTGACACATGGCTTTCTGTCAATATCATAATCCAATTCCTCACCATTCTTGTAATTGACTTCTGAACAGTGGGTTTAACATCATTCTGTAAGTACAGCAAAATTGTACTCCTGTAATTTAAGCTGTGGGGAAGCTGCTTGTAAGCACTTGTTGCACTCTACATCTGAGATGTTTCTCAGAGTAATTGCCTTGGAGAAGAGTAATTTTTTTTTTTTTTTATATCACTCTGATTGAAGTGGCTTCTCATGGTTCATGGCTAGGGCTTACTGAAGTACTGTGATAATACAAACAAATAATTCAGTAGATGTGTGCGTGTGATGCATGTTGTAATAGCTTTACTGCACACTTCAGACTTTTCTGTTTTGTGAAGGGCTCCACTCCAAATAGAGTGACAGGATGATTCATTTGCTCATTTTCTTTTATATTTGCTGTGTATTCCATGTGCTTGTTTATCCTGTAAACCAGTTGCGAAGGGAGAACTTTTGAATTTGATAACCAGCAAGAAAAGTATGACTGATCTTGTTATGAATGACAACAAAGAATTTTTTTCTGTCTCCTCAGGTGAGAATGATTCATTATCAGGAGACAAGTATAAAGAAGTTGCCTGGCACCAGGGTTATTAGGGACAGTTAATATTTCAGGACCTCAAAAATAAATGCAGTAAGAACCTTTCAGGTTTTTGGTTTTTAATTGCTGCTCCGAGATGTTTGAAAGGTCTCTTTTTGGCCCGCGCATCTGAAGAAAGAGTCAGAGCTCTTCAGTTTTCAGTCTTGAAGTTGTTTATTAATTCTTATCTATAAAATTGTCTTTCTGCCTAGCCGAGATCTGTTCAGCAAGCAACCAAAGACACTCTGACCACCCCTGAGGCAGTGTTGTCTTTTTATACTACAAACTACGTATAACATATTTACAATTACTTTCCAATACCTTGCATTGCTAATTCTACCTGCTCCAATGCATCAAGCACTCCTGGGGATAAGCTCCTGGAAGATAGCAAGGAGGGGTCACCTTTAATACATCAAAAAGTGGTGCCAACAGCACATTCAGTAATTCCAATAATGGCCTGATCCAATTAATTTTACTTTGCAATTTTTGCAAGTCAGTCAGTGTTGTATAAAATGCAGAATAGTCACCATCTGCGGTTCAACATTTTGGTCTAAGATTTCCATTCCCAAAAACTTCCAGGGAGCGTGTTGCTATGCACCCATGAGTCAAACAATCACATCCCCTCAAATGTAATGGTGCTGAGATTACATAAGGACAGATCGTAGCTACCTGCCCATCAGGATTAAAAGACTCAGAGGTACTGGGTGGAAGGGGCTCACAGCTGGTCTGTGAGCTAGGAAGAGTTGGTTGGACAAGAGGCTGATAAGAGTTGTGTTTACCCCTGAAAGGAACTCTACCAAGGTCATCAACATGGAAACCAAGAAGTAGAGGACATAAGCAAGGGGGGCCTGCAGTTGGACATTAGTTGAAAACAGTGATGGAGACTACCAATGAGCACTGTGTTGATTTTGTTGTGACCAATGAGTAAGTATAAACCTTCTGGAAAGGTATAAAAGGCAGTATGCTGTTAAAATAAACAGAGAAGCCTTCTGAAATGCATGGTGTTCTGTGTGTTGAGACCATCTCAACAGTGACATCTGGCGATCCTGATGTAAAGGCAATTGAGCTGTGGGGTCCACAGCTGGAGACGGGGCCCAGCCTAGCTTTGAGAGCAGCAGGAGGGATGCTGCCAGTCTGGACCAGACTGATTTTGACACCTGGGATACAGGTGAGCCACTGGGGGCATTCTGAGGAATAACCTATTCCCCATATTCTTTATCTATCCATTGAAGATAGATTATTTTGTCTATTTTTTGTTGAAGGCTTTGTTGAAGAGAAAAGATATTGAGACTACTGATTATGCTCTTCATAGTATGCTACTGTGGACCAGGTTGCAAGATTTTGAAACTGATATAAGTACAGCTTTTAGTGTGAGAGCATGGAAAGAAGCTGGGAAGAGACTTTGGGATGTGTTGGAAAAGGGGGACAAGACAGCTGTTGAGCTGGCTATGACCTGGAAAATGCTCTATGAGACTTTGAAAGAATGGAGCAGGACAGAAGAAAGTAAGGAGTGGAAGGAGAATTGGAGAAAAAAAAATTGTTAAGCCTATATACCCCTCCCCTGTGCAGCAGTTAGCTGAATTAAGTGCTAAGTCAAAATATGCTACTCCTGCACAGCAGTTAGCTGAAATTACTTTAAAAGAGCAGCAAACTGAACTGTCTGCCCCTCCGCCTTCCCCCAGCCTGCACAAACAAATAATACCATCAACACCATATCCTCCCTTACCTGATAGTAAGGATCATGAAATGGCAGTCACAAGGAAACTTGAACCAGTACATGAATCGGTCTGTGGCAAACCCCATGATAGATCTAAGCCTGCTGCTCCCTGGACTTTACCACCCTTATCAAGTGACTGTAACTGCCCGACCACCTTTACAATTTTGGGAGCACATTAAAGAGAAAGCAGCTGAAGTGGGGGATTGGGATTTTTTAGAAAAAATAGGTCCACCAAAAATGTCAGAAATGCAGAGTGTCAATGTGAATGTTGCTTGTAATGAGCCTATGGCTTTTTCTGTTTTCAAAGTGGTTCCCAATTTAGGAAAAAGTGATAGTCATCAAGTTTTTTGCATGGAAGGTTGTGCAAGACCTCCATACAAAGGTGGCTAAATATGGTATTAATTCTCCAGAAGTAATGCAATGGATTTGTGATATTAATGCTGATGTGCTTGTTCCCTATGATATCATGCATCTTGCCACAATTTTGTTTCAGCCAGTACAATACAGTGTATTTCAAAATACCTGGAAACAATTAGCCAAACAAATAGCTCTGAATTACATGCAATTAATTCAGCAGGACCCTCATCATACTGTAGGAGTTGACACCCTGTTAGGCAATAGACCTTTTCATCCAGATTTACAGGCAAGGTGGGACCCTCTAATTTTGGCACTGGCTCAACAATTAGGTAAGAGTACCTTAATTAAAGTGATGGAAATGTCAGCCCCTTCCACAGCACTGGACCTTGGCAACTGCCAGTTGTTTCCCCAACTCCTGCCCTTCTGCAGACTTCTGTGGGCCAAGTAAAAGGCCACTGTGTCTTTGAAATAATAGCGACATCAGCTCCTGTGTCAAGTCTATCAGCAATATTCACTTGGGGGGGGGGTGGTGGATGTGGGGTAAAGGGCAAGGGTGAAAACCTTATTTGAGTTTTAAACAACACTTCCTATTAGATCTAGAGTCAGTAACCATTTAGGTCCAAGGACCTTGGGAGAGCCTGTAGATCTGAACCATCCACCTTCTCTTTCAAGAGATTCTGCACTAAGTACCTGCCTTGCAAAAGGTACCTGCAAGATGGACTTCATATTGAGACACCACAACTTTCTTAGTATCCTTCATAGTTTTCCCTGTTATCCTGTTTCCTCCAATGACCTATTTCTATCCATTTTTAAGAGAACAACTAATCTAATTCCACCTCTTGCCAACATCAAATCTTTACAAATGCATTATAGTGACTCAAATTCCTGATTCCTCTCTCCTTTAACTGAGATCCAGGGTTTTATTCAAGATCAGTGCATGAGTGTAAACCTCCTTTTGTAATTAAACATTTTAGAAGAACAATGTAATGAAAAAGAAAATAGGAATATCGTGTGGCTCATTTCCTTCCTTATATTATTCACCTGCCAAATTATGTATCTATATAGACATATACATATATACAGCAGTTGAACAATATGAGTGTTCACACCATGGCACAAATATGCCTAAGATAGTCCACTTCAATAACCAGTAATGTAGTTAGCCTGTATCCCAAAGGTCCAAATGCATCCAATGGTATTTCATGTACCTTGCCACTTGCCTATGGTGACTGTGGCAGGTATGATGAAATCCAGTCCAGTACTTCCCTTGGTTCTGGCACTGAGTGCACCTCATAAGCTCAGAGGGGTAGCTGGACCTATTCCCAAGCCTCTAGGGGCAGTGCTCATCCCTTGCTATCAAACTTAGGATAGCACTGTTTGACATAGTGTCCATGTCTGCCACAGCCAAACAGGGTGTGCCCTCTTGTTCCCTGGCACCAGAAAACCACCAGGCTGATTAATTTCTCTTGAAATGCCCTCTTTGACCACATTGAAAACAACTTGTAGAGATTTGTACAGCTGCAGTAACCTGTTTTGTAACCTGCTCCATTTGATATTTTGTTGTCTTGACTTTGCTGCAAGCCTCAATCATATCTACCAGAGTAGGATTCTGCAGTGGCATTAAGGCTTGCCTACACTGCATTAGCATTATCCTTAGCCAGTTGTAAAAGCAAAGTCTCTTGGGCTGCTACGTTATCAATTTGTTTCTCAATCGCCTCTTTAAGGCAATCTGTAAAATCACCTAAATGTGATATATGGCTCACTAGGCTTCTGTTTAATCATAGTCTATGACTGACATGGAGCCCCCATATAGAGCACATTCTGCATAGCAACAGACAAGAGCTCTTTTCCTTGCTGTAGCACTAAGGGATACAGCCTGGCTTGGAACTGCAGAGTGTTATTTGGAGGGTCTCCCATGTGCTGGGGCAGACCTGATCCAAAGTAAGGGTTTGGAGAACACTCCTGAGAGCATTCTAGATTACTTAAGGTGACCTCATTCACTAACCATCTCCACTGCAACTCAAAAACCAACATCTGATTTGGGGAGAAGCAAATCTGTGCTATCTGCCAACAATCACAGGGGGTTAATGCATTAGTAAAGATACCTCACAGCATAGACTGACCGAAATGACAAATAAAACCATGCTATATCACCATGTTTCTTAAGTCTTTGATCACACTCCCACTCATTCAGGCTGTTGCCATTATTTCAGATTATGGGACACACTAGAACCTGATTCTCCGAGTCTAGCTGTCCCATCTCCTGTGCTTGTTCATACAATTTTTCTCAAAATCTTTTTTGGATCTGCCCCTCTTACCAGAACTGTTGGTTCTGGTGCAAGTATTTCCTTCAGCGGAGGGGTGGTTGGCAGACATCTTGCTTCCTTTAGCTGTGCTGACTCCAATGAATTGATCAAAACATGCTCTGGTTGTGAACAGGATACACCATCGGCTTTTGCCAGAAGGGAGTGTGCTTGCCCATCTGCAGCCTCAGCACAGCCTTCACCACAGCAGTTCACTGGCTGTAAAACACAGACAGGAGCCTTTTGATGTGGCTGGTACAGTCCCACTAAATCTCGTCGGGGCTCGGCAGTTCCCACTCTCTGTGGCAGCAGCACATGGAAGTGACACCTGGTTATCTCCACACCGCCTGTGTAGTGGCAGAGGTGGCTGCTTCTGAAGGGGAGCCACAGCAGCTGGCAGCCAGCACAGGCTCCTGGCCACCCCCCCAAACCTCTATGGGCCACTGCACTCATGTGGACAGTGGGGTCACAGGTCACACATGGCCAGGCTGCACCAGCACAACTTCCTGAGACCTTGGAATTTTGACACCAGCATCTGGGGGAAGAGGGAAATACCCAGGTGATATCATCAGGATAAGACTCTTCACAGAAGGAGCAATCATGAAGAAAGGAGGAGACAAAGGGGACAAAGGGGAGTCAGCTGCTGGAGTGGCAACTTCAGCTAGAGCTAGGGGAGTGACAGTGGCAACTACAGCTTCTCTATCATCCTAAATTTGTGATAAGTTATCTCAAACTGCGCACCAGATGTAAGCAACCCTGCAGCTGTCTCATTCCCCAACATAGCTGTATCCCACAGTGCATGCTCTGCTTCTGCCCATGTTTCAACAAAGAAGACAGTCCGTGCATTCATACTTATGCCATTTCATCCACATCAAACAAACAAAATGTGCAGCAACCCTCCATTACACTATTTTCCTTTTCTCTGTAGAATTTGCAGCAGGACATCCAAGATGGACTCTTCCTCTGCCAATATCTGAGCCCCCATTTCTAAGTTCCCAGCTGCTCACCTGGGGTGGTATGCTTGCTTGAAAGTTGCCCGCTCAGTTCCTCAGGCTCTTGCCTGGCTCAGTTCTGCTGGGCCTCACAATCTTACTGCTCTTAGTTTCCCAGTCATCTAGGAAATCACTTTGGGATGATAGGGTGACCAGATGACAGAGATGGAGGCACAACTAACACCAAACTACTTCAAGCATTAGTATCTTATTGCTCTTCCATACAACCTTTAATACCCTTCACCTTACATGCCTTATACCTGTGTGCCCTCTGTACCCATTGTGATTGGCCAGTGCACCTGGGCACTCCATGTCTCGTTACCTTCAATGCTGGTCACCTGTCCTGCACAGCTGTAGCCCATTGGGGATGAGGCTCGGCCTCAGCCCCATTTCCAATCACCACAAACTGTGTGCCCACATATCTCCTTATCATAACAGCTAAAATACAGTCTGGTAGTTCTGAGGTAGTTTATTGGTTATATATTGCAGTTGATATTGTATAGAACTCTTATTCATGATACCCCAAGCTTTTGTTATGCTTTGACAAAAGAGCTTATTTTTTTCTTTCATTGCTATGGAAATCCACAGAAAACAGGGTCAGGTCAGTCTTCTGTACTTTTAGCATACTACTTGATAAAAAATTTGTTTCATATTTATAATTCTGCATTCACAAAACTTGCTTCATTTTTAGCTGTGTTTGACTGGGATTGTTAAACCTGAGAAATTTGACAAAAAGAAGAAGTGACCATCAGCTTTTAGCTCAAGCACTACTTTAATCTGTAGTAAACAGTTTTTTGTAGAAGATTATTTTCATAATTGTATGGAGACAACCTGTCACCTGTCAGTCAATGTTATTCAAGTTATGTCCATGCCCCTAGGAAACATGAAGTAAAATTTAAATAAGTACAGCAGCGTAATTAATTTCTTTATTGACTTATTATCTTTGAATCTTATGCAAAGCTACTCTATACATTCTCATGTATTTTTGCTAATTTTTTTTTTTGCTAATGTTTTTACCAGTTATAACTTTGCTGGTATCATTGTTTTTATGTAGAGCAAGGGAATTTATCGCTTCAGGCTGTCCCAACATGTTCTCTTCTCTTTACAGTAAAGTGATGTTATTTCTCACTGTACTTCAGCTGCCAAATGGAAGATGTAGAGATGACCTTTGAGCTGTTCATGGGAGTCTAGAGCATAACAATTTACAAGTCATTATAAACATAATCAAATCTTAAATATATTGTTCTTTAGGCTATGTGATAGAAACTCCTTGTGCTTACCCACAAAGGAGCAGAAAGAGGTGGGTGGAGGGGACTACAAAAATTACCTGTCAGTTTGCTCCCTCACAGGAGCCATCAGCCCATCAAGGGCCAGTCTCCATAAGCCCTGAGGAACAGATGGATACTCAAAGGCAGACAGGAATCCAAACTGTGGATTCAGATAGGGGACACCCTGCCTGGTCCCTCCCTGGGCAGCTCCAGGAGAGCCTCAACCCCACTGCTAGGATGACACTCCTTGTGATGAGTTAGTTCTGGAACACCTTTTGAGCTGTTACCT
The DNA here is from genome assembly GCA_024865655.1 of Emberiza elegans. Taxonomy (NCBI): domain Eukaryota; kingdom Metazoa; phylum Chordata; class Aves; order Passeriformes; family Fringillidae; genus Emberiza; species Emberiza elegans. Next base: position 59,544,269 of record JALJVW010000206.1, read on the forward strand.
GGGAAAACAGGGCACATTATGGGAAACAAGGCAGTGCATTTTGGAACTGCACAGGACTTATTATGTGATGCTTAGGATATAAACCAAAGGTGAGGGAAGGGAGAGATTTAGATGATTTTGGGAGGAATGAGAATGGGGAAAGCAGGAGGGAATAAGAGGTCTGGTTGCATGTGTGCATTTCTGGCCTTGATCTCCTCCTCGTCAGTCTGTCTTCTTACTGAAAGCCTTTCTAACCCTTTTCCTGGATGAGGGATTCTCTATTTGGTATGAAGGAGTGGGGTTTGGGAGGGTCTGGATAGCAGTGACTGCAGTCACATAGGTAAGGATTGTCTCTGTGCCATCACTAGAGGTACCAGGGTGACTGAGAACCAGTGCCAGCCCCTGGAATAGGACAGTGGGCACAGGGGTGTATGCCCCTGGTGCCAGTGGCTGGACTGAGCACCAGGTGTGCAAATAAATGCATGTGCATTACCACAGGTCAAGTGTGGCCAGACACGGGGTAGCTGAAATGGTTTGGGATCTGTGGGTGCCTCTGAAGGTGAGATCATGGTGGGATGGGCTATTAGGAAAGTCTCAGCTGGAGAGATTCTCCTGTGTATCACAAAGTGATCTCTGTCCTGATAAGTGCAAGCTGTCAGCTTCTGCTCATCACCTGGTGCTTCTTTTCCCCTTGTCTTTGACTTTGTTATGCCAAAAAGCAGAGGTTTGTTCCGACAGCAGGCGGATGAGCAGGATAGAAAAATGAAGTGGGATTTTTTGTTCTGGGAAGAAATGGAAACCTTGCTGCTCTTTCCCACTAGAGGTCTCTGCAGATAACGCTGAGAAACCTGAAAATCTCTTTGCCACTGACAGAGCTGCTGATGTCGCTGTTTCTGCGCAGAAAACTGCTTGCAAGACAGACGCTGTACAGATACTTTACAATCATAATGTAAGTAGATCTGATTCCCTCAATATTGATAGGTGGTGTTTGTTTGATTGTCTTCTGTGATATTGCACCAGGTGAGGCTCTCAGCTGATGTCTTCAGTTAAAAGGACTAATTCAAGTTTCATAAGTGTAAGAAAACCAGAAGGACCAAAACAACAGAGAGTCTTAAAAATTAATAGTGAGTCATCTTTGGTTTCATAAGGATATTCACCCAAAGAAAAAAACCTTTACTCTTGATAGATCCCGAAATCACTACTTTTTAATTCTGTTAATTTTAACAGTTACTGGTGACTTGAACTGGATTTACTGGGTCTTCCATTTCTCAGATCTCTGTAATTGCATTTGTTGGTGTGCTGTCTCCAATAAGGCTAGATATCTGTGAAAAATAACTGACATTAAATACACTACCAAAATTCACATTTATTTAGATAAAGCCTGCTTTGTTTAAAAGAGCATTGTAACATTGAGTATGGGCACAGGTAGCAATAGACTACTGCATACTTTGGGAACATGGAATAATCTTTCTCTTCAGAACTGAAATTTGGATTTCCTGTTTAATGCTACATGCAAATATTCTGTTTCCATTTTAATTTCCAGAAATGAAAACTTTACCAGATTTTCTAAACTGTCTCAAATTCAGTCTTGCTAAGTAAGCAGCAGAAATGAGCGTGCCCTGCATAAATGGGACAGCGTAATACTCTAAGCACACAACAGAGGGAGAAGTACTAGAGCAAAATTTCTCAGGGATAAGTAATTTGCAAAGACCCTTTGGCTATGTTTAAATGGTAAGGCTGCTGCGCTGACTTAGCACACAACTAACAGCTGGGTGCATTTGAACAACTCCCTGCCGTGCCTGTTCTGCCTTGGTTTCCACTGGAAGGAAGGTTGGATGTGTAGGCTGAGGACAGATGGACCTCAGGAGCCCTGAGGGAGGCCATGGAGCACATCCAGTGATCAGGTTTGATGTAGATTTGACACTTCTGAGGCAACTGCAGAGAAGGCAAGAAGAAAAATCCTTTCTAATACAGCATCAATCTAATTAATGTTGTGGAGGATTTGGGTAGTGAGTAAAGAGGTTAGATACAGGGACACAACCTCCTGTGGAGCCTGTGATTGCAGAACAGCTTGGAAAGAAACAAGTCCTCACTTTCAGATACTTTTAGCGAGCCTCAAGAGCTGGTGCTCTATGAGCAGGGTCTATCGGAGTAGAGGACGTGATCAGAATACGGTGACACAAGACCTGGGACTGCAGGGGTTTGGAGCACATATTGCAAATAAGCTGTGTTAGTCTACTCCAGCAAAGAGAAAACTCTTTTACAGATGGTCAGACTTCTCTGCTGCCTCTGTTTCAGAGCTTGCAGCTTCAGGTTTCCTATCAGCAGGATATTTTGAATTACTGTGCAGCATTTTTTTCTGCTATGACATTAGATATGTTCAAGTTACTCAATTACTTTCAGAATAATTTGTTTTTCTATTTTGGGTACAGTTTTGTAGCAGAGGAATTCTGCTGTATTTTACATGTCAACAAGGATCATAGGAGTGTATGACATATTTAATTTCTGTAGTTGTAGAAATCTTGCTACTACTAATTGCCAAAATACTGTTTCTACATTCTGGAAAGTTTAGATATAATTAATTCTCAAAAGAGTGGAGAAATATAAGTTTGGATCTGGGCCAGAAAGGGTTGTGGGTGACAGGGTATCTCATCCTGTCTATAAAATAAGAGATCTGATTTTGTCCTTGAGGGTGTTCGCTGGGTTCATTGAGCTGTATGTGGATGTGGGGACCTTGCATGATTCCAGTCGTCCCCTTTATTCCCAGAGCAGTCTAACTACCAAAGGCCAGGCTGGGGTTAAATGGAAATTTGCATGAAGTGGATTCCTTCAGTTTTATTATTCCTGTAACTACAAATTAAATGGTAAGTATTTTACAGTGATTATCAAGTGAAATATGAGCATTTCCTATTGACAGTACATTCATTCATATATTGCATAGGAGAATAAAAGTCAGCTATTACTGGCCTCAAAGGAAAGAACTACTATCCTCAAAATGAAAATGAGCTGCAATGAATTTAATGCAGTAGAAAAGACAAAAGTGCAAATAATTTTATTAAATGATGGGATATTTTACACCTTCCATTCAGAAAAATATTTAAACTAAAATATAAAAGAAGGTGTCTTGTTTATTGGATACTCACAGATCTAAAGGTAAATGTGATTTAAGTATTATCCTGAAATACAGCCACTGAACTGCATCTATGCACCTGAAAAAGATGTAGGCATTTATTTTGAAAATAATAGCAAATTACACTGAAGGCATTGAAGTCGCATTATATTGCAATGTTGGCTAATTTTGAAATATCTTATTTACAAAGATTTATGCAATATCTGATGCAGGTTAGAATCCTCCTGTAGCAATATCCAGCATTTCTTCATTTTAAATATGTATATTCATATTACTTTTTATATATGTATGTGCCATGTTTTTCTTCTCATTAATGAAGTTTGACAATTTGTGACAGGACAGAAAGGGAATTCATTATATTTAGTAATAGAAAACCCATTTCTCATTTTTCGAGAACCAAGCAGCTGCAATGAAATTGCCTAAACCACTATATCACAATTCCCCACCTTTGTGGTTCTTAAGGTCACCCTCAAGGGTCTTCAATTTCCTTATGTTCACAGCTTGGCACCTGGTAATTTTCAGAATCAGAAAATATAAGGAAGCTATATATTTTTATTCTAAGAAGGATTTTTTTTTTATTTGAGAAGAAATAAATCTGTCAGGTTGAAAATATTAAAAAATCAGAAGCTTGACTGTAATAATCACAGCAATGTCAATGCCAATTTTGTTTAGAAAACTTCGGAATGAAAATTTTCTGCATGACAGAGAAACTTTCCTTCTTCCTGAAAGGAGTTGTCAATGTGTAAGGGAAACAGGGTGTTATTTTAATAATCAATGGAGTATAAGAGTAATTTATGATAAGACTGCAAGGCACCGAGCATTACTTTTCCTTAAAAAGTTGCTCAGTATTCTGGATGTTGACAACTCCAGTGGACTATAGCAGCTGAAAAGAAAGAATTTTAGTTGTTTAGATTAAATTTAGAGGAATTTTCTCTCTATATAAAACTGTTACATACTTTGTATTCCAATGTTAATTATTGAGGAAATGCAACAATAGGCAATAGTAGAGAATTAAATTGATTTCCTAAAGGATGTCTTCAGTCAATCTCTAGGTTTATAAATTCCAGTAGCATAAATTGAGAAAAATACATTATTTGGGCTCTGCAATGTGATGAAAGAAGGTGGTGTTTGATTTTTTTTCCTGACCTAATTTCTACTGAAGATAAATTTTCTTATTCTTTCTGTGCATGACTTGAAATAAAGTACAGCAAACATTTATCTTCCAGTTAAATGTTTTGCTATTGTAAGTAGTAGACACTGAATATGAAGACAGTAATTAAAACCAGCAAAAGTTTGATAAATAACATGTTGAAAAGCGAACAGCTTTGTATTTATTCACTCTGTTGCGATACAAGCTGAACCAGAAATTCAGTCATGAGCACTACCATATTGTCATAATCAATGGCACTGCTGACAATGCTGCTCAGCATCAGGTTTGTGCTCTTCTGTGTCCTGCCCTGCTCGACCCAACCAGCTCAGCCCTGCTAGGACTTGCCATCCCTCAAATCCTCTGTTCCCAGTTCTGGCTCAGCACCTTCAGATCCTTAAAGAAAGATGTCTGAATTGTGCAAAAATTGAAATAGAGGAAGCAAGGCAAATAAGTGAAATGAATAAAGTTTGTTTGTGTGTTTGTGGTTTTTTTCCTAGTTTGATAAATGAAAGAGCTTTCCACAACTCCATCCAGGCAATATAGAATTATTTGCACAAAAACCACAGTCATTTCAGTACTGTGATTAATACAATGATTTTTTAAGAGGTTGTGGAAAACACCTGAGGAATATTCTGTAGTTTATGGTTCTTATGAAGAGGACTGAAGCAGTGCTCCCAGCATGTCTTACTTCTCAGAAGGGTTAATTTGACACTGAAATATTGAGAATTATCTTTCATGGATGTCTGCAGCAATAGTCAGCTAACTCTCAAAGTAAATAGCAGGGAAATTCTTGTCTTGATGCCAATTTTTATTACTTCTGATAAATTCCATCAATATCTTGTTTTATAGTGTTTGTACTGCATAGGTCTTACCGATATAAACTATTCTTACAAATAATGAATTTCAAATACTAGTACAGACTGTTGGATTACAAACCAAAGGGATATGATTAATGAATATGACTTGCACAAATGTTTTAATCCTTCTGGATGTACACTGTGACATAATTTATCTCTGGAATGCTCACAATATTAATTATGGAGGAATTTTTTTCCACGTATATATGTACAAGAATTGAAATCAGAAGCCATCTCATCTGTGGGTGTTTTCTTTGTTATATATCTCACTGAAGGGAGAAATCTCCACAAACAACTCTGTTTTTCTTGAAAATGCAAGTTCGTTTTTGCCAATATCTTTCAAAGATAATCTTTCTGTATCCTTCTGTATGAAAGTGAATTTTATGGGACATGTTAGTCATACAATTACAGTACAGTAGGAAAACCAGCCTGTTTAATACGTATCTCTAAATTTACTGGTGCAACTAGTTTCAGGTCTGAAAAAACAAGATAACCACAAACAACAGCAACAACAAAAAGCAAACATCTGTCCTTCTCAAGTTTTTCTATGGCTTTAAAAAGATATTGGTCCTTATTTAATGAACATATTTGATAACATATTTTTCCTTGAAAATCATTAACTGCCTCTTTTACTTAATTTTCTATTATTTTACTATAATGGCTTTGTTTTATTCTGAAAAATGTGAAAAGGGATATTTTGGTATTGTGTTTGGAAATTGTATAAATGGTGTTACATGCATTTGATATGGATACTTGTTTTATATTTGTGATATACAGCATTTTTTTCCCAAGTAATATTAAATGTAATAGCAGATATTAGTGATGGCTATTATGATTGTTATTGTATTTGTCTGTCTATAGTTTTGAATTTCTTGTGCTTCACTGATGAAACGTAGTTGAAGCAAGTTACAATGCAGAATAACAACTTTGATTTTTATCAGTTTGAGATGTTATAATTATTGCTTTTGGGAGAATTTAAAAAAGCATTTAAGAAAAGAATTTTAAAGGAGAACCATCATTATATTTCAGAGTTGCTGCTGATCATCTTTGAAGTGCAATGGGAAGCCTCTTTTGCTAAGAGTATCATTAATTTAAGAGTCATTCTGCATGAGTGTGTTGTGATTAGTGCCAGTATAAATCCAGATTTGGAGATGAGATAATTAATGGTGAGAAATATGGCAATATCACTAAGTCTTTGCAACATTTAATTTCACAAAGGTTGATTTCAGAATTATATGGTTGAATTTCTGTCGCTATTTTTTTGGATGTTTTGTTGTTTTGGATGTTGTCCTGTTAAATCCCCAGGTCTACTATTTCCTAGCACTGTCAGCTGCACACTTGCACACTTAAAACTCTTATAATCCTCTCTAACTCACTGGTGCTCCAGCTCAGCTGTGCACGAAAACAGCTAAGCATGTAAATATATATCACATCACTAGATGTCCTCCTCTCACAAAATTTCCTCTCCTCAGATAACAAACTGATGATACTGTGTTTAAAGAAGAGACATAGAATCATGTACAGCAATAACAGATGGCTAGTGCCAGCTCATGTAGTCACAAAGGACCTATTCCTGAAAAACAACCTCAGGGTAGGTCAGAAGAGCTCTGCAGTTATGAAATGTGTTCTATTGCCCACGTATTGGACCATTAAGGACTGCAGAGGAACTTCCCATACTGCACATGGTGCAGAAGCAGGACAAGCCTCTTGCTGGTAACTTATAAAATCACAGACAGCCTGAATGTTTAAGTCTGATTGTTTCACTAGTAACATTTTGGTTAGCCCATGCATTGGTTTTATGGTGCTTTTTGATCACAGATGCATAAAACCTCATGAAAATTTCTTGCTTAAGTGTTGTGTGGCCAATGGCCCACCTGTTCTTTACTGCTGAGGAAATGCAGACAGCCTTTGCTGGTGTTTAATGTTCTGTAAACCGGGCTTTTGGTTTATTTTTCTCAGAGAGTGTTGTATGGATAGCCATCCATAGAAGATCCATATAGGACAGGATCAGTATCCATAGCCAGCAGGGAAGAGTGATGTGTAGGGCCTCCTGTGGCCACAGTGGCCCAGGCAGTTTCCCTGGTGAGGTCCAGTCAGTCTGTACTGTGCCTGGGGTGGTTGAAGGGTGGGGTGGGATGGAATGTGTGTGTGATGGAAGGCAGTGGAGTGGATATTGTTTTTCCCAGGACTTACAATGGTTCCTGACTCTCTTGCCACAAATCATTGAAATGACATATGCATCTTAAAAACTGCTGCATTACTCAAAAATACATTTAAATGCTTATGACATAAAAGAATAGCAAAGTAATAGCTGCAGGACATGCTGGTTGTGGGAATGTATAACTTGAGAAGTTGAATGATATCCTGGACCTGGAGGAAGAGTGGTATTTTAAAAGGCTTTTGTTATTTCTGTAAGACTGGTACTGAGGGCTGGGTTGTTGTTCTGGGCTCTGGACAAACAGGGGTGTTGGATTTTGTCTGAGACTTAAATGTGACGTGAGAGACTGCATTTCACAGCATGTTTAAAACACTAAAATAAGTGGGGTACATGACAAAGTGAGCAAAGCATTTTGAGAGTAGCTTCCTGATTTTCATCACTTCTTTACTCTCTCCATGGTATCTCAGAAAGAACTCTTTCAACAAAAGACAGATGTGCAAAGCCCAGTCTGAAATACTGGGGCATGAGTTCAAAGGTGAGGTTATATTCTAGTTCCTACTTTCTGAGGATTTACTGGTACTTTCAAAGCTTTTCAATCTTTTTTCAATAAGCATAGCACAGAGGTTTTATTATGGTAGTGAAAAAACATATAATTATCTATCTTTAGTGCAAGATTTTACAGGTGTTTGCTGAGGTGTGATTTTCAGACCACTACATGTAGCTTCATTAGTTTTCCTAACATACATCTTCATAGCTCATAGCTGTCTGCAACAGGTATGATATTTTGCTTTATTTTAGGTTGAGATATATTCTGAAGAGATGGAAATAGATGGTTTTTTTGGATGTTTTGGATTTTTTTAATAAAACTGTGACAGAATTGCCCAACAAAAAGGAGTCTTTTATTCAAAGACCACTCTAGTAACCCAAGAATAGAAGGGATAGAGTTGCTCATTAACATCCAGGAAAATGTTCGTGGATGTTCCCATTCTTGGAATGAATGGGAAAACATGAGAAGAAGTCTGTGTAAATTTGGGGAAAAAAGATAAAATTAATTCAAGAATCATAAAAATGTTAGTAAAAGAAATTAGTATTTTTGTGATGGGACTCACATCTTTGGGGGTATTAAGTCTAGGTCTGCAAAGTCTGGCCTTACATAACCTCTATCAAAAAGAGACTTGTTACTCCTAATAGAGTAGTAGTTCCTGAACTGTTACTTAGCAATATCCTGTGAAATGCATGCAATGAAACACGGAGACTGCAGCATGTATGGAAAGGTCCCCAATCATTTTGATTAACCTCCTCTGAACCTGAGATCAGCCATGAGAAGGTCTTACAAGTTAGCAGTTCAAAAGCACAGTGTAATAAATCTATGTAGTATCACAGGTTTTGCTTTTGATTCAATTTCTAAAGTTTTAATTTATCCTTGTAATTTCAGTCTATTAGATCTCTTGTATTTTACTATGCCACTCACTGACAGATTTAGGGACCCACATGCTGATGTTGTGTCAGAACTGAATATCACTCTGCTTTGTGGTATTAATCATTACCTTATTCGTTATAATTAGAGTGGGGAATAAAACCTACAACAATAAAAACCCCAGCAGTGCTGGAATTGAGCACTGAGCGCAGTGAGGCATGAGTGTAACTTCATGCAGAATTGTGTTATTCTCTTCCCCACCAGGTCTGAGTATTTTATCTCAGTTGTAGTCTTCAGCCACTCCTGCCTTTTCAGCCTTTATGAGTGATTAATCACACAGCTGCCATGATCCTAGTGTGGTCCCTAGTATCTCTGCTTTTTTCCACACCTGCAAGGTTCTTAGATGTTTCTATAATGCTTCTAATGCTCCTTAGCTGAAGGTTTCCCTCAGACTCCTCTTCATGTTTTAGAACAAAGTTTGTTACCAGAACAAAATTTTTTTCCCCTAAAAAGACTTTCAATTCTGTTTCAGATAATGAACACAAAGCACAATAGGAAAAATAACCTATTGTGGTTTTTTTTTGAAGAATAGAGGTAGTGAAGAATTAGTTTTCACTAGCCATAGGCTCAAATTATTTTGTGAAAAGATATTAGAAATAGTTGAAAAAACATAATTCAGTTTTCTGCCTAGAGCACCATGCTGGAGATGAAGTATGTCTCTTGTGTTCGTCCTACTCTATTACTTTAGTATCAATGACACGCATCCCAGAAGGCACAAAAAAATAATTGGCAGACACATTGCCCCTTCAGAGACAGCTGGCTCCTTTTCCAGATGTGTAAGAGAAACTGGAGTCATCTGCTGGGATCTTCTGGTGCAAGGGACAGTGGTTCTGCATCTGACCTATGTCATGTCATATCTGCCAATAAAGATTGTCAAAACTGTGTTTACTCTGCCTGAAACTGCAGTGTAATGGATGCAGAGAGACAGAAGAATTGTAAACTGTTTTCTGAAAGACCCTTTCCAGCTCCATCAGTGTTAATTTTCCCGGTTTGGTTCTCAAAGCAGATTGTCTTATGCCTAGAAGACATTCCATTAATACATGTTTTTGTGATCAGCCACATTTGCTGGCTAAAAATAAAATTATTTCTATTATTTATTTGAGTCAAATTAACAGACGTTTCCTCTCTGTCTCAGTGTTGTTAAAGTACTGAAAATTGCTTTAGTTAGTTTTCATTTTGATCTTTGCTCTGTTTTATTCGTTTCAACCACCCATTCTAAATTGACCAGTTAATTTTCTGGGCTTCTAATTGTTTGTATTTAAAAGGATGATGAAGCAGTTTTACAAAATGTTGTCTCTGCAGGGCAAGAGCTCTGAACAGACAGTCATCTGAAAACAAGCAACAGTAGCACTGGAAAATGCCCTGCAAGAATTGCTAGTGTTGATGCATGACCTATTTCCCTAGTTTGATCTTGAGATATGACAGCATTTTACAAAGTGAAGGTAAACATTCTTGGAAAAGGTGCAAAGTATTCTGACTGTATAAGACATGAAATGAAATGCTGCACTGAGTATCAGTGCAAAGATTTCAAATACGGTTTTTATTTTCTGATCATGTTTCTCATTTCAGTTAATTATGTTGACCCTTCATGCCCCTGGATTTGTTCACACTTCAATCCCTGCTTTCAGTGTTTATGATGTTGCATCACCTGTCTAACAAATGGATCTAGAAGCTCCCAGAAGGCTGTTGTTACAATTCCCATGCTGGTCAGTAACACAGGGAGCATTATAGCTGGAGAGTGAATGCTCAAATGCTGCAGGCCTGTGGCATCTTCTTTCTGCCCATTCACCTCTCCTTCCCTCCTTACTGCCATCCTTACCTTCTCCACAGGTCACAGACACAGCCCAGAAATTGTTTGCAGTTCTAAAATTTCAAATACATTATTTTAAATAGTGGAGAAAGGCTGTGACTGTTATGGTACATAGTGAAAATTGTTCTGTTCAAAAGACTCATACACTTAAGAACAATGAAGTACTGTATTCACAGGCTAAAACAATTTTAAGTGGTTTTTATTTTGTGGGAGGAAAGCTTCTTTTTATTTATTGGCTAAATATCTTGAGGGAAAATTTTAAACCTTAAAACAGAATCACAGAACCAAGAAGTGGATAAGGTTGGAAAAGGACCACAGAGGGTCATCTGGTCCAAGTGTAAGTATCTGCAAATAAAACAAACAAACCAAACCAAACCCCCCACAAAAAAACTCTGCCACTCCACTTTTCCATAGTAGAGGCAGTAATGTAGGAATGGCTGGACCTCTGGTCCTGCTAAAATCATGTTCTGTACTTTAATATAGAGACCTAACACAATTATATTGACAGCATTTTATTGCTTCATTTTTCCATGTTGCTTATGAAATTTTGATGACGTACTTAATTTCCCATTTCTCATTTGAAAAATACAAACAAATACTTATTATGGTAATTATATCTATTGAAGAAATATACATTTAGATATTTCTCAATCTGGTAGTAAAATATTTCTTTAAAAAATGGAAATAATTAAGTATCAGGATAAATTTCCAGGAGTCATAGAAAAATCTTCATTGGGTAAGCACTTCAACTCAGTTTGAAGTCTTTCTAAAGGATGATCTACTTTAGTTACAAGTAATTTTGCTGGTGGACGAATTGCTGGGTAAAATTTTATTTCTTTGTTATCTAGGCAGTCTGAGGGAATGAGCACAATTCCAGTCTTTGGAACATTAATGAGTCCTTGCTTCTTAACAAAATTAATTGCACTTCTGCAACCTTTTTTATAATGAAATAAAAGGGTTTTTTCTTCCACAGATGGAGCAGATGGCAACAGAGCAGAATAATGACAATTACATCCCTCCCCCACACCTCCTCCTTTTCCTTTTAAGTGGTGTTTGCCACTTGTAACTGGTACAGGTACAATCAAGTAGAAAGGGTGAATTGCTAGAGAAAAATCAAAATATATCGAAAAAGCTCTTCTAATCCATGAAATAAATCAATTACTCTAATGCTGTCTTTCTCCTGACATCCCAAGGAACTTCTTGCACTTGGGGGGGGGCGGGATACATTGCAGTTCTGCTACAACTTATGTGGCAGCAGAGACCTGAAAAAATAAGAATAAGTTTTGTTATGGTCGAAAAAAGTCTTGGTCTGATGTCTTAGAATGCAGTGAGATGTTTGATGTCATCCTACAATTTCAGGAATTTACCCTTGAAAGTATTGTGTGCAGGTGACTGTATATTCCCATGGTAGCAGACCAAAAGCTTTAGGAATATTGCCAGAAGTGATAACATTCTTGTGCACATGCACTTTCCAGTTTCTAGGCTGGAACAGAGTATTTTCTCAATTTATTTGAACATATATATGAATAAAAATTTTCTTAATGATGGTGAAGAGTAGAGATAGTGGAAAGAAAACTTTTAAATTTGTGCTGAAATGTTTTTTGCTAATTGCTTGAGTTCATTGTCACAGAATTTGGCTGCAGGAGGGAAGACCCTGATGTGAATCCTGGCACTCAGGTGTCTCCATTTGGGGTTTCACTGGGAAGTGAAAGTGCTCCAGGCTGAGTAATTGTGAAGCCCTACCTATAAATATCCCAAGGCTAAGCAGATAGTTAGCCAATAAAATGAAGAATTTAAAGGGGCAAAACATTATGACTCTGCTTTGCCATTTGTTCCACTTAGGGAAATAAAAAAAATCACAACAAATGTGGTTGTTAGGAACATAGCACGTGTGCCCTTGGTTTAAGTACAAGGTCCTCCCCATTCTACAACCATACAGAGACAGATATACCCAAACCAGGCTAAGGTGCAATGTGCGTGCTAAAACCTCAGAACAAGTTGGCCATTGTATATTCAACACCCTTGCCAGCTCTTCTGGTGTGGTTGGGAGTGTGATGTTGTTAAATCCTCTGTAGGAAATTTCATGCTGTGTCCACTAATGAAGCAGCTGCTGGTCCCTTTCATAACATTGGTTGTAGCTCAGTTTCACCATAATTGAAACTCTTCTGGCTGCAATGTTACTTAGGCAATGGACAGTTTAAGTCCATATAATGTATATTTTACTGCAAGAATGAACTTAGCAGCCCTTCAGGAAAGCCCAGAATTAGCCCTCACAGCAGCATTTGGCTGCAGGTGAGCCTAGGAGTGCTAGCCCTTTTCTGGGACCTGATAAATTCTAGTGGTATTAATGTTATTGTTGTATGTAACTACTTCTGGGTTGAACTGAACACTGTGTTGTCCCAGTTGGCTTTGACTTCTCACCAGGAAATCGTAGACGTGTGTGATTCCCTCACACTTTGTATGCAAAGCTAACAAAAGGTCTTTGAAGATACAGCTCAGCACGGTCCTGGCTGGGGTAGTTTGTTGTGTATCCAAATCAGGGATTTAAAAAAATAACAAGAGTGGGTATTGACAAGGGTTTATAGTTAGCTAAAAGCTAAATGGTTTCCAATTCTGGCTGTGTGTACCATAAATGGGAGTTAACGGGTATTTGGTGGTTCTTATCCCTTTTAGGAATAGTAGGGCTGTGGTCTTTTATCGTATTCAAAGCACATGTCTGCAACAATGCTCCTTTAACTGTTCAAATTGATGATGTCTATTCATTTGATAAATTTATAATTTCTCCAAATTAGCATTTTTAAAAGGGCATTGTACCTTGTACAGCAATAATTGATTTGGCTGTGCATTACAGCACCAAATAGTGCTCTTGATTTACCAGCCTATGTGAAACCTTTTCTGCTGGGACTTTCAAGTTTTTATTGGACTTCAGATCTCTATGAAATAAAATAGGGAGTCCAAACTTATAATATATGACAGCTTTCAGGCAAAAGCCCTCTATATTCATTTAGGCTTGATGTACTTTGTCTGCAACAAGGATGTATGTATAAAAGATTTTTATCAAGCTTATTATTACTCTCTTTAATGTTCTTTTAGTCCCGTTGGGACATTCTCTGATGTGTTCCTAGGCATTTTTCTTATCCTTCTTCCATTTCCTTAACGGCATTCTAATAATTCTCAATCATGTTTTTGCTCAAATTTTACAAGAAAATGTGCCTGCATAGCTGCCATTACACTGCAGACATGAATTTTTAGGAAGGACTGAGAATGGAAGGCAAAATAATCAGAGCAATTGTGTCTTGCAGCATTGCAACAGCATGTCTACTTGTCAGTTTTCCTAATACTGGAAGTAATCACTCTTTTATACAGTCAGTTAATAGTTTACCTTTAAATATTATGACGAAGTTAACAAGAAGAATTATGAAGAAGAATTAGTTAAGAGTGAAGAATTGTGTAATCATGAAGTCCATGGGTCATGTGGCATAGAGAAGTGAAGGGAAAAGGTTGACTTCAAGCTGTTGAAGTACCTATGATTGCGATGTCACTTGTCCAGTGACACATCTTACTAAACTCTGCAGAAGTAAATACCTTTTAATATTTTTTTGCTAGAAGTAGTCTTTCCAAAAAACCAGTTTCAACTGGGAAAAAAATACTTATCTCAATGCTTCTGCTTAGGCAATAATGATAAAAATTAGATCTACTAGGAAAACGCTTTTTAACCTTTATTCATAGCATAAATCAAGAGGCTCATTTTTCTCAGTCACTTTCTATAGAATTCAATTAAAGGTCAGATTTGTAATGGGGATCCTAATTATTAATGTATTGCCTATTTTGAATTATTAATGAGTTGACATATTTGCATAATGGATAAAGAAAATGCCTAAGAACAACTTTATAGCATATTAAAATATTTCAAAAATATTTAATCAAAGTCTTTTTTCATGTCCTGGAGGTTATTTAGCTTTTCACCATTATGTCAGTACTTAACAAATAAATTAAAAATATTTTACAGTTAAAAATTAGTGTAGTTATATATCACTAAGGGGAATTAATCTTGTTTGGAACTAGTACACCAGTCATGAACTGGGAAGCTTCACATTGGGCAGCCCTACTGTAAAAGGATGATGCCACCATGTGCTGGACTGAGCATTTTGTGTTTTGTTACAAGGGGAAATAGCAGTTTAAGAACTGTAAAATTTGCAGGACCATGAGAATGAAGACAATTGTTATAAGCATTTGCCTAATATTTTGACACCAATGATTTCAGTGTATTAAAGCCCTGATGGGCTAAATTTGCCTCACTGAGGTCTAGGCTGGGATCATCTGTATGTATTACTACATAATAATAATAATGAAAATATATTATCAGAGAATGATGAACACATCCTAAATTTAACTGTGGAAATAGGATTGCTACATTCTTTCACCAGAAGTGTCAGGTGTCACCACCATATCAACAATGAGTGCTTGCATGGTTAAAGTGATCCAGTGTAGGTGAACCTTATGATATCTGCTACCTGGGAAATAGTGGAACCTAACATGATGACTAAAGGGTATATTTTGATGATAAATGAATAGCTATTTTGTTTATTTGCTTTCTAGAAATAGACTCTTTTATGGAGAAGTCAAAGTTTGTTCTTAATTTTTGCTTCTATGACCCAATTTACTGTAGTAGATTTTTGTTCCTAAGCAAAATTTGACTCCTCACTTGGCATAAAGGGTTTCTTGTGATAAAATGGTGGGAGGAAAAGGTTAGAACTTATGACTGAGTCTTTTCTAGGTAGATTTTTTTCCATATTTACACAACTGAAACATTAATGATGAGATCCATAGGTGAAGCATTTGAATACACTTTATTGTAACTTCTCAAAGGAACACCTTGCAGAATCAAAAACACTTTGCAAGATTAAAGACACTCCTAGTGTAGATTTTTCTTCTTACTTCAAACTAACAGAAATGCAAAATCTCAGATTTTTTCACCCATATCTGTTATCATTCCATTCCAACCATTAGCTACTAACACTCTGGCTTGAAGCCACTGGGAAGATCCTGTTCTGCGGTTACTGCTACCACAAACCACATTATCATTATATGCTAAAGTTTATCTATAGGTCAAGGTCAGGCCAGGGAGGTGATTGGGAAAGAAGGTAACTGTCATGGAGTGGTCAGGGTGCTCATTTTTATTATACCATTAGAAAAATCAGGTTGAAAGATGGAACTAAAAAGCCCCTCTGTAAACTGGAATGGTTTACGTGCAATGAAGGAGTTTTACTTCTAATCAAGTGGCCTCTCTATTAGTGCTTAATAATTGGTAGCACTGCAGCAGTTTCCTCTCCATTCACTGTGGATGTCTCACACAGCAGGAGCAGGGTTATCAAATGGCACCTTTTGCACCTGACCTTGTGTAAGCAAAGGGAAATTTCACCAAGAGGACTGCATGGCCTGTTTTATAGATGGCATAAAGCTTGCTCAGTTCTCACTTCACAAGACAGCAATTCAGAATGTAATTGTCACTTGGCAGACTTTTCAGCCATAAAGAAGGACCATTGGAAATAATAGGAAAGGGATCAAGGAACTCAGTGACTCCAAATCCATGCTTGTCTTGTTAGCACACTTCTGGTTAATAGTTTCCTGTGACTTGTAGACCACCCACAGACTCTGTCCAGGCAGAATCTTTCTATTATTCTCCACTCTTCTACTTCTTTTATTGTCATCTGAATATTTTGTAATGACATCTTAAGTAATGTGACTAATATTCATTAAAAATGGTTCATCAGTTCAGTCACAGGATGAGATGGGGAGAATGGGGAATCAATGAAACCTTTGATGCAAATCTCAACTACTGGAATGGTGCTGTACCAGATTGGTTACACGAACCACATTTAATATGAAACAAATATTCTCTATTTCCCCTCTCCACAAAGCAGAATACCACCTCCACTCCACTTAGAGATCATGGAAAAAAACAGCACAAATTTCTGTCCTGCTCCAGAATGATACAACAGAGCAACTCCTTGCAACAAGAATTGCTTCCCGACAAACCCTACCTGATATACTTAATTTCATGAAACTCAAGATTATTCCATGGGTCTCAGTGCTATGTAACTTCAATTACTGATACTTAGCAAATTCTTACACTCAGCTGGTGGTGTGAGGTGATTTAATCTGCTTGCTTTTAATTACATCCTGTAATCCAAATGAAGCCTTCTTATGTTTTCCTTTTTATCCCTCCCCCAATGTCTCTTTTTACAACATGTCAATGCCACTCTGCTTGGTAGTTTCCATAAATTTCTTAACTCCTGCTGACTTGTCTGATTCCTCAGGTTATTCAGGTTACCAAACCAATAAAAAGGGACAGGAAATAAAAAGTTAAAAGAAAAATGTTAACACTGGAGTTTAAAGCAGGCTTCTGCAAAACATCCTAGTTCAACTCACTGAATGATCTTGAATATAACATCAAAGATTTTCTAGAAGAGACCCCAGCTCCTGCATTAAGCTACAGCTGCAGCACAAAGCTGGAAAGACACTCAGAAGGTGCAAAGGAAAACAATTGAATTCAGAGTGAGAAGATGATCTTTAATAAGGCAAATGAAAGCTCTTTAAGATCTAGGTAAAATGCTTCCTGTCATAGAGCCTGTACTGCTGGTTCTGCATTATTTTTTGCTTGGGGTCTCAGAAATGAAAAAAAAATAGTGATTAGTTTTCAACACAAAAGATCATTTCCTTGTTTCATATTACTAGAACTGTGAGACTGTGCACCAAGTTTCACAAAGTAGCATTTAACGCCCTTTGAGACAGAAAGCCTGAAGATTAGGGAAGATTTTAAAAAGTGTGTGAATGCATATACATATGTATTTGCATTATAGGTATTAAATACACAGTTACTGCTAAAAGAAGGGCCTAGATGAAAATATGTGATTTGTACTAGAGTAAAGCTGAGAAAAGATGACAAGTATTTTAGCTATGTCTGAGCAAGTGCATAGTTTGTGCTAAAACTGCAATGATATAAAGCCTGGAATTAGCTGGGACCTCTGTTCTTTTAGTGACTATTTACAATTCCTCCTGCCCTCCAGAAGAAGAGAGGGAAAAAAAAAGAAGAAAGGAAAAGGAAAACCTGATATCTTCGGAAAGGAAAATGCTAATGATATTACCTCCTGGTGGAACATATACCACCTTGTTACACATTCATGGTAAATAAATTCCTTTGCAAGAAATGTTCCACCAAAGAGTATTCACTCCAGAGAAATGATAACCATCTCAAAAAAGCTGGGCAGTGAGAAACTTGCTCTAAAATCCTGCAGCACTGAGCTGCTGCAGTTTCATTTACACTTGCAGCCCATCAATAGTGAATGCACTTCAGTTAATCACCCCCCCCCCCCCCGATGAGGGCTGTTGCCATTTCATAATTGCTATGAAAACTGAAAAGCAAAGTTATTAAATGGATTTGGTATGTGTGTGTGTGTGTGTCTGTGTGTGTGTGCATTTTATGTAACTCTGACCTTGTTTGGTGAGAACAGACTTTGACAGAGAAAGACAAACAGAAATGCTTCCACATAGCATTTTTCCATAACAAAGGCCTCTCCTATAAACACCTCTGGAACCACAGGAAACTTAAGCTGGTGGCAGAGTGGCTATCAGTAAATGACTTGTTGAAAATTTAATTCTCTGAATACATCATGTGGTTTAAGAGGACAATGTATTCTAGGGTAATCCTCCTTCCTTACGCTGTTTCTTCTGGATGACAGCACTTGCAGTTCTGGGCCTTGCAGCCCTTGATGGGAGCAAGATGTGCAAAAAAAGATGGAATTATTGGCAGATGCTTTTAAAATTTTAAGAAATATCTCAAACCCTGCTACATAAGTGAAGAACTTTTATATGTAATCAAATGAACTGAAAGGAGTCAGAAAAAGCAAGATATATACAGGATTAACCCAGAGGAAGTTGGAATTAGATAGGATTGATATCCAGTGGGGCCTTCCTGTGTCTGAAATTGTCAGTAGCATTGCTTGTTAATGGTATTGGAAATGACTGGTTTAATGATATTCCACTTTCCTGCTATATATGCGGATGGTGGCACCGCATCAGGTAAATCAGGTAATAGTTTGCTGATAATTTTCAGTAAAATTAAGTTTTCTATCTGTAGTTCCCTTCTGTCTTTCCTAATCTTTTTGTGCCTCCTCCTCTTCAGCAGAGCTGCTTGTGACAGACACTAGGATTTATCATCAGTGAGCACTAATGTAATTCAGGACTTGGGAGTTGTGGAACATGAGGGGATAATGAAGTATGATTAAAAAAGTCTCTATGATAAACAATCCAATCTCCTAACACTGGTAATTATTATATTGGTAATTATTTTTGAACGAGTAGGGGATAGAAGAGAACATTATTTAGCTGCATCCCAAAACTTTGTCATACAGAGTGAGTTGCAAGGAACAGTGCCTTTCACAAATCAGAGAACCAAAACAGCCCATTGAATATTGTCACACTGGATATCTTATGCTTCTTATAAAATGTGTTTTCTCTGCAATTTTTATAGGATTTTTTAAGACACGGCTTCTTATTTGTGTTTGAAACATACAACTTTAAACCAATATATATCTGAAAAATAGCCAGCAGTCATTTCATCCTAAAGCCAGGGACAACTTAAGGCTTGAAGTTGAAAATACTCAAACTTTTGGAAACTCTTCTACCACACCCAAATTCTGTGAGGGTACAGAAACATAATAATCTGAGTTCTGCTCACAACTTTTTTGTACTCCGGACAGTTAAATGAAGGCAGTGTCATTACTGATTACTACTTCTTCATGTTTTTTCCCTGTGAGTAGCTTCCCCTTCAAATTGTAGCTGCATTCATATGCAAATCACAATTCAGCAACACAGTCTCTTAAAGTGGGCATTCTAGGAACAGCAGTGCTTTAGGTATAAGCAGTCCTTGAAGCATCTCAAAGCTTCATGTTTCTTTAATTTGCCCTAGGCTCTGGAGAGCCAAAGACACATAAATACATTGGATGATGTATTGGGGGGAAAAAAATCTGTCAGTTTGAAGAGTATTGAAATCCAAAAAAGTAAAGTAGTATCTATAAGACTGCAAGCTGAGAAATCAGTAATATGTTTTGTACACACTGAATCACATATATAGATTATTATGACTTCAAGTGTGGTTGGAACTAATTTAAGAGTAATCTCTCCTAGAGATGTGAATTTTCTTTTATAGCTGCCTCCAGGTGTATGTGTTGTACCATACCACTTCCCTGCAGCCATCCTGCTTCCAAGAGAAACCTGACAAACTGTTGAAAAACTTTGCAACTAATTTTCAGAAAATGGTTAGCAAATAGCTTTCTATTCCTATGTCCTGACTTCAGCTAGGGTGGATTTAACTTCTCAGTAGCAGTTACAGTGCTGTGTTTTGGATTTAGAATGACAAAGATGTTAATAACACACTGTAAGTTGTGCTTATTCTAAGTTAAGGACCTTTCTTTTCTTGTCCCATGCTCTGCCTGTGAGGAGAAATGCAAAAAATCCAGACTGGGAAGGGGCATACCTGGGGCATGTGTCCTGAATTGATCAAATGGACACCACACACCATGGAACATCATGCCTGGCGTACAAACAGGGGGAATTACCAGAAGGATGGATGATCTGGGTTTGGGAAGAGGAGTCTTGGCATTGGTCAGTGGGTAGTGAGCAATTGCATTGTGCATCACTTGTTTTGGTTTTTCTTCCTTTTTATTATCATAATTATTATTATTATTTACCATTTTCAGCGTACTGAACTTTATTTTCAGTTATTAAACTGTTCCTATATCAACATACAAATTTTACTTCAATTCCACTCCACATTCCACTGTAAAGGGGGAAAAAAGGGGGGGGGGTTGTGCAAGCATCTGCCTGTGTTTCATCTCCAGCTGGGCTTAAAACCTCAACACCTGTTTATCCAGTGATAACATGTAAAGCTTCTGCAGCTCAATAAACACAGCTCTTGAGAACATGGCTTTGAACTCTCCAGGCACTTCAACAAAGTCTTTCACCTGCTAATTCTACCGATGACTTGATGATTAAACGTTTGCTTCCTATGCTGGTTGTAACAGTCTCATAGGTATAAAAACTGCAGGTGGCAGCTTTCCTCTCAAGATTTAAAACAACCCCTTTTTTCTTTTTTTTTCCTTTTTTTTTTCCCCAGAAGGTTACAGTGGACCCTGCAGAACAGAGAAATCTTTAAATTCTGTGGAAAATCTTCATTATAATATGCTACTACTTAAAGTCAGGAGAGACTTCTACTCTCTCCTCATCCTGAAGAGTTGCACTTCTTAATGACTGCTACTGAGCATCAATATCATCTCTCAAATTCCATTTTACTGTCTTTTCAATCTGGTAACTGTAGCTGAATAATCAAAGAATTATGACTTCCCAAACAGAGAAGTCCAGATGTACCTTGCCATAGATTTAAAAAATACTATTATAAGAACTCCTGAGCCTCTATCCTTGTTATTTCACTCTGTGTCCCAATGAGACCTCATCCTCACTTTTCAGCATATATTAAAAAAACTTATTATTGATCTTGAATTTTCTCTTCATTTGCTCAGTAGCTAATCACAAAATTATTTCATATTTAGCACTGATGTTCAGTATTTGTTTAACATTTTGAGCATTTGGAAATGCTCAGGACTACCACTTCTGACCCCAGCTCTTAGGCAGAGATTGTTTTTATACTGATTCAGTAGGACAAAATACTCTGGTAAGGCTAATTAGAGATCCTCTAGAAGCATTTCACATACTGCTTACGTCTCTTTACATTAATTTTGATATTTTTGATTAATTCTTTTCTCTATAGTGCCTATTTTTTGTAATTATAGGAATAATTATATATATACAAATGAATGTGGTTGTTATCCCTGAAATACCAACCTTTCTATATTTTTAGTTTCAAGAGCAAAACAACAGGCTTAGGCTCAGCATTGGAAACTTTTACAAAAACTTTAGTCTCAGTATTTTTAGCTTTCTTGTGCAGGTTCAGTTCTGATGAAAGACTACATGAGGAAGTCCCATCTTTTATTGACATTTTTCATATTCAAACTCGTTTCAGTAACTAGGCATCACAGTAACCTAAAATATGTGACTGATTTATGGTTACTCTTGTGATTGTCATCCTTCTTGGTTTTGTGCTTAACTTTTTCTTCTTACACAAGCACTCCACACAGGCATTCCTTTGCTTTTAATCTTCATTCTTATTGTATATTCTTTCTACTCACTGATGTGTTTTCTGTACTGTGGTAGAGTTGATCTTCATCTTATGTCTCTCTGTAAAGAGCTTGAATTTCCTGGTAGGAGTGATCACAGCACAACAGGCCCAAGGTTTTCCTCCTTGACTGCTGCATAATTTTCTTACCACCGGACTCTTTCTGTCCTCCCCTAGTGTTTGTGGTTTTCATTCTCTCACAGTCTGTGGTGGATTCCAGAGCAGAACAAAGTGAGAGTGTTCACTAGGCAGGGAGATTAATGTAGGAGGAGTAGGATATCCTCTAACCCACTTGGTGAGGTGGACTGTGGAATCGGTTTGCTGTTGTAAAGGTGACAGATGGACAGGCATTCTCTCAAGGTGAATTAGAAAAATAAATATTATCTGACAAATATTTGAGGTGATTACTACTGCAACAGCTGAACAAGTCAGAACTCTCTCTCCACCTCTCTCTGTGCCATTATTTGCTCTAGTTTTCCTGTTTCTATTCATCTTTAAATACCTCTGTTCTCTCTAAAGCATATAAAGAATCTTGTATATGAAGCCATTCACACCATTCACAAACGATTGTTCCCCAAGACTTATGCATAGACATCCAGTTCAGAGTACAACTAAAGAACAACACTGGTTGCTTTCTTCAGCTTGCTGTGCACCTTCCTAATGATATTTTCCTCATTAATTTGTGGGAAGGAGATTTTTCTCTTCTGTCTCCATTATTTGCACTGGTGTTAATTAAACATATGCTCTGATTGGGACATGGGTAAAAGGACAGTTGTGCTGCTGTTTGAAAAGAGCAGCTTGCTGGCTCGGACAGTTTTCCCAAGCTTTCAGAGCTCTAATTAAAATCCACTGAACACATGAGCAATGTTGGCACAGTACTTTGGAAGTGTTTGTTACAACAGTGTCAAGGAGGAGATAAGGTTTTTAGGGGATTAGTGTAAGGTGTTTTGTTTCAGGTGGATTATTTCTAATGAATGGGTCCTCTTTCTTTTCTTCTGCCTAGGAAAAAGGGCCTTATTTAACTTTTTGAAAATTTTTTTTTCTATTTTGAGGACTTTGTAAGTAAAATAATGATCCTATATTTAATTTCTAAGATATTTTAAAAAGATTGAGCAACAAAGCTTCATATTTACATTCCTGATTAATAATGAAATCCTTCAAAAGTTTCTGGAAGTCTGTGAAAGCCAGAATCTGGGTGCACACACTGGAAGCAGAGCTGTGATGTCCAAAGGACCTTATGTACTCTGGCAAATAGAGAAGACTGGGGTGCTCATACACTGTGTAACTCTATTCACTTTGTCCCTTATGTGAATGTGATGTGAAAAATAATTTCCTGTATCTCCCAGGTATTGCTGTTCTGAAAGGGTCTGGAAGATAACCACAGTGTTGCTCATGTCCTCAGTTTCAGCACTGTTTGTCCTGAAAACATGCAGGAAAGGCTAAGTATTTCAATATCAGCAAAAGAAAAAAAATGAAATAAACCTACCCTATTGGAAGAGTGTAATGAACTTTTATTGTATATTAAATTTTAAGCTGTATCTTTTAGCCTTCAATACTGTACTGACTAATTAGATGAATGTGATCAGCGTAATTATCTTCTGGCAATAAATTGCAATACATATTCATAGTTACATGGATTTCATCTTCTGTGAAATGGTCCTTATAAAAACAGTAATAGTTGGTATGTCATTAGAGCATATCAGCAATTAATCCTTAAAATGATCAATGGAAAGAATGTCCTTTTCCCTCTATCTCTGGTTTATTTATGTGTTCCCATTAATTATGCCTAATTTTCTGTTGGCACTTTTCTCCTTAATGTAATTCAATTTAAGCATATCTTTCCAGAGACTTATTAATAGATAGGGTCATTTATATTGTGTAGCACAAATATTTTATAATCCACTAATCTTGACAAAAAGGCAATGCCTTCCTCATAAAAAATGTATGAAGAGTAATGGTTCCCTATTAATAACTTATTAGGTCAGATCACACAGTTTGAAGTGTCTATTACACTTTAATTTTATCAGATTTCTTCCTTTGGAACCTGCTACTTTTTCTATCTTTTATTGAGATTATTTTTAACCCAACAGCTGGATCCCTTGCCAAAACCAGCTTCCTATGGCTGTTGTTTCTGTAGTACTACCTAAGCAACCAGTTTTATGTACTGGGCTTTATGGAAACTGTGCAATGCACCCAGCAGTGGAAACTCAGATTACAGTCCTGCTTGAATTTTATATTTTTAGTGACAATGCTATGCCCATGACACTGAGTGGTTCAGCTTTCCTGGTGAAGCAGGATTTTGGCCGGCAAACGCTGTTTGCTTTTGCTTATTAACCTCTGTAGATAATGATCTGTCTGAAGATAATGAGTGAAAACTTCAAAAAGGTGTGTATGGCTACTTCTAAAGGCAAGACTATGGGATCCAAGGGCACACAGGGGAGCTGAGAGGTGAGCAGCACTTTGGGATCCTTCCATCCTAATTTGGGGACCCACCCCTGTGAGCCACTCTTCTGATATCTGTGTCCTACTGGGGTTTGATTTCCCAGCGGCATTAAGGGATAGGCTCAGCTCTGTTGTTCACTTCTAAGCCCTTTTAGTTCAGGGACTTGTGACAGAGGCTGGTTCAAATGAATCAAAAGCAGTTTCTTCAAAACAAAGCATCATCTCTTCTTTCACCCAAAGGTACATAGTGTGCAAAGGGAAAGGCAAGAGCAAGAAAGGTTTACACACACATTTTCCTAGTGCTTAACTTTACATTTGTAAGCTTTTTCTAGGCTTTGGAGAAGCCAACCATCCTGCAACATTTTCTCTGTTTTACTCACTGCCCCCTTGTCAGTTTTCACCAGCAGTTCCTGATGATTTATGCAAAGCTAAGCAAGTTTTTGTTGTACTTGTTGATTCCAGCTTTATTCTTGAAAAATTTTCCTTTTTCAGTCTGACTGGACTTAAGCTGGGATACTTAACAATTCTTTTCAATTCTTCTGCACTCTCTTTTTGGACTCGAGAATAAACTCTTCCAAGAGTTTATTCTTGCCATTGCTAGATTTTTTTCACCTGCTTTCTACTTTTGTTAGACAACTTCTTGTAATGTAGCTCTGAACATACATAATTTCCTCCTTCAGTTTATCACAGGTCCTGTCCTGAATATTGCTTTACAGACTTCCACTTCTCAAGTGAAAATGTGTTCCCAGGATATCCTTTTGCCAATTTTAAGACTGCCTTCTCAGCTTCTGCTTTGTAAGAAATAATTACCTCAGTAATTTGAGTTAGATTTTAAAGAATTTTGTATACTCTTTTTTAGGACTTGCAATTTTCTTGAGGAGTCAGCTGTTCCTGTTAAGAGTAGCTGTGCCTGCAAAAGATGAACTCTTCAAGACATGAAACCTGGAGTCAGTAAGGCAAGATAGAATGTCCACTGCATCTACCCAGTGCTCACTCTGCACAGTGATGTTTTGGTGAGGTTCTCTTGTTTACTCATTGCTGTGATTTCAGTGGAAACATTTGAGGATCACAAGGGGAACAGGAGAGTCATCTGCATTTACTATGGAGTTTTTTAATGTGAAATACATAAGTATCAGTGAGTATGGCTACAGGCGTTATTATTTGTATATAGAAGCCCTTTTCTGAATATCCAACCAAAAGGTACAGAGAGAAAAAGTACAAAATATTGTAGAATTGTCCAGCTTCTGCCATTGGCATGGGTAAAATCCATGAACAAATTTTTTGTCCTAGTAAAATTATTTCTAAGGTGAAGCTTCTGACTGAATATGAAAGTATCCTAAAACTCAAACTGTAATAAGGAGGTCCCTGTTTTGGTTTCATGCTCTACAGTTTCATTTGAATATGTAAATGCTGCTGATGTGAATGATACCTCTGCTAATCTTCATCTTTACTACAGATGGTATTGCCAAGCAATTCAAATTCACAGAGAAGTCTGGATGATACATGACATAATGAAAAGGTTGTTTAGTTGTGTTTATTTATTTATAATTTGGAGCAGAGGATGGAAGCAAATAAAATTTTAGCATAAAATTATCTGTTATTACCTGGAAGAATGAGCTATCAGCAACATCTGAAAGGCAGAAGTTTGCATCTGGGATGGAATAATCTCTTGCAACAGAAGAAACTGCATTTGACCAACTGGAAATCAGTATCTTAGAAAATAATTTGGGCTACCATGTGGACTCAAGTGGTTGACAGGTTGAGAAAAGTGATGGTACCTGTGAATTTAGCACTTATGAGGTGGGCATTTGGAGTATAGTCCAGACTTTGGGGACACCCTCAAGCCCCAGCCCAGTGCAGGAGGGATTTTTGCAAACTGCAGAACTGGGACACTGAGGTGGTCAGAGAGCTGGAACACAGAAGATGCTAGCAGAGGCTGGGAAAATTGAATTTTCTAGGCTGAAGCAAGGTGCCAAGAAGAGGAGATTGGTGATATTTATACAAAATTTTGGGTGGTTGTAGAGAAAGTGGAGCCTGAGGTGCTCAGTGGACAAGCAGTGGACACAAGCTACAGCTAGAGAAGTTTAATCTGTATTTAACTTCAAATGTCTCTATGTTAGGAGTGGTTACGCACTGGGACAATTTGCCCAAGGGGACTGAGAGCTCCATCCCATTTAAAACAGCTGCTGGAGACTGAGCAGCCTGATCCAGCTCTGAAGCAGACCTCTGCTCCTCTGGCTGATGGCGTAAATTTGCTCACAAAAGGTGATATAGGACAGTTTTAAAAAGACAAGGATATGGACAGGATAAGGAAGTACTTGAACCAAAAATCTCTAATCCAGCTGCCTTTTGCATCAATGTATCTGTTTGTCTCCTGACTTTGTTCAGACTACCAGTGCTTGGGGCTCCGTGTGTGTGCTCCAGTGCATTTATACATAGCCTAGCAAGTGGCTCCAGCTGAGAGCATAATGGCATCACTAATTTGTTTGTACATAACCTTCAAATTTCCAGAACTTGTGCTAAAAAACTGGGGAAGTTTCTTTACCTTGCACAAGCAGTGATTAATCACAGAAACAAAACTGGCAGTGATCATAATCAAACAGTGAAATGAAAAGTGAGATAAAACTTGCTTCTCACTCCCCCTCACTTCTTGTCTGATTAGAACATTGATATTAAAAAACAGTTTGTGTCAAGATTTTAGCCAGAGATAAATAGTTGATCTCTAGATAATGCTCTGATTAAAAAAAATCAAAAAAACCCAAAAACACCAAACCAAAAAATCCCCAAAAACTTAGTTTTCTCCTTCTGGTTGGAAAAGTCCAGATAAAAAAGCCTGAGTTTTAATCCACATGCAATGATGTGTGGAGACACTCCTGCTGCATGGTAAGTGGAATAAAAGCCCTTTTTGGGGGGTTGTTTGTAGCATCAGCAGTTTCAGGCTGATGTATTTGCTTTTCTTTTAGATCAAGGCTGTGGTGTAAAAATAGACACTAGTATTTACTGGAAGTTTAAGTCTGCTAAATTCAACAGAATTATAAAGTTCACTAATCACTATCAATAAAAAGGCTGCCTCATTTTGCATAAATTAGGACAATGTACTCCATTACAGAACCTTCTCAAAATACTTATTTTGAAAAAGTGTTATCAGATTAAGTCAGAGTGGTACTTAATAGTAGCAGTCAAGGCTTTCAAACTGCTACAATTATAACAGTTTTTCTAAATATCTTATAAACTCAGCATGAGCATGTTACCAATGTTCTCACATTTGATTCCTGTAGGACAATGTCTGGAAGCCAAGAACAGAAAAGCAATACCTTAAACGTTGAATGCCTGGAATAGATGGAAGCACATGATATTCTCACAAAATTCTTACATTAAAGATTATGACCTAGAACAAGACAATTTGTTATACATTCTTATTATACATTCTTATAAGTGAAAATAACACAGCATTTACTTAGTAATGTCTTCCTGAAAATTCTTGGACATATGGAAAGTTTCCAGGATTGAGTTCCTCTCGATTATGCCTATGGCAAGGATTCCGTTAAGTTTCCTATTATCAGCTTTTCATTCATCACAGGCCTAACATTCAGAATATTTCCAGGGGAAGAAGAACATGCTTTGGTTCTGTACAGACAACAGCTTTATACAGAGTTCTTCAGCACTGTGTATAGCTTTCAATTCAAGGCAGAACTCACCACTTTCCAGTTTTCCATCATTTATTATTTCAGAGATATCTTAAGATTTGTCAAAGGGTGGTGGTCTGCCCTCATTGTAGTGCATTGTGTTAAAACAGAGACAGTGCACAAAGACTTACAGTCTGGTTTAGTCCAAGTCAGAACTGATAGACTTTTCTTGGAGGTTTGTTTATTTAAAGCAATCATTTAAGTCTGGATGTCATGGAGTACCAAAATGAAAATAGATCTCTGTGGGTACCTGCTAAACTGGAGAATTTGAATACTGAAGTCTCCTTCATCTTTGTATTACAAGTATCCTGACTCATCTGAAATGATTCTTTGAGGGAAAGTAGAAGTGGTAAAGACACATGAAGACTGATGAAGATTTCTTCATATTCCAAATTATATATATAAACATTTTTAAAAAGTCATTATAACCTACTGAATTGAAACATGGAAAGTAAACATGGGTAGTTACAATAGTTCTACAAATTTACATTAATGATTTTTCTGTATTCTTTTCCTTTTGTCATAAAACCAAAGAAAAACTAAATATGTTTTCATAATTCTTTTTCCAAAAACAACTGGTTTCATGTACTGTTTTCCATTCAGGAAAATGAATTTACAAGTAGATGCAAGCAGATTCACTGTCCCACATAATAAAATTACATTACTCTAGATGTACTGAAATCATGTTGATCATGAGCTAGTATTTTGTGGGTTAAAACATTGTATTTATGACAATAACTATTATTAGAGGAAGCTAAGGACTTAGGTGACTTTTTTGAGACAAGACAGGATCAGATCAAAGAGAGAGAGAGGGAAGAAGAGGAAAGAATAAGATTCTCTATACTTCTTTTGGCCAATTAAAGCTAGGCTGTGCAGGATAAGTACAATAAAATGGATCTATTATCTCCCCTCACAGTAGGAAGGCAGGAATGGAGCTTAGCTCAGCCCACTTATCAATGCACCTGCTGGCTGAGCTTATCTGATAAAAGAAGAACAGTCACTGAAAGACTAAGCAGACTATTTATTCTCTTTCTCTCCACACAAGGCCAGGGCCCCAGTATAGGATGTTTGGTAGACAGCTCCATATGACGCAAAGATGAAGCACCAAATTATGGGGAAAACATGAATGTGTCTGGATTCTGGGGGGCACCTGATTACCTAAAATATGCTGTATGCAATGATCTTTGGATTTACTGATGTGATTGGTATAGGTAACATTAACTTTAGAAAAGGAAATACAGGGTAATGCTTGCTAAAGGAGTGTTTTAGGGAAGAATATCATACATTTTTTCCTCTCAAAGATATGTTTCTCCTGCCCTCAGAAATGTAATCCAGTTCCAGTCATAATAATTATGATATGAAGCATATTGTGATGCACACCATTACACTGGCATTTTTTGAAATCCATATGTAAGTCACTATACAATACAATTCAAACAACTGCCATGAACTTCTGCCTTCACAAAATCAATATTTAGCAAGATTCCTGTAATCATCCAGTCTGTTTACATAAGAAAATGTTATTTTCACTCTGCTGTTTGAGGTAGGAATGGACATAATAAGTTATCCAATTTTTAAAAAATGGAGGGAATGAACCGGGAATAACATGTCCCTTCCTTATTCATGAGCCCTGGAACAAGTTCTCACACAGTCTCAGTATCTGTTTTCTACTCAATTATTTGTTTAACAGTAATGAAATCCATGATGATTTTTTTCTGCTTCATGGTATCTTTTTATAGCTTACATTCACAGTAAAGAAAAAAAGTACTTTATTGTAATGCAAGATTAATAATTGCATTTAGCACTTTGTAAGTGCAGATTATAAACAATTTAAACTGTGAAAACTCAGAACATTTTAAGGAGAAATTAGAAAAATCTGAAGAAAATAGAAACAGTGGTAATTCAGTAGCATTTCTCTCCTGTTTTCATAATCATCTGTAAAAAACTTGAAAACTGCACAGGTACAAAATTACACAAAGCAGTTCCTAATATCGGAAAATGTCTTCTTGATCTGGTCACTGCTGCTTGTGGCGTAGGATCACTCTGATGTTTCTGAAAGTGATGCAAGTGTTGGGACAGATTAGAAAAAGGGAGTGAAATTTTAGTTAGCTTTGTGGCTTGACCTTCAATTACAGAGTTTGTGGCTGCAGTTTCCAATAGGTCTGCTGGGCAATTTTCATTTTCCATTAACTCGTAGACAGACTGATGTGTGTGAAAGTTAACATTGTTGATACTGAGAGCAAATTATAGCACACTGCTTAAGAACAAACCATTTGATTTTGGTACAGACCTCCCTTTTCTGTCCCCAGATATTCCTATTGCAGCTTAATTGCTGCCTCCAAAATAACTAAATAGCCAAATGGTTATATTTCTTTCAACTTCAAAATAACAAACAACTGTTTAAAATACCTTGGCATATCTATGCTTTGCTACAATAATGGTCATGGGAAAAATGTCCTTTTCAACCAAGCCCTTAACTGTTGTCTAATTTCAAATAGGAGCTGTATGTCCTGTAAAGATAAATTTATTTTGGAACACACAGTCATATATCTTGCTGGAAAAGTTGAAAAGCGACATTATTGTGGAAATACTACAGTCCTTTCGGAAGAAACCACAAAACCATACACGAAGAGAAAATATTTTGAGAACTTTGCTTATAGAAGCAATGATATTTTGTTTTAACAGTAAAAATACTTTAAGCTTCTGTTTCTGAGCTGGCTGACATCAGACAATTTTCCCTGAGTAACTGAGAAAATACCACTCTGTAAAGCACACTTAGCAATTAATATATCAAATTTACTTATCCGTTAACAAAAACCAACTTTTCCTACTTGCATCAGTGTTTCCTCACTTGTGTTGTTACAAGGGCACAAATTCTTTTGTGGTAACTATGTTAGCAAGGAAAGTATCAGAAATGAAGCACAAACTGGGAAGGTTTCAGTATCTCCGGATGGGCTCGTAATTAATTTAGTGTAAAGATAGGGGATGGGATACATTTGATTTAATACTCATTTCTGGTACCTGAGTTGACTGTCTACAGTTTCTTTAAACTTCATTTTCTTTCTGGATAAATGTTTTGTAGCATGCATCCTCAGGTAGTTGCCTGTGGTCTTGTGAGTTTAGAGGGATTTGGGATCATTTTTTCAAACGGGTACACTGTTAGTTTCTTATGGCTGGAATCTCCCTGTCAGTTCAAGATTATCAATATTTACAGCACTTACTATTGGTTTACAAAGTTGTGGTGTGGTTAGTTTGATTCAATCTCTCCCCTTTTTTTTGGAATGAATAAAGAAAATCTGACATACAACTTAAAGTAAGGCATGGGTGGTCATGCTGAGGAAAATTAACTCAGGTGCTCATTTAAAATAGGATATATGTGAAAATATCCATGCCAGGTATAATACTATAAGTGTTTAGTATTGAGGGGTGTTCCTGTTATCATGTCTGTGACCCTCTGACTTCATTAACCCTGCCTCTCGGTCAGAATGAAGTTACAGAATATAAGTTAAAAAAAAAATTGTTTTGATTTTTCGTTTATTTGTTTTCATTTAATTTGTTTTTCCTCTGTGTTCCAGTTTCAGTAGCTGGGATGTGTATTTTGTAACATTAGCTAGTTCCCCGTGGCAGCTGTTAGAGAGAAATCTTTCTAAATTTACAAAATATGAAATCCAGCATTCTCACCTATCAGAAGCTGACTGAAAAAACACTGGGTCTTATTAGATTTATAATAATCACCAGTAGTCCCCAGCTGCCAAGTGTCTGTGTGCGTAGTCAGGGTCTGTACAAGCATTTGGTTGGAACTGGAATGTAGAGCTGCGTTAGGGTGTAAACCTCCCCCTCTCCCCCGTGCTGTGCCAAACGTGTGCCATGTGATGGCAGCATTGCATCAACCTAGAGGAGCAGAGCTGCTGAGAAGGGAATTCTCTCAATTTTTCTTATCATAAAATTAAAAAAAAAAAAAAAACAACCAAAACCTCACGATGCTCAACAGCCGAGAAAGAGTTCCTACAATCCGCAAACGGCACAAACAGATTTAACACTGAATTCTTCCATGCAATGGAGAATAATAGAAAAAAATTAAAATATTTGACATGCCATGAATACAGTGGGGGTTTACTAGTGAGACAAAGTTGATAATTTAATGAAAAATATTTTCCTAGTAATTATAACGATAAAGTGAACATGATATAAATGAATTATCAGCTCAGAATATTACTGCTAATACACGTATTTCAATGGTATTTATTAAGTGAGAGGCAGGTTTTTTCCTACTGTTGAAATAACCAGCAATTAATCACTATTTGGATAGACTTTCAAGTGGAAGCATCTGAAATCTTCAAGGGCTTCAGTTTTTCTGACATCTCCAAGGTGTTTTAAGGAGCAGACAGTACTGTTAACCTTTGGCACCTTTTAGTGTGGCAAGCCATAGTTTCTTTAAAAATTCAGGTTTTAATGCTGTTTTCTTGTAAGGGGTAAAATACAATAAAATTAATATTGAATATTCCAGTTTATTCACTTACACTATTCTTAAAATTCATAAGCTGGTAAATGCTGTAAAAATTCCTCCTTCCTCCTCGAACTGGATTAAATCTCAGTTCACTGAAGAGAATGTGAAAGTACTTTTCAAATCCACTCAGCAATGACTTTCTTTTATGTGCAATGCCTTTCTTTGGAGGGAGGGCATTGTAAAAGCAACCCCAAGCTTGCTAGGGAAAAACGAAGGATTGAAACAACGAATTTGTTAATTTGTTATTTGAATTCTTCTATCCCTTGGTTTCAGCGATATGCACATATGTGACATCCCTGCCGCTCGATGAGTGGGACTCTGGAGCTGAGAACCCATGGAAGCAGAAGCAGGAGGAGGATTCTTTGGTATCAGCTCTGCAGCCCATGCTCTCCCCTGCTTGTGTCTTAAATGCACAAGAAAGCTTTGTAGGGCTGCACTGAACAGGGCTCTACGGGGAATAATCTGAAATTATACAGCACATAAAGTGACTTCTCATTAATTTTTACAATTAATCTGTGGAAGTATATGCAAATTAAAATCTATTGGAATTACAGAGGAATGTACTTTCTGAGAAATTGTATGGGATTTGTTTGGGGAAAGGAGAAAGAAGCGCATGGTCAGGACTTGCATTGCAAGTGTTTCATTGTTTTTCAGATTTAAGGAAATTTGGGGTTGGAGACACAGGGAGGGGAATCTCATGTTTACTGACAAATGTTTTTATATTCTGGGAAGCTCATGGACAGGTAAATTATGTATAAAAATAACTTTTAATTTTTTTAATAAGGGCCAAAGGAAGTAGGCCACACACATATAATTTTGAAAAAAGTGTTCCTTGAAACCAGTAGGTTGTGCTGCATTTAAGCTTTTATGCATTTTTTATGCATTTGACCAATGCCATAAACCAAATGTTAACCATAACAGTGATGTCAAATTACTAAGATTTTAACAAAAAAAAAAAGGTAGCACCAAAGTACTTCTTTGGGATTCGGAGTATTTCAAAAACCAATGAATTGTGTTCTGTCCCATTGCACTTCATACTGTATTTCATAAAGAGAATTAATAAATCAGGAGAGGAGAAGATAATACCAGAGCAACTAATTCTTGAATTAAATCAACTTATATCTCTCTTGTAAAACTCATGCACTGAAGTGTGAATTAGCCAGAGGTTCCTTCTTGATGATTCAGTCACAGAATTGCTTTTCACTTTCATGTGGCCAGTCTAAGCTGCATAATGTTGGTAAAAAAATATATAAATAAATACCAGACTCATGCATAAGCAGCAACTGTAGGAAAGGGGGGTAGAGATCTGGGATTTTAACAAGATAAAGAGACATTACTTTTTAGATATCTGTTTTCGGATTAATCCTAGGAGATGCCCACTAAATATGCAATTTAAAATCATTCTAGTCCTAAATGACTTATCAGTTTCATTGGCATTCCTCGTGCTAAACAGATGGAAAATTAGATTATTGTCTAGAACATGGCAACAAGAGCAAGAAGTGCCTGACTTTAAATTTGCTGTGACTCTGTGCCTAAATTAGAACAAGCTCACTGTGTATGAGCTTTCTTAATGTTTGCCCACAGGACTTAAAATTAATTCCTAACATTTGAAATGCTTGGAAAGACCTCTTTGACATGAGAGAAAAATACCATGTATGAACAGAATTCAGAACTGAACATTTACCATACTTTTCCACAAAATCATTTCAATTTTAAAACAGGTCAGAAGGTAATTGAGCATCAGAGCTCTAAAATACCTCTTTAATAGCTATTCTAGTATTAATTACTGTTGATTAGGTGATTGAAAATTTTGGGTGGTAGATATTAAGTCACGTGAGAAATACATCTGAGGAGATCTGCATTGTGGTTAAGAAAAATATTCCTTGAATTGTCATTGATAATCACCAAAAGATAATGCACTGCAGGATTTACTCTGTAGAAAGTGCTATTCACTGTCTGGATCTCCCCTTATTCTTACAATGAAGTTCCAGATACTTTAGTTTTAAATCAAGTTAGAGGTTGGCACATTGTAGTTTCTTGTATTGTTTTTAACATTTCTAGAATTTTTGTAATGTAAATTTAAAAAAGGAATTAAATTCCAGAATTTTCTTTGGATTTGAGTTTTGGGGGATTTTTTTAGGCTACTATAATCTTCCACTGGTTGATGGTTCAAATGTGTGTTGTTATGGTCATAGTGCATGTTAAGCTGCTTTTGCTTTTCCTATTAGTGTTTCATATCTATCTTCCACAAGCTGACTTAAGAAGGCATAAAGAGCCTTAAAGGTACTGCAGTCAGCTACAGACACCACTAATGTGGACAGTTCTCTAAAAAACACATTAAAATTGAAACACCAGTTCAGATATGGGATCTGCCAGAAGCCTGTGCTTCCACCTGTTTTTCACAACAATAGTGTAATGTCCTTTGTCTTTGGCTGATAATACTAAACAAAATTTGGTGTCATTCTTCCATGTGTTACAGCAACAACTCTGACTCTTAAAAACACCAGGTACTGAACGAGATGGATTGGGGTGAGAAGAGAGAGAACTCAGGCTGAGGATACACAACCTGTTTTTTTCTCTGACCAGAGGTTATTTTTACCATTTTTGTTACACAATTATCTTTTTCCTTCATCTAAACAACACTTATTTTGTTCTGGGTGAGAACGGCAAGATATAACCTGCTTATTGCTGTCAGCTCAGAAATTGTTTTTTATTGCAGGACAGTAATTTTTTTTCCTAACCTAGTGCGTTATTGGATATCAGAAGAAGAGTAAGGCTGGCCAGCAATTTTCATTTTTCTGTCTTTTCATCTTTTCTTATGTGTGTTCTTCCACCCTTAAATACCTACTCCTGTCCTGGCTGACAGTTGGGTTTAGAATGTGCATCCCATATGGTTGGTCAGTGCCAAACCAGAACACAAAACTCCTTCTTTTCCCAGTTCTTCCCACTGTAGCGTAAGGTGATGGAAACCAAAATTCCACATCCCTCATTTTCCAAAGGAAAACCACAGTGAAATATGTAATTTTGTGTGTTGTTGACGTGCTCTGACTGTGTCTAGTGGCTGCAGCAAACTGTGAATGATGATGTGTGAAATGAGAAGTCCCTGTCCAGTGCACAGCAAGAATAGCACTCTGAGATCCCTGCCCCACTGCGCTGGTTGATATGTGCTTTTGTCTATGCTATTTTATACCCAGATGTGCAAGGCTGCCTTTCCAAACACTCGGTCAGATTCTTACCTACATGCTAGCGTTTTACTTGCTTAGAGGGTTTATGCAAATTCTTCATCCAAAACATTGCTTTGAAAAACTTTCCACGCTTTATGTAAATTTAAAAAAATTAAAAAGAACCTCAAACATCTTACCTCCCCTCAAGAGCACCCCTCCTAACAATTCCCCCCCCCCGACTTAAAGTGAATCAATTTCCCATCTACATTTGCTAATTTTCTTTTCAGATGCCAATTAATTATTAAGTCTTTAGAGGTTATCTTTAAAATAGCAGTAGAATCCTTCACATTATTTGGTAATAATTTTATTATTTTAGACTGGATCTTAAACAAGTTAATTTAAAGCATTTGGAAACCAGAGTTCTTAGTTGATATTTTTTGTTCCCTGAGATATTGTCATCAAAATTTTGTGGTTTTGAATTAAAAGTTATAGTATCCAAAAATGATACACACAAAGTATAAGCCCAAAATTTCAAACTGATGCAATAGAATATGCAGCTGGGCCAATGGTTCTTCACCACCTGCTGCAAATGTTACTAAGGTAATTTTTTTGTTTAGCTACTCCTATTTAATCTCCTGTCTTTGAGTGACTATTTCCTTGTAAGTGGCTCATCCTTCACTCTCGTTTCACTTTTTGCAGTCTATAACTCAGCACTTTTGAAAATAAAGTAAAAAGAAATAAGAGAGCTGCCTAAATAAGAGAAGTTACTACAATCCAGATTTTCCAAGTATCTTGGTCATGTGTTTCAAGTTATCATGCAGCTTGCCTTCACGGCCTGGACTAAGTTTTACAAGCTTTGCATAATCATCATTTTCTGTTCTGTCATTTGTCTTGGACCAGCTACGTTGGCAGAACAAACTTTTCATTTAATTCTTTTCTGTTTTCCAAGAACAGTTCCTCTCCCTTACAGGAGACCTGAGCAGTGTTACAGGGCAAGATCCACAGGGAGAAATCTCAATCACCCTAATCCTCAAATTAAATGCTGATGTTGGTATGGGTGTGTGTATTGTCAATGTAGAACTGCATGATTCATAACAAGAAATTTAAAATTAGAGGTGTCCAGTAGGAGCTTCTCAACTTCCTTTTTGGAAGCCTGCAAAACTCTTCTGCTTCTTTCCAATTTTTCACTTGGTGTGATTTCTCACTTGGTCTGTTGTCTGAGCTACCCAAAACATATGGGAGGAGTAAACTTTGAGAGAGCCTTCCACTGCCAGCAATACAGAAATAACATGCTTCTCTGTGTTTTCTATAAGAAAAGGCAAACAACACTTTCCAGCACTGAACACCTTAGAGCCAGTGACAGTACTCTAAGTCTGCTACTCCAGCACTGCATGTTGTAAAAAAGAATATTTTCACATAAATAGTTTAAATCCAGCTAACTGAGCTTTAACATAATTCTCCTAAAGGAACCCATAATCTGTTCTTCTTCTAATTTTATGTTACTTTTGAAAACAAACAGTAATTTCTGCTTTGAATCCTAATCTCTCCACTGACACTTTTGTTCTTGGTGATTCCAAGAACCTCCAAGAAGCAGCATGTATTGAAAATAATTAAGGAAGTAACATTTATAAGTCGAGGATAGCCCAAAGGAATCCTCTTAATGACACAGAGAAGATAGATGTCTAGAGGCTTCTGACACGACAAAACTGATGAAATGATTTTTTTTCAAAGTTAGGTATATCGAGTCTAATGTATTCATTGCATTTTGATTAACAATTGGTTCATTACTGTTGCATTTAAATCTCTTTTGTCGGAAACTGAGAAAGAACAGGATACTAATTGTCATCTTTCACACGAAAAAGGTAAATCTGAGGTTGTCACAAAATGCTAAACCCACACCATTACTGTAATCTTGTGCAGGCAATTAGAATGAATTGAAAGCATTAATTATGCAAATCAAAAATCACAGTAATTTCTAGTTAGTATTTCCATCTCCAAATCACAAATCCCAGCGTGGTCCAAATTTATCTAGTTTTATTAACTTTTCATAATAAATTTTAAATTATCCTGAATTGAAAAATTAATTGTAATTGAGTAATTTTTTGAACAGTGTGCAGTGGGATTGCTGAATTCTAATCAATACTAAGAAGGCTTTCCATCAGGTTCCCTAGAGTACCTGTAGTATAACTAATAAAATTAAATATTGATGTCAGATGTCATTTACGATGTGCATGGGATTTCATTCTTCAACAGCATTTTCTTTGAAAAAATTAATCTGTAGTGGTCCCTTGCTAAATACAGGCATGTAGTCTTCAAGACACAGGTAAATCTGTGATCCTGCTCCCTTATATCCACATAGTGTTAGATCTAGAAAAGCAAGCTATGTTATTCCCTCCAGTGCTCAGTTCATCTAAGAAACATGATGAGATGGTAGAAAGATTTGACTGTGTGTTTAATTCAGTTTATGTTTAGCTCTCTGTAAACTTTTGCAGAACTAGGACTTGTTTGCTCTTTTCCTTCAGTTCAAAACTTGCATTATTTCCACTATAAATTCTAGATGAAAGATCACATTGTTGAAACTCCTAAAGATCTGCTCTGTTGCAGCAGACATTGAGAACTGTGGATATGCACAATAGTGTAGCAAGTTTTTCCCTATTTTCTTGCTTAAGCATCTGTGTTCCAGATACTAGCTGTCTTCCGAGTGTGCACCCTATAAGGACACAACAGATAACTATTGCCAAAAGCTGATATTGTGAGTTGATTAATCAAAACCCCATTGATTTATAGTCTTTATGACTCTTTGGAAATTCACTAAAAGCATTGTATGATCCCTTGTATAACTGATTTATGAAGTCTTTCATTCAATATGATGTATTGGATACACACTATTCGTAGTTCTAATCATAAAGCAGTGCGTACCTGTTCTTTCACTCAGTATAACAAACTACATATCCACTAAGTGCAAAAAGGGGTGGGGAAGCCAGGAACTAATTTATATAGTGAATAAAGCATAGTAAATATTCATATTTCAATGTTTTTGCTTAGTATGTTTATTTATAAAGTCAATGAGACAAGACACTTTTACTATCTTGCATCTCAAGTATCATGGACTCATACAGATAATACATTTAGTGAATATGATTGTCAAGGCTGTTGCTGTATTGGTTGCTGTATTGTTTGTTTATTTTAGTGAAGAAAATAATATTTTAGAACCATTGGATTTCTGCTGAATTCTCCAACCCCCTGGAAACTATTTATAAAACCTTTATGATATTAGCCATGCCTTAAAATGCCATTTATCTGTGACTCAGGGGTGGACTGAGCATGTCCAGGGCAATGGGTTAGTATTCTCAAAGCTTGCCATCAGGTTCACATCCACTTTTCAGAAACTAATAAAGCATCAACTGTTAATGTAAGATAAAAAGCATATGCCTTTATTTCTGTAGCCTAATGACAAAGCTGTAACCTAGCATTAATTATATCCCATTTAGTAAATTATGAAAAATAGCAATTCCCTGAAGTATTTATCAAAACATAACACAACATCTCACAAAGGAATATATTATACCATTTGATCTGGCAGTCTCCCACCCCTCACCCTTCACATATTGCAATATATCCTGTACCCTTTTCTTGGTTATTTATTTGTTTGTGATTTTGCTTGGTTGATTTTGGGGTTTTTTTTGGTTCTTTTTTTAGCAACCCCTTTTCAATTGCTGACTGTACATCCAATTTATAACTACAAAAATGATATTTGGTTGCTCAGTTTGGAGCTTACATCTACCTTCATTGCACTGAACAAGGTAATTTCCCTTTCTTAGTGTCACCTGTCCTCAGGAATGTGTTTTGGTTATCTACAAAGATAACACTCTATGCACTAAAAGCAAAATAAAACCACATAATAAAACAAGCCGCTGATGGTGGCTGATTAATTTTTTTTTCTCATTTAGCTTTTTTTATTATCATATTTTCAATTTGTATTGATATAAAACCTGCTCCCCCTTTTGTGGCTGATTAAAATCTGGGTTTAATAGTGTCTTGTGCTGACCAGGTTTTCCTTTCAGAAAACTATGCCCTGTGGTGTTTTTTTTTTTTTTTTTTTGCTCTGTTTTTAGTCTAAGAAAAGGAAATTTGACTGAAAGGATCAGACTCAATTTTTTTCCACATTTTTTGAAGTTGAATTTCATGTTTCTAGGCTAATTGTGTTAAAGAGCCAGGATCAGCTTGGTCTAACCACCAGGTTATTTGGAAATCTTTAGAGTTAGCAAAATCAAATTCAGAAAAATTAAAAACATTCCTTTAAAACAAAATCTCAGTATTTGAGGAGAAATACTCTTCTTGCTGGGAAAGCTCGACTGTGCTTCTCCTCTTGGTGATGCACTTCTCACTGATATGGACAGCAGATGGGCTGCAGTGGCATGTCCTTGCTGGAAAGGGTTTGGTAAGCATGATGGCACATCCAATGTAATTTTTATGACTGTCTTGTATAGACTGCCAAGAGCAGTACCTGTCTCACTGTTGCTGTAACTGAACTGATGATTGTGACCTTGAATCAATTTTTTCAGGAAAGACAATGACCAATCCAGAAAAATGAAATTCCATGGCAGAGAACATAATAGAAATAGTGTCTTATTCTCTTCTCCCTCCCTTGAGAGAGGTGAATGTGAATCAAGGTACTCAAATATTATTTTCTTGCTTTTTTTCCAAGCAGGATACAGCATAGGAGATTGGGAAAATCAGCAGATTGTGACAAGTTTTGGAAGAAGCATTTATGATGTGCATGGAGACATAAAAATCAGAAGGCTAAAGCAGTGAAGAAAAATATGAAAAGAGAGAAGTGAAAAGGTGTACTGGAAAAGGGTCTGAAGAGACAGAGGATGTTAAGATTTTATAGAAAGAGACTAGAAGAGCAAATAAGCATGTTGGGGAAAATAAATATGTGGGAAAAAAGATTAGAGTTTTGCTGGGGTAAGGAGCCAGAACACAGGATGAAGAGGAGATAAAGGTTGCTGAGGAGACTGAAAAGAAATGGGATGATATTGAAAGAAAATATTCTAGTGGGTACTTATTAAAGTTACATACAGTATACATATTTTTCATTTTCATCTAATCATTCTACATCACTGTCTTTATTAAGTGAAAGTGAAGGGAAATGTGTAGCAGGAAACGTGGGATATGGCATTAATATCAGAGACTGGAAAGGAACTGGAGAGGAAGAAGGAAAACAGAAAAAAAATAAAGCAGAAACAAAAGGAAAGGTAATAGGATGAGAAGAATGAGGATGAAGAGCAGAATTCAAGGACTGAGAGAGAGAGAGAACAAGAAGGGGTAGCTTCTAGGAACAGAAGCAAGATCCACTTTGTGCATGGAAACATCAGCTTTTATGATCATCTTGAACTGCATATGCATTCTTTGCAGGTCAAACATTATTGTGTATTATAGTAAAAGTATATGTTCATTGTAATAACTTGAAAGTTGTAAAGGAAATAGAATTTTTAGCTATGAACCATATTTAATTTTATTTTAATTTCAATTCTTGTAATTAAGTTCCATACTGGAGAGTTTAATTTCACACGGTCCAAGTAAAACAGAGAAATAGTACATAATAGCACAAAAAAATAGAGTCATGAATAAGTGTAAAAACAATGGAGATATGTTAAAATTGGGGTAGAGGTTTTGATAGTTTAATTTCAGTTATCATTGTGTGAAAGGGAAGTGACTTTTTCTCTCTTATTTTAAATTTGTAAGTGGTGGTGTTTTAATGATTTCTGTATTCTGAGAAGCTGCTCTTCCAGGAGGCACACAAGAAGTGAGTCAGAGCTGGTGGCCTATATGTACAGATCCTCACCTTGCATACTCTGAGATGAGGCTGTGTGATTTTCAGAGCACTGCAAAGGGGGGCAGAATATTGCTGCTCTGAATGTCTGGAATGGGGAAAAATAGGAGATGATCATGTTTTATGTACATTTTCTATCCATACAAGCTGCCACCCGGAAAGCAAACAGCTCATGGAGAGTGTTGTTTTTCCCTTCACAGCTAGCAGTTGCCTTTGTTCAAATAAGCCCAGAAATGTTTGCGATAAAGGCAGAAATATCCTCCAAGAACTTACTGAAGGATACTGAGTAAATCTTTCAGTCAAGCCTCAACATCAGCAACCACAAACAAAGGCTACCAGAAGATTCCTCTTAAACAGGAAGAAAGAAAATTTTGATACTGAGGTTGCTTTCTTAAAAATTCTGAGTGAATAAAGTAGTCTTGACAGAAAGTTCCTAGTTATGGATTACCTATAAAAAGAATAAAAGAGATGAACATTGAAGGCTTTTCATGGCTGTAAACAAATAATTCGTGAGCACACTGTGCTCAGACCACAAATAGAAGCAGGAATTAGAAGTGCCCCTAGCTGACCAGCATATACATATATCATTGGTCTGGTGTAATGAAGATTACCTGATAAAGATCACAATATGACAGTTTTCCTTTTGCATTGGCTGCTGAACAGCCAGAAACTGTTTTCTGCGGCCAGCCAACTATTGATCCAACTCTCTCCTGTCAGTGATGCAGTTAATGGGAATTCCACAGGCAAATAAAAGCTACATTTTGTCTTCATTTTCATCTGAAATATGAGCTGGTCCTTTGTACTCTAGACAGTCATTTATTACTCATTTTCCTTTATTGATGTTTATGAGCTGAAGCATAAAATGATTCTCAAATGTAGTTTAATTGAGGCAGCAGTTGACACTGTGACCATGATTACTGCTGCACCATCAGCTGCATTAAATCCATGAATCAAGGTTTGCTTTTCATTGGTCTTTGAGGCAGCATACGGTAGAAAGTATCCCTAAAA
The DNA here is from genome assembly GCA_024865655.1 of Emberiza elegans. Classification (NCBI taxonomy): domain Eukaryota; kingdom Metazoa; phylum Chordata; class Aves; order Passeriformes; family Fringillidae; genus Emberiza; species Emberiza elegans. Next base: position 59,586,706 of record JALJVW010000206.1, read on the forward strand.
TGCAACTGTGCTGTAGCTGGAGAAATATGTCGATTTGTCTTCATAGGGACTGAGGGGGGAAAAAGCGCCCAAAGTCCTTAGCAAACAGCAACAGAGCAGTAAAGTGTTTCTTATTGCTTTACATTCAAAGACTCCTACCACTCCCCTACCCTGGGTTTTAAAACTTATTTGTAAAATAGTCTTTCTTATATGGTTTTGTAATATTTTTCTCACTGAATCATGAGCAACAAAATGAATAGAAGGAAGAGCTGCCATACACAGCAAGAGGGGAAGCCAAGACACTGAATTCATTTGTAAAATGGTAAGGACAATCAATACTGTGGGGAAGTATTTTTTATATGCAGTTATTAACTCATAAGCTACAGTATATCTCATCTCATTTCAACAACAGCTGAGGTCTCCATTTCCCCCTGGAGACCCCTGCAGGTCCCATTATGAGAATCATAAATAATATGTGCTAATGAGATATGAATTGATTATGTTGGAAAAGCTGACATTTTCATCCATCATTCTAAATGATGTTTAACAATGGATTACCAGCCAGTAATTCCTCTGATATGAGATTAAATAAAATAGCAGGCTGTTTCAGCAGGCTAGCTCAAGGAGATGGCAATAAATCTGCTCAATTACTGTATTACCAATCCGTTTTTCACTGCTAAGGATATTATTATTTCATTTAGACTTGTTCATGCATCATAGATTATTTTATTTCAGTCAGTCAATGGGAGAAACTGCAGTATTTTATTCACTGAGCTGCAAAGAACTGGGCTTTGATAGAGTACAGTATGCATAGCTCAGTGGGCCTCCAGCGGATAGGAGAAATGCTACTGAGCTCCTATCAGATCAAAAATACATTGTAAAATCCACATTTCAGGAACCAGCATTTTGTTTTCAACCTAATTTACTTTACTTATCTGAAAAGTCTCAACCAAAGGATACTGCCTAAAAAGCTGATCAATTGAAACAAAATTATTGGCTACTCTAAGATGATTTGTACTTCACCTCAGTCCTGTAGTTTATTGAGAATTAGATCATTCAGACTATCCTTTGGCCTGGTAAATTAGATTGCAAATAACTGTAATACAAATGATGCGGGTTTTTTTCCCCTTGCTCATGGGGGAGGGAAAAAAAAAAAAGTATGCGAAGTTTATGTAACAACTGCCTATCATAGAGTTATTTCCTTTGCCAGCCTGATCTCACAGTCTTGACAGGTTCCCCTTCCTTGCAACAACATTTTCACTTCATCCAGCACCCACTGTAGAACCCAACACAGAGTTTTTAGCAACTGCAGCATACATTGAATAGCCTGGGGCATGCCCAGTGTCCAGCCAAGCCACCTGGATATGGGAGATCTTGAGTTTTACCCATCTGTTGTTTGCGGCTAGCACAACACTCATACATCACCAATGTGCCCTGCTATCTTACCAGCTGCTTTTCTGTAAAAGAAGAAGAAAAGATTGACATGATTATTCCTCCCCTCTCTAAAAATTGGAAAGGCCACAGCCTTGCAATGCAAGCAGTAGTCCATTCCTTGCAGGGAGGTACTTACCCCAAATCTGTTTCTTATGTTCCTTTCCACAGACCCTATGCCTTTCCTCTACTGATGGGATCCCTCAGAGGAAAATACTAATAAGGTAGACTTTTCTTCAAGAACAGAACTTCAAGATCAATTATACTTTAATTGAGAAAAGTCCCTTACACTCTCCACCACACCCCTGAGCCACTCCTCAGCTCAATGAACCTCTGTCTGTCTCCCTTTCTGAATGTTTGTTTTCTCCCACAGCAGCAGGAAAAGGGGCAGGTTGCTGCATGACCAATGTTGCTGTGTCATCTCCTTCTCCTGGTGCCAGCACCTGGGTGCAGAGGGAGCTCCAAGCACTCTGCAGTAACTTCTGCAACTCATTCACATCCAAAGCAGCACGGGAGATGCTGAGTGGGAAGGATGTTTCTTGCAACAGTTCCTCTACTACTCACTGCGAACAGGCACACTCAAAAAGAGATGGAACTTTTAAGCAGGGAAAACTACTAGTATTTTATGCCCAACAATATTAAGCTTTTCTCACCTCTCTTTCTTGCTTCCAGAGAACATTGGTATACTAGAATTGCTCTGTTACATAAAGGAGTTACAAATTTTTAAAATTTTCTGCAATAAGATTTGTGGGAATCCATTCTGGATGTAAAAGTTGATCCTAGCTGATCAGGCTAGCTTAGCAGCTGGTTTCTGTGGCCTGAAGGCCAGACAGTCATATCTATATCCTCTTTTAAATTAGTATAGTCTGAGTGTGTTAAAAGACTGTATTAAATAACCTTAAATGTTGTAGTTCTTCTAATAAAAGACCGTGTTTTAGTAATAGCAGCTATTACAAGTATCCAGGCAATAAAGCAGAGTGAAATCACAAATATAAAGGAGTCAAATTAAAGAATATCTTAAACATATAAAGAGAAAAAAAACCCCATATTTATTGCACAATCCACAAAAAAAAAAAAAATTTTTCACAGTTCAATGACAATTCTTGGCTAACACAGTCATCAATGTTAGATTTACAATAAAACACTTGGGGAACACATGCAGAAATAAACTTATTCAAATAGAAAGAGAGTAATTTGTGAACATACTCTGTCTTCCAGTCCCAAAACTGGGTTGATTTGTGGTAAAATTTTATTTCTTGCATGCTTGCTTTCTTTTACACAACTGAAAGTTGATTCAGAAGTGCAGAGATAGGGTAGAGGTCAGAGATCATATTTCCTTTCCTGTTAACATATTTTGCGTCTGGAATTGAGGGGGAAAAAAGGTCAGAAAATACAAGGTTAAAATTTTGTCATGTATGCTGAAGATATACTTTTTTATTAAGAACCTAATTTTGATTCCCCATCTTGCTTTCCTTTCCCTGGTAGAACCGTGGCATTGGGGTCTGACAGCCACCACGTGTATTTGACACTGCAGTAACTCGTGCCTTCCCCTCGCAGCTGGTTCTGCAGACACGTGTGAATAGTCATCCTCCTGTGCCTTGTGCTGAGCAAGCCTTGCTTTTCTTGGAGCCCAGCCAGCAGCTAATGGGAAGGCAGAGTGTTTGCATGGATCCCTGTGCCCCATGTGCCCCTAGCTCACCCCAGGGCTGCCGCCCTTGGCCAAGCGCCTTCCCCTTCAGGTGCCTGGGGCTGTATCCACTTCTCCTGCTGCAAGGCAGGATTTCACTTTCCAGAGGATGGAGTGAGCTGCAGGGCTATCACAGTTACAGGGTGTTTGGTAGTGTTATCATAATATTAAAGCACTATAGCTTTCTGACTCAGAAAAGTTTCACTTGGAATTCCTCTCAAAAACCTAAAAGTGTGTGTGTGTGTGTGTGTGTGTGTGTGTGTGCGCGTGCATGCGTGTGTGTGTGTGTAAAATCCATGTTTCATCTAGTTAGAATTGCTGGTTCTGCTTTTCCTCCATTACTGTAATTTTATAGAATGAAATGCTGCAAAAAAAAATTTAAAAAAAAAAAAAAAAAAGAAAAAAAGAAGAAAAAGGGGCTAATTTAAGAGCAAATCCACCCTAAAAAAGTAAAAATCAATCTCTCTTTGCACAGAGAGCCCAGGGGAATAGAATACAAGGAATCATGGGCATCTTGCGTCTAGTTTTTGATGTATGTTCTGATGCAAAAGATTAATGGTTTTCTCGTGGGGATAAAGGATTGCAGGGTCTGAACAGCCAGAAGTTTGTGTGTCTATTTATCTAATGGCAAGAGTACAGAAGTCAGCATTGGGCACCTTTTCCTTGACAACAAATGACAAGTAAGCCATTGTACCACAATGCTACCATTGTTTAACTCCTTCTGAAGGTAATTTATAGAAGGCAGAATAGAAATGGAGAATATTATACTTTCTGCTGAGTCAACCCAAATTTGACCCAGGAAGCTCTGACTAAATAGTTTTCTGAAGTCCTAATGAGCAACTAAATAGTTTTGGTGATTAAAAATGTGTTGCTAAGGCCAAATAGACTGCTGTTTTACTTGTCATCCTTGGCCTTTGTTCCTTTTCCTGTCATTACACATTGATCTTTTTCAGAAACTATGTAAGAATGCAAAAAATTTATCCATTATTTTGTCGCCACACAGAAGCAATGAACAAACCAAGGCACCCATGACTTCTTGGAGCAGTGACTGTGGATGGTCTGAGGTAATGGGTAATCCTTTCCCTTGCACAGTACTGGGTGGTTATAAGAGTATTTTCTATACCAACACTTCCATCTATTACAACAGTTATTCATGCAGATAATTCTGAAACTTGATTTTCAAACATGCTCAAATCAGGGAGTAGCTAAAAATACCTGAATAAACTATAGCAGATTTGTCTTGAGAAAAGCAATCAAATTTATGGTAGGGATTTTAAAAAGAAGAAAGATCTGCAAGGCAAATAATTTTTATAATATTTATTGCAGTCAAACTGTGTACCTATGCCTAATATTCTGTTTGTGAAAGCATTAGCAAAACCATAATCTGAAACTGTGTAATGACAAGATTAAAATTTTAAACATTCTAATGACCCACACAAATTTAAAAAAAAAAAAAAAAGTAAAAATCTAAAAAAAATTCTCTAGTATTTGGTACCTGTTGCTAGACTGTCATTGGTGTAAGTTAAACACCCAGTTAATGACCTGAACTGACAATCAAGGAGTACCAGAAGGGAGCCATCCTAGTCAGGATATTAAATCCATGAGGTATCAGTGAATGCCCAAACACAGCCTTGGCACCCAAACAAGTAACTTAATGGAGTGTATAGCTCAGAAGAGGTATAGGGCTGTACATACAGTGTCTGTACATGAAAAAAATTGCAATTTTAAAAAATTATGTCTTGCATAAATAAGAAATTATCTACTCAAACTCAAGGCTGACATGATACATTTCCTTTACAATATTAATTTGAAATTTATGGCATGCTTATTTTATCTCTACCCAGCAATTAAAAGATAAATTGAATAAAAATATCCTTCCACTTCTTACAGACAAAATACAATTACTTGAAACACAGGTATTAGGACCTGTGCACATTTTATTAAATTACCTTCAAAAGAGTCAAAAGGCAACAGTCATTGATAAATGAAGTTCCTGCCCTGATAAATTCTGGAAAACATCTGTAGTCAGTGAAATTCTCATTTTTACTTCTGGTAAGATGATATGCTGATATGCATATCTAAACCAGTGAAGTGATCATTGTACGTGCTACCTTCACAGTGAGAGTGGATGTGAAGAGCTTCAGTTTGAGATCAGAGCCGTAGGAGTACAGAAATTGCTTATCTTGCATATTTTATTTGTTTGATCCCCTTAAGCTGTTTGACCTTTCATTTTATTCTGAGGTGGGAGCCCCTTTCCCAATGTTACCCTAATAATTTGAATAACAATGCCAGTTCAGCATTGTCAGGAATTGCATATACCTATTTACTTGTGCACTGCAAACTCTATTCCTATGATTCACAACAAAGTGTGATAATTAATCTGGTTTAGGCAGCTCTAGGAATATATCATCAAACCCAGGAAAACAGAAAAGAGCAAATAGATGACAATCTAGCCTTTAGCTCATTTTTATGGAGATGGAAGTGGACCATGGCAAAGGTCAAATTCAAGGTCAAGATGGAGACCATTGAAGAAGCTCTGATGGGGCTTGTTCTTCCTGCAGGTCCAGTCAATCTAACCAGCCAGGTGTATAAATAGAGCCCTTCAGCTGCTGGCCCAACCAGCCTCTTCACATCACAATCAGCAGACAAGCACAACCAATTTACTGCTGAGATCATTTCAGAGATACCCTACAAAAGGCACAACATAAATTGTTGAACTGAAGAGTTAAACTGAAAAAAATTTGGCTATAAAAATATCATCGGATTTTTCCTAGGCAATCACTAGTGTTAAATTAATAGCACTCATTAAGATTTGTTTATACATAAAATAGTAATTTAATAACTAGTTAGGTCAGACTTTTAATTATTATCTATTTTTACTTCATATATGTTTCAAAACTAGATTTCTAGGTGTTTAATTTTATCCAGCAACTTGAGATGGTACAAATTAAATGCAGGCTGCTAATTCAGTAATGATTTGAGCTGGGAATTTTTTACACAACCTATTTTATTACATTAATGGTCCAATCCTGCTGCTACCAAAATTAATAGGAAAATCTCCCACTGATTTCAGTGAATTCAGGTTGTAGTCCAAATTTTAAATAGTAGCTACCCATTTTTCCTCCAAAGAAGGTAATGGCAGACCAACTCATCAAGAAAAATCTCTTTCAGTAATAATATGATCTGTTGTGTTTATATATAATAACTTCAAATTCTGACTTCTAGCCATGGTGCATTCAAGATGTTTTTCTTAACAAAAATGGAGGGGAAATGGGTGGTTTGAAATGATACAGTCAAATCTAGTCAAGGTCATATTTCACTGTGTGATAATAAGTGTTTAAAACAATTCACATTGTATTAAAACAAGAGGGTATGTTATAATAAAGGTATTATTTCAAGTTCAAAGTTAGTAACAGTGCAGTTGTTAGGTAAGTTCAGTAATTCTGATGGTGCTAAACAATGGCACTATTAACAATCCATTGTTATTTCCAAACATTTTTAGAGGTTTAGTACACAACTGTTAAAAATGGAAACAAGATGATGTCTTGCCAGTGTATTTTTAAAACAAATATATTCATTGAATTTTTAAAGTAGTTTAAGTCCATCACTTATGATTGCATGGAATTGATTTTGCATTCCCAATTGGATTGCATTCCTGAGATTTCGAGCAATTTCTTCTGTCATTTCAACTTTTTTCCTCTTCCTGTTCTTCATGTAAATCTGCATTTGAGCAATGCTTATGTTTGAACATCCAATGAAACAAGAAATGGTTTTGTACCATTTTCCCTGCTAGGAATGCTAAATGAGTGATCATCAGGCATTCTGTTTCCTACAGTCATATACAGAACAAAAGCTTACTTTTCAGATAGCATTTTCCCCCCCACAAACAATTATTAGTATTTCCTTGTACATGTATTTGTCTATATGTAAAATTTCTTATTTGTAGCCTGAGTACAGGAGGTTATTATTCATTTTACTTTAAAGACAAAACTATTTTTAATTACTTGGAATGCTTAAATGACAACTTCAGTGGGTTGAAATAATGAAGTTTTAGAGCTGTTTCCTAAAATTAAGACTGAACATCTACACTGCAGGATGCAAGTATTCTGTTCTGTCTTAGGTTCAAATACCATCCTCATTTAGGTGTATCTGAGCTCCCTCCAGTAGTGCATTAAGCAATCTGACTTAACATCTATCACATGTAGTTCAGGCGTTCTCTCATCTCCACCCCAGGGAGAGAACTGTGTGCCTAGTGGTGTGTTTTGTTTTTATTTTAAATGTCCAAGGAAAGTGGGTAGTGTTAATGGCATCAGACATCCATTTCCTTGCAATTAGCTGTCTATGTTGTCACAATGCCCTGCTGCCTTTAAATGCTGTGGGCAAAGAAAGAGAGAGAGAAAAAGGATGTGTTCATCAAATTTCATTTCAGTCCCATTTGGAACCCTCCCTCCACAATTTTTTTTTAATTTAGATATACACTCTATAGCTACATGTAGTCTTTTTTTTTTTTTTCTAAAAAACTTTTAATCCAAAATGCAGATTCATGCTGCCTGAGATATTTTGCAAATTCATGTTGAAGTATTTTTGATTAGTAAAAGCTTGGCAGAGAATGGCCTTTCCATTTTCAATAGAATCTGTTTATATGTAAAGTATCAGTTTTGTAAGACAGGAGAAAACAGTGCGACTCCTACAATTTCCTCCAGTGTGGAGACTGTGTCTAATCCAACAGATGGTTTTCTAAAAGGATGCAGTAGGAGAGCAGTATCTCCCAGCTGGCTGAGGCACAGCCATTCCAGAGTCATGTAGATTCAGAGGGACATGGCTCAGGCATGCCAAGGGTCCCCTTTTTCCACTCAGTTTGATGGTTTTCAGAGTACCTCTTGGTGATGGCTTCTTTCAATAATGCTTTTGCCTGTAGTATAATTAATTAATCTTGTAAATGTTTTGAATTTTAATTCTTTACTGTATTCATTTTCTCATTGTTTCATTGTGCATTTTTACCTTTTGCACTTGTAACTTTGGCCTTTGCCAGACCATGTATCCCAAATAGGCTCATGTGATTAAACCTACTGTGCTGCCAGGAATGTGCCAGTCTGTGGGCTCACAACTCAGGTGCAGAGTGTTTTCTGACATCTGCTGGGGGCTCTTCATTGGCAAAGAGCTCAGAGGAGCAGAGGGCACACTTCAACACCCTTGTGGTTTCTAAAATGACTAAGTCCTTGGCAATGTTCATATACAGTTATCTACTTTTTTTTTTCTCCTTTCCTGATTATATGGAAGCTCTGTATAAAAAGCATTTTGATTGCACCAAAGTGTAGCTATTATAATTGTGCACAAGAACTGGGGGGGCAGCATATAATGATAGATATTTTTCATCATGGATGAGCTGCAATCATCACAGTATGCACTTCCTCTCAGCCATATAGCATGGGGAAGCTCACTGTGTAAATTCTAAGATGGTATATTAAAAGAAAATATTTAGGGATGTAGCAGCCGATGAAAAATAAATTGGAAGTATGCTGAGTTAACGAGGGAATGACTCGCAGCTCTTTTAAGTGTGACATGTTTTCAAAGAAAGCTGCCACAAAGCAACCTTTCAAATTTAAATGCGGGTTTATAGTCTGTGGTGCTGTAAACAAAGGCTGTGTTTAAACTGGGACCCTGAGAACATCTAAGTTTCTGAGTCTCCCAATCCCTCCTGTTGCTGCAAGCCAAGCTCCTATTCAGGAGGCTCCAACTACGCAGCATCCACTTGCTTGTGATCTCTTTGAAGAAGATATCAGATGTAGAGGAAAATAAGAGGTGAAATTTCTTTCCTGGATGGTCTCTTGTGCCCAAGCAGTGCAGGGATCTAAATACTTCAGCTTCTTAAGGTTTGTCTTTTAGATGAAGCCAGAAGTGGTTACCAGCTCTTTGTGTTTTGGGTTGCATTGGCCTGTTTAAAGATCCTGTTCTGGCTCCCTGATTCCTGGCACTGTGTCTTTCAGAGGATAGGGAGAGAGTGCTAGTTTTCCATTTTGTAAATGAAATGGAACAAGGAAGGGAAGGGTTTTCACAGCTTGAGCAGGGCATGAAGGCCAGGAAAGGCTTGGTACAGACCCATTGAACTGAGTTATTCTCTTGTTCTGGCATGCTTTGGTCTGGTATCTCTTGGCAGTATCACATGCAGCTCTCAGGAGAGCTGGTGCTGGGGTCCAAGGTCTAAAAGATTAATTCTGCCTTTAGGGAAGGTGACTGGTGTCCAGGGCCACAGCACTGCAGTAGTTGCAAGTGGACACTTGAATCCAAAATTAGTCAGCACTAAGAAATCTGTATTATTATGGCAAGACTCCTGACATGCTCTAGTCCATGGAGTTCTGTCTCTTGGCTGAACTGCCGTGCATCTGCCTCTGCTCATCCATCTTCCTTCTTAAAGGGAGAGGCACATCTTAAAGAGCTCCTCCCATCCAGCTGCAGCAGGGGTGGGACTCTTCCTGTTCTACCAGGGGACCTGTCTGCCAGAAGCTGCCGCAGAGCAGCTGTGCTCTCAGCCTGGAACTCCTGACACATTAGACTGGAAATTTTTGTGCTGCTAGGGGCAAGAGTGAGGATTGTCAGTCCTCACCACAGCAGCTGAGATACCATCCACTGTGAAGTTGCAGGTTTCAGAAGAAAGCTCAGGTTCCCTCCCAGACCACTTACTCCAGAGACTACCAGATCATTATTTTTTGGAGGTGAGGGGGATGGTGAGGAAGAGCTACTTCAGTATTTTGAAAGTTTAAAATTTTGTTGGTGGCTCTGGCCGTGAACATACATTGCTATTTAGACACAAACTGAAGACAGTGCAGGAAATCCAATGTCCTCTGAGGGACAGCAGATTTTGATTCCTTCAGCTGGAACTCACACAAGTAGCCTTCATTTCCCAGAGAAGCTGCCTGAATCCTACAGGATTATATTATACGGGTCTTAGGTTGTCAGCTATTGCAGAAATCTGAATATTCTAAATCTAAATAAATTCACAGGCTAGTAAAGGAGAGTGAAAAGTATGTTGATATCATTGTTTCACACAGTCCCTCTTTGCTTAATGAAAGAATAGGTGAGCAATCACTGACGCTTTTTGACATATTACTTATCCTCTGAAAATCTTACGTAAAATGCAGAAACAGACCAGAAAATAAATAAGGACCTGAGTTCCTATGTCACTAATCAAATGCTGCTCTTTTCAGTTAGGTTTTCTTTTTTTTTCTTTCTTACCCTTTGTTGGAATTCGGGACATCCCTCTGGCTGTCCTGGATTGCCAGAAGCCCTGCCAGGGAGCTCAGAGACCCTGGCAGAGAACCCAGGACACCTGTGATTTTGATTATGACCCGTGGAAAAAGTTACCACCCTTATATGAGGATCTGTAAGCCATGAAAGTCTAAGTAGAACAATAATTAATTTGTCACAGGGTGAAAAATAGATTTTTGGGGTTTTTAGAATGGGGGTTCAGGGGGCAAGATGGAGGGATCTGGGTGTGTCCAGCCTTTCTCCCTCTTCTTCTTGGCCTCCATCTTCTGCTGTGATGTTGGCAGTTTTAGATTGGTTTAGAGTAGAAGCTCACTGTCTAACATAGGTGATAGGTATTGGAAAGTAATTGTAAATATTGTACACATAGTTTTTAGTATAAAAAGATAACACTGACTCAAGGACAGGCGGAATGCCTCTGACTGTCCTGCTGAGTGGACCTCAGCAGGACAGGAGAAAGAATTTTATATATAAGATACAATAAACAACCTCGAGACCAAGAAATGGAGAGCTCTGACTCCTTCTTCGACTGCCAGGCTGGGAAAAGAGACTTTCTAATGCATCTTGGGGTCACTCTGACCAGCAGAAATCCAAGACCCTTTCTTCACAATATTCTTCAGCCATAGTCTGTACAGTAGAATACATTCAACTAAAAAGATGGCTACAGATTAGTGTCTAGAAGACAAAAGGTGACAGTTAAAGTTCTGGATTAAAACCCACTTTCACCCCCTGCTGCTTTTTAGAGTAGAAATAAACATCAGTTCTGCTGCTTTGGAAAAAAGAAACAACTTCCACTGTATTTTGGGCAGTCTGAACTTGGTGTATGTTAGTAATACTCTGGGAGTACCAGCTAAGCAAACTTGTCAGGAGTGAGAGGCAGAGGAACACCTTTTCCTCAGATCCTCTCTGGTTTTGACTGTGTGTGCTATTGTATCCTAAAATAAAATCTTTGGTTAGGCTTTTAAGTCCTGTTAGGGAAGTGGACATGAAGTTATGGTAATAAGTAGTGTAGACTAGTGTCTGTGGAGTGAAACAATTTGTGCTGAGGATGTCATGTCTGTACTATACACATTTTTTGCTTTGGTCACAGTCACATGGGTTGAAATCCTATTTGCATTTAGACTGCATGAGGTGCCCTCCTTGAGCACATCTTAAAGCTTAGTTTTATCTGAAGGAGGCCTCATTTATGTGCTCAGGGAGTGCTCCAGGGTGCAGGCAGATGCCTGGTGAGGGTGCATTTAGGGGATTCAGTTCAAAAGCACATTCCTCATCCAAGCTCAAACACAGGTACACTCAATATAAGATCAAGTACAAACAAGAACTGGTAAAATTTTAATAAATACCTAAACAATGTCTGTATATAATGTCAAAAATTCCAGTAGCAGTCACACAGCCAGTGTCTGCAGGTGCTTCCTTGAGCACAGTGGTATTTTTAGAAAATCAGATCATAATTTCCCACATGTAATAAGTTGCAGAGGAGATTTTGAACTAAAGTCCTAATCCAACATATAAATTTAGCTACAAGGATATCCTTACTTATTTGGTTTTCAGTTTTGAACCTTTCAATCTGGGTTTCAGAAATCCTTCCTTCCTTCCTTCCTTCCTTCCTTCCTTCCTTCCTTCCTTCCTTCCTTCCTTCCTTCCTTCCTTCCTTCCTTCCTTCCTTCCTTCCTTCCTTCCTTCCTTCCTTCCTTCCTTCCTTCCTTCCTTCCTTCCTTCCTTCCTTCCTTCCTTCCTGCCTGCCTTCCTGCCTTCCTGCCTGCCTGCCTGCCTGCCTTCCTGCCTCCCTTTCTTGTATTTTCTTTAGCTCTATAATGATTAAATTCTAAAAAGAAGGTCAAGCATTACACAGTATAGTTCTGACTTTTTTTCCTATCTTGTCTTCAATCATTTCTCTGCTGAATTTTCTGATATTGCTCCATCCTTTTTTGATGATGTTGTCTGGTAGATTTGTAGGTTTCCTTATAAGCAGTGTTAGAACTAGACTGAAGGACGAGAAGAAGCTTGCAGCTGAGTCTGCAAATGCTTAATTTTAACAACTAGTTGTTTTCTTGAAAGACTGACAAAATTTGGAATTTGAATTATTCTTTTTTTAAGTACATTGTGGATTGGTTCTTGGTGTGTTTTTAACTAAGAACGAAAAAAATCATTATAGTAGCTAATTCTTGGATATAATTTACTTAAAATATCTAGGAATATTTTTTTCAATTCTGACAATAGGAAAGAAGCTAGATTTTTTTTTTACTGTGACAAAATCTACTCTACTTCATTGTTTGAACAGGTTGAGGAAGACATACTGTATGAGAAACATTTTTAAAGTAGAAAAGGCCTGGC